>VXBT01006274.1:1241077-1418709 GCA_013400235.1 Oriolus oriolus | reverse complement strand
TAATAATAACAATAATAGTAGTAAGTGTTTACATGAACTCACTTTCTTAAGTAATTTACCTAGCCGGTTGTAACTTCTCAGAGCAATTAGTATTTGACTGTTTATAGATTTTTTCCTAGTTAGTGAATCAGATTCATGTTCAAATATATGTATACATACATACATACATACATATATATATATATGTGTATATATATATATATATATATATGTGTGTATATATATATGTATATATATATATATATAAAATTAACTTTTTGTAGAGAAGCCTGCTGAGATTTTTTTCCTGGATCAAAATTTTCAAATATTGTGCTTTATTACAGCCTAGTACTAGATTTTGTTTTTGGACCCATCTAAAAGTAGGCTTTTAATCTTAATTAAGCAAGTGTACCCCTGAGCTATGCTCAGTATGATGAAAAAGCTAAATTGGGAAGTTGTCTTGAGAAATACTGTGAAGCACTGTACTGTGAATCCTTTACAAGCTAAAGTGATAATACTGTAATTTTAGGATGGCAAAGAAAGTGTGAGCCATGAGAAGTTTGGAAAAGTCTTCAACTGGAACTGTTTAAGCTTTTAGAGAAAGTTGATAAATAAATTCTTGTTATGTGTATAACCTTTTTGTGCTTTAAAGGATAATACAAGGTACACTGGGCCCCAAAACAAATATGTTCTCTAAACAAGCAGAAAGAAAGAAACAAGCCAACCTTCTGCTAAGTCCGAGGTTCAAAACATGTTGATTTTGATTCTTAAAAACTGGAACTCAATCATAGAAAATAAAATGTTAACAGAAATGGTGAAAATTAAGTTCTCATTTTACTCTTTATTAGTAAAACCAAAAAAGAAGCACTATGCAGGGTTTTTTGATAATTCTTAAGGACTAGGAATTAATCCTTTTTCTTTTTTTTTTGACCCATAAGTACTGAACAGCCTCTTTAAATGAAAAAGAACCTCAGTGTGCTTTTCTACCATGTTTTCTCTTGCAGCTACTCTCCCAGATAGAATTTATTAGAGGTTTGTTACTAACTAGTTCATGAGAACTTTTGTCTCAGTGTTTAAAAACAGAATAATTGTCAACCAGGAGCATTTTCAGCATCTGCTTTTCACAGCTGATATCTTCTGGCTCCATAACTTTATTTCCCTGAAAGCTCCTGTTGACCAGGTTTCACACTGTGGCTTGCTTGGAAATTATGGAATATGCACACTGTGAGTGGGACTCCGGGGACTTGTATTTTCCACATTTCCACTGCAAAGAAAAACCTGCATTGAGTCTAGTAATATATCACTGCATTACAGCCATCAGGGCATTTAATTTACAACTTAAATCAATTGGGACTTGCTGATGCTAGACAGTAATATACTGTCAGTTTCAAACCCCTGGATATTGCAGCTCAATGCGCGATGGGCTGTCAGTCAGCAGTGACAAAGTGACAATTTATGGTTTGTAAAAATCCAGCTGATAAATTGCAAGAAAAATGCACTTTGACTTAAGCAGCGCACTGCATGGAGTTTGTTTTTGTTGAAAGGACTGCGTAAGGTGAGGGGAAATTTCTTCTATTAAATAGAAACACTTTGCTCTCTTTATTTTATGGTGATTTAAAGGGCCTGTTTACTGCTTGAGACTTTTAAAGAAATGCAGTAAACTGAAATCTATATACTGGGTGTTTTTCTTTGGTGATGTAGGGGTAGTGATCTTGTGTAGATTTTTATAACCTCACTCCGACTCACCAGAGCTCTACAGAAGGTTGGTAAGTGCAGTTCAGTGTGTGTTAGGAAGAGGGAGTACATACTGAAAGCTGCTGCTATGGCACTGACATGGTCATGAGTTTTTAAGAAATAGGATGCTTTTTAGTGTTAAAGAAATATGAGGAAGACAGGAGAGACAGATTCCTATGCAGACAAAGGCCTTATACCTCAAATGTCATGAAGGCAAAAAGGAGAACTTTCTCTCTGTGCTACCTTCATGGCCTGTGTCAGCACAACAAAAAGTGAATTGGGATCCTTTGGGATCCATCTGAAAAAGGTTTGAATGAAAGAAAAATACTTTTGTACATATGGCGTCTGCTTCCACTGTACCCTAGGTTTTGACAAGAACCATAACTAATATTTTTTTTTTTGTGGTGGAGGGAGATTGTATTGGGTTTTGAGTTTTGTTTGTGATTTCTTTTGGTTGTTTGGTGTTTCTTTTGCATGTGGTTGGGTTTCAGTGTTGTTGTGGATTTTTTGTTTGGCTTTTTTTAGCCCTTGCAGAACTGTAAAAATAGCTTAAAAAATTTGCAAGTTTTCTCCACGCCAAAACCGGCCAGTCCTGAGCAAATGGCTTCAGCCATTAAATTATCATGTGAGTTTATTTTCATGAGGCTTCCCACCTTTTGCATCTTCATGAACAATTTTGAAAGAAATGAATTGTTTGGAATGCAAATTTTGAATTATCATGTATAGTGAGGATGAAGCATCCTTTAACCTGATTTGCAGAGAAGTGAATTCTACAAAGAATCTACAAACAGGAAAAAGAGGCAAATTCATCAAATTTCATCTAATTTGTGTATTTTTAAGCAAAGAACAATATTATTGACTTGGAAAATCAGCAATTGCAGGTTACGTATAATAATTTTGCCTTACCTCTTGAAATATATGGTTTGTATTCTAAATGCATATTCTTCTGTGCTGTACACTTTTAGTGCTGTTCTGGTCTATTGCATACTGTAATTAACACCCATTCTCTGTTTTTAGAGTGAATTCTACTGTCTCCAAAAGCTATTTGAAGATGAAATCCCTTAATACACTGCCCAAACAAAAGAGTATTAAAAGCATATAAAACAGTTATTGTCTTATTCCCTTCACTGTTACTCAGTCTTGACCCCTCGGGGCACTTGGTTGCTAAATCAGAGTAGGAAAGTTGTAGTTCTTGTCCTCATATTTTCGTGAGATTTGGCCATTCTGCTAAAATTCTCCTGGCTGACAAAAAATATGAAGGGTTACTTTTTAAAATTAGTTATTTCTGACATGACTGATAGTCATAGAAATGTCACAATGCAGAAGCTATAAATGGCATATGAATTAAATTAATTTCTTGAACCTAAGATAATTGAAAATTATTTATGCTCTATGACATGACAAACTATGGAGTAGCTATTCATTCATAATCTTTATGCAATTTTTTCCCCACATAGGTCATAAATCTTGAAGATTTTTAGATTATCCTCACTACATATGTAGGTACCCAAGACTCAAGAGATCAAGTAAATTCTTAATAATCTCAAAATGACTCAAAGCAGGGAGAAAAAATGTCACCTGGTTATTTCTTTGACTGACATTTTTGAATCATGAAATGAATTGTAATTGTTGATATTCTTCAGTAACTGATAAAAAGATCTTCTTTCTTCGGGGAGTTACTTATATAAAAGTCATGACTGAGATGTAATCCTGAAGCTCTTGAGGACCCATAATTATATGTTAGAATTTATAACTCTTTTATACATTTAGTATTCCCTGAATTTAAAATCATATTCTAATACATGTTCTATGCAGGGGACAGTCTTGCATTTCTAGCAAAGACAATTCTTGTTGAAAAAATACCTCGCTGGTGTCAGATTTTATATTTTTGAATGTTTGCATTAATTTTAGTTTTAAAAGATAAATTTAGTGTTCTATTACAGAGGAAAAAAAATCCAAACACATTCAACAAATTGAAATTATCAGAAATACTTGAGATCATGATTACCTTATTTGTTTGGCTTTTCTATTCTCTTTTTTTTCCTTTTAATTTATTTTCATTTTCTTATTCATCTAGGTGAAGCTTTCCATCAGATGTAGAGGAATATAGTCATTAAAAGTTAAGGTTTAAAAAAATCCAGCTTCACATCAATACTGATCCTTTCTATTGTGAAATTACTTTTTCCACCTCATTTAATGATAGAAACTTGGCAACCGTGATGTGCTTCTATTTTGTTTTTAACTTCACATCTGATAGATGCAAGTGTGAGAGACTTGGCAATTACAAAGGTGTTTTTGTTACTTGCTATGCAGCAGGCCCCCGCCCTTTAGTGTGCAGTGGGATTCTACAATAATAGAGTATGAAACCTCTGATAATTCAAGATGAATTTTCAGAAGACAGGCTCGCAGCTGTTTCTTTGCTGGAGACACTTTTACACTGTGGTACATCTGTGTCTGTAGTCAGCAGTGTCCTTTTAAGAATCGTGATTCCCAATCAGAAGCCCAAACCTTTTCTAGAATTTGTGAGTATTGTTCCCAGACTATGCAGAGCTTTTTTGCAAAGGGCTGGGCTTTTTCAGCAATCAGCCAAGTGGGGCAGGCAGCCCAGGCTGCCAGTAGTGACCTTATTGAGGGATGTTATAAAGTGGGCATAAAGAAAGGAGTGGGGGTAGGACTGGGGGAGTGGGGATCAAGTTGTTTTTGAGGTCAGTTATTTGGCTTTGTAGAAAGATGTTTCACATCACTCAGCACAGCTACTGCTGTTTTGTAGGAACAAAGATAGAAATATGTTCTTTGTCACAGAAACCATGCCATCTGAGAGCAGGTAAATGATTTGCTTGTAAGGTTTTTGAGAAATACATCCAGTCTTTGCCATTGAGCATGTAGATAATCTGTTCTGAACACTTATTTTTCTGAGAACCAGTAAATCTGAGCTTTTGCTTATTTTCATCACTAGAATAAGACAGAAGATGAAAAATCATTAGTGAGCCTAGTCACTGTATATGTTGCATAGGGTGAGTTTTGGGAATGCGGAGTCAGAAGAAGCAGAAATTGAGCGTAACTGTCAAGGTAGTGGCCTGTGTAATGGTGTTTGGTTACCACAAGCACAGATTCACAGTTGAGAGAGCAATGTGTGCTATATCAAACTGGTGTGACTGTTCAAGTATTGTAGGCTGATGAACTGATGCAAGATTTTAAAAACGATAAAGAAAAACAGACTGCAACAGAGTATAATGAAAGGTGGAAAAGTCATTCCTTTGATAAAGTCAGTTGGCTTTTCTCCCACTCATTTTGTCTACAGCAGGTGTACTATAGCTTCCTCACAGTTGCATAGCAACTGGACCCCAAATGTTTTAGTGTTTAGCAGTAATTATAGTTCTGTCGAAATTGTTTCAACAGAAAAATTTCTTCTTTGCCTGCTATTCCTTCTTCCCTGCTTTTAGTGCATTTGCCAAGAAGATGGCTTTCTCTTTGAGGAAAAACGCCTGTCAGGAAATGAGCTAAAGCAAGCAGTTGTGTATCCCCTCGCTGATAAAGTGGGTCTGTTGTGCTTTGTCTGTAAGCAATGAATGTGCTTCCCAAAGGATGAGTGTATGGGCTCCAGCCACTGGCTTTGCTCTCTATACAGACAAACATTAACTGTCTAGACCTATTAAAAATTACCTGGACATCTCTGAAGGCTGCTGTTTCAAGTATCAAAGAATTTACATCTCTAACTTATAAAAAGGACATTAATAACTGCTCACATTGAAATATCAGTTGTCCCTGGAAACAAAAGGTTTCTAGTCCCTGTGTATAATGATGAATTTTAAGACAGAAAAAATGCACTGCTTATTTTATGCTATCCTCGAGTTAGATTCATTACTATTAATTGTTCCGTTGTAGAGGTATAGTCTTTCTCTGAAGTGCATACAACTTGCATTGCACTTGTACTTTAAAAAAAATTGGACTCTTAATAAAGATATCAAGATACAGAAGAGAAAATCTCTCTAATGGGTTTTGATCTACTCAGACTTCTACTGCTTAAATCCAGCACACATGACACATTTAAACTTTTGACCTGGAAACTTTACTGTGCTGCATTTTTCTCTGCATTCCCTGTGTTGCCTTACAGAAGGTGACAGACATCTCAATGAGTCAGGTAGAACAGTATCTGTACAGTTTCTGTTTACGTGTGTTTAGAAGGCCTTTTTTTTTAGGAAAAAAACCAGTATTTAAAACTGTTAGGATCATTTTGCAAAAGGGAAAAATACATATTTACTATAAGTCTTTGGATAACACAAGGAAAACCAGAATAAAGTATTATAACACCACTTATCTGACTGGCTGTCAGTGATGAATTATTCCTCTGAATTGGAGACTAAAATAAGATACAAATTTCTATTTTGAGCATTTCAGAAATCTGTTCTAGAGGATATAGCAATACTTCCAAGCTGTAAGTTACAAAACAAAATTTTCCATTACACTCAGAATAAGAAAAGCGTAGGAGGTTTTTTGGTCTACTTCCAGTTAACAAATAGTGCTAAATATCTTTATTGTCTGAAAATTTCTTTTCAATGAAATTAACAGCATAACTTGAACTGAAAGAAAATACTGATTTACTGGTTATTAAGAGCTTTATCATACCACCTTTGGCATGACTTTAGTAAGAAAATAGATTTCCCTCCTTTGATTAGGAATGATTCTGATTATTTTTGGGAAATGCAGTAAATAATGCTGGAATTGGTTTGTTCAGCTCTTTCAGTGATTTGAATTTGAGCAGAAAAAGTTAAGGTGAAGAAGATTTGGCAACACGTGTCTGGAACCTTTCTTATTTCAAAATTGGTTAATACTGCTACTATTGCATATGATAGCACTGAAAGAATAGATATGAATGCCACAATTCATTTCAATGAAATGGTGGTATAACTAATGCATGAGTAACAGAGGAGCTGCAACACATCATTTTTACCTTCTATTCCAGTGTTCTACAGCCGTGCATGAGGGAGTCCTGCTATCTGAGATTGTTTCAAAGAATACATAAAATATGGTGTAAATAAATTGTAAACATAATCATTTTCTAATCAAAAAGGCATTTTTAGTGTCTCACTCTGTAACCATGACTTCTTCAAAACCTGCTACAATTAAGTATAAACATCAAATCCAGGATTGAACCTGGTTAAATAACTCCCATAGGAAATAACTTCAAGTGTCTCACCCTTTTTAGATAAAAGGCGGTGTGTACCACTGAGGACAGATACCAAGACTAATTAATCAGGGAGACCACTAAGTGGATTTTATGGGTTCAGAACAACAATCTTACTTGGCCTGTCTGTACAGGTTAATAAAGATTAGATAATGGATAATCACTGTGCTGGATGTCTCTACAACCTAGTTTTGGTTAACTGCTCTGCCTCATTTACAGTATTTTGTTTTGAATGTCTGACAGAATTGAATTGCTTACTGGGGTATACACTAGTGTTGCAAAAAGAGAGTACAGGGACATTTCTGATCAATGTCTTCCTGGACAGTGAGTGTTATCTGACATGTATCTATGTAATCACTATGACTTTCTCCTCCTTCTCCCTGGTGTTCTCCAGTACTGATTGTTTTCTCTTCTGCATCTGTTAATTCAAATGAAGAATGTATATGAAGTTTGGAGATGACATTGCCGATTTCTAAGTACTCCATATTTTCAGCCTTTAAAATACCTTCTAGTGTTTATAATGCCCTTTTCTGGAGATGTGCTGTCTAATGCTTTTATTGTTGCTGAATTAAAATGAAATCCTATAATAATTAAGATCTAAGTATATGTTGTAAAAATAGCGGTATTTCCATGTAAATATTACTAGACTTGAATGCTTGCCCATCTAATAAATATATTCCTAAATATCCCAGATTAACCCCCTACTGTTGTAATTATGGCTTGCATTTGTTGTGATCAGCATACATCAAAACTTAAATTTTGCAAACAAAGACCTACTACACACCATTCTTAAAAATATTTGGATGAGTCACAGTGGAACTCTGGATCATCACATTCATTCTTTTATCAGAGATCACTAGCAAATTTGCCTAGAGATTTAGAAAACCAAAACATTCTTCTCGGCAACTGATCTTGTGACTTGGGGATAAATGGATTTTCTTGAAACTTGGAGCAGTCGCTTTTCATTCTGAAACATTAATTTGAACATTAGCAATCACAAAGCTTAGGATTCAAACTCATACAAAATCATAAATGTCAGTAAACATGCACTGCCTCTGGTTTATTCTTTACTCAGTCCGGTTTGGATTTTTCTCGTTTTTCTGATCCATCTCACAATGTTAATGTAACGAAGTCATAAACACATTGAATTCTCTAGCTGACAAGCCAAATTGAGAGAATTATTGAATACAATCTAATGTGGAAAGAGTAATCTATTTCTCTTAACACTACAAATGTGTAACCTTACTGGGGACACTGAGAGGTGAGGAGGAGTTCTTTCCACCTTTATGTAGGATAGCAAGGCAAAGAACCTTAGGCGATGCACAGCTGGTTTATAACATTAAAAACATAGTGAAACTGGCTTGGATTTCATTTGAATGGAATATTACCTTGATCACAGTTAACTTTTTATTAAATGCAGTGCTGGATGGGAGTTGACAGGTGTGCCAGACATTGATGCTGACTGCTGTGAATAAATGTTTTGAAATGCAAAAATTTAGCAACAGGTAAAGAATCAGCCATATGTGATTAATGATGGCATATATGGAGAGACAAGTAATAATGCAAGCAGTTGCTACTTAGTGTCTTACTGTGGTAGAAATGGTTAAATAATACCATGAAAGTAAATCTCCATAGACTAATGGACCACGGTTTAACTTAGCCTTTAGATGTTCTTATCATAATTATTTCAACATGAATTACAAAAATTAGAGTGCTCCATTCTTCTAATCATCTTCATGGACTTGCTCTGGGCTCATTTCAGCAGGTCCTCATCCTCCTGGATGCAGCACTGCAGGTGGGGTCTCACCAGAGCAGAGCAGAGGGGCAGAATCCCCTCCCTTGACCTGCTGTTCACACCTCTTTTAACGTAGCCCTGGACGTGGTTGCTTTCTGGGCTGTGAGCGTACATTGCTGGCTCATGTAGTTTACAGATGAGTTAATGTTTTCCTAGTATCTTTCTTTAAATGTCCAAAAACGTAAATGATTTTGTTTTCTTTGCTTTTTATTAAATCTGTGGGAAAATACATGCATGTGAGAAAGGTGTTAGAGTAAAAATAGCAAAAAAACCTATTTTGATTGCTCCATTCTTGTCTTCAGTTTTTTCAGTATCCAAGACTTGTCAGAGAAAACAAGTATTATGCAATAATATAACCTGACAAGAGAGTTGTAGTCACGTGGTGTTTGGAAAGCACCACATTCACAGATGACAGGGATATGAAGTAAATGTTATTTGATATTACATGTAATGATTTTATATGTAGGATTGATGTATAATAAATGCCGGTGCAACAGCTAATACTGGTATTTTTAACCACAACCAAGAAATCTCTGATGCACATCTTAGAACCCAATTAGACTGAAAAATGCTCCATGCACTTGCTTAAACATCAAAGTGTTCAATGTGTCGCATTGGAGCTACCCAGGGTAGTTACCATGCAAGTTGTAGCAATCTCTGATGAATGAACATTTGGCAAAGTCTAGTGTGTAACAGTTGCAATGAATTTATTAGTTGTAACTTTTAATTGACAGCTAAAGTAACTTTCTCTTTTGTGAAGTCCCATGAGTTCCTAGATAGGAGAAGAGGAAGATCATCTAGATAAATCTCCATGCTACAGATGCTGGAATTTGGGAACTCTTTTTTGAAATGGTTCCAAAATTCTAATAACGTACTTTTTAAAAATATCTCTGATTGACCCATTAATAAGTAATTTCAGCTAACAAACTTCTTCGTAATGTTTCACTTCAATCTCCTTTAAGGTTTATTTGGCTCGAGTTTTTTGTCTGGTTGGGGTTTTTTGGCCAGGGTAAGGGGGTGTGTGTGTGGTGTTTAGTTTGTTTTGTTTTACTACTATTTTTTGTAGAGAGAATAGTATAGATGATTACTGTCATAACAACCACCATTCTGGGTATGGGGAAACTTCCTGTGTGCATGTTTTATTGCTTTTCCAACTCTGTTTTATTTATATCAGTGTGACTGAAAAAAATTGAAGATTGTATACCCACTGAGACTTCTTTAGGAGTGAGTATGCAAAATAAGTCTCCTAGGCATCTTAAACTTGATACATCCGTGAATTAAATTTACCTTTTCTCTGGGACAAAACCACTCATAACTTAAAATGGCTTTTCAGCTGTGCTGGTTTTGGTTGGAGTAGAGTTAATTTCCTTCACAATGGCTGGTATGGGGCTGTGTTTTGGATCTGTGCTGAACACAGGGTTGATAATATAGAGATGTTTTTGTTCTTGCTGAGCAGGGCTCACACAGAGCCAAGGCCTTTTCTGCTTCTTGTACAGCCACACTGGTGATGAGGGAGTTGGGGGTGCATGGGAGGTTGGGACAAAACACAGCTGGGAAAGGGGACCCCAACTGACCAAAGGGATTACATTTGCAACCTTCTTTTCTTTGGTGCAAACCCACTGATAATATATAAGAACTTGACTAGGGACAAAATTGTAATGGATTCCACTTGAAATGCTTTCCTGAGTTACCAGCTGCATCTTCAATCTGAATTTTTAGGCAGTTGCAAATACCTTATTTCACCTAGCCATGTTTCTTCGCTTCACTTAGGAAAATGTCTTATAAATGTCAAAAATCAGATGGGACTTGTCCTTGAGAAATCTTTTTCACTTACTTTTTAGCTTAATTTCCTAAGGAAATTAGGCTTCTGCAATCACACTGCGTGTGTCTGTTCTTCCTGATTAATAACCTCTTTTCAACCAAATTTGACATTGACCAGAGGGATAGAAGTCTCAAATATAATTAAATCCCTATGCACTGCAGGGAAGTAGGCAGCTAGGTAAATGAAAAGTGCCTTTTATAAGATAAAGACTGAAAATTCAACATATCCAGAGACACTAGTGAATCCATCCAGGAAAGGTATTACTTATTCACTGACCTTGGAGAAATTTCAATGAGTGCTCCACATACTATGAGACACCAGAGAATTTGTAGGGTGCTCTTCCAGATGAAACAATGATGACTTTTGACACTGACCATGTTTAAGTGAAGTACCTGATGATTTGTTTCATTTTTTTTTTTTCAAACCTGAAGGTTAGCTGATAGATTTAGAGGTTCTGATCTTTTTTCCCTGAATTGTATGTATGACCATACTCACAATTCTGTCTCTTGAAACTTACAAGTTTTTGCAAAAGGGTAGTAACGGTTCACAGGTTGCTTCCGAAAGTCTGTTGACAATAGTAAACATGTATTTTAGAAAGCTATACCAATACATGTATGTGTAATTTATCTAAATTTTTCAGAATTTCTTTCATAATCTTACCTTTTATTCTCACTTAAAATAATTTTCTAACTATATGACTACTTAAAGACTACAGTTATTCAGTTTCCTTCATATGGTTTGTTATATACCCCATAACTAACAAGGATGGGGAAAAAAATACTCTTTTGCTTTTCTTTTTATTCCCTTTTTATGTCTATGTTCTACACCCACAATACAGTCATTAATCTTTGTATTTTTCCCTTCATAGAAAACTGTATTTCCATTTGCTGTAGAATTCTTGACTTTCAGACTAATAATGAACCTCTAGAGACATAACTGTTCATCATGATGCTATGGTGTATTTAATGCAGTCTCTTTCATCAGCTGCAAGCTCTCCAGTGTTCCTTTTACATTTCATACTATGTTCTCCTACTGAAACATAGCTTGAGGCAAAGGGTGAATAAGTAAGTTTTGATATTGTACAGAATCGACCATAGGTATTCAAGTATTTCCCAGAGACTTTTTTTTTTCCTTCTAAACCTTAAAACTTCTGTAAGGCTTTGTGGATAGTCTGAATTCTGTTTTCTCCACTTTATGAGGGTATATAATGGCAGCGATCTCTTGGATCAGCAGACAGATTTAAATAATGCTTTTCTTATTCATTAATGTTTGACTGATTCTTTTTAGAGCACCTACATGCAAGACAAGAATGAGAAAAAAAAAAGCAAAACCAAACAAACTCTTTTGGCTCAATCAAAAAAGCTTTTGTTTTGGGTTCTTTTCTATACCACCTGTACAGCTTTCTATACCACCTGTACAGCTCCTCCAGTACTGTATCTGTCATTATTTATCTATAACAGAAAACAAAATGCAGATAAAAAAATACATCCTCACTTCCTTGTTACTAGTATTTTACCAAAAACATAATTACAGGAAAATTTAATTATTTTATTTTTGCGCTTTTCTCCTTAATTTGATTGTCTGAAGAGTGTAATCTGCATAGCAAAAGGGCAGATGGAGCTGGAAAATTAGTCTTCAGTGCATGGCTAGTAGTGCAAGCTGCAGATCAGAATCACGTTGTCAAATAGTCCCCAAGTGTCTTTCTTGCTTTACTTTAGTCTGCTGAAAGATGCATGATTCAGAAATGAGGAATTCTGGCCGAGTGAGTTTGCATGAGCAGAAACAAAGCTTTTGATTTCATCTACCTACTTACATATTTTGGATAAATATTTTTTCCATCTCACCAAAATACCTTGAGTTTTGCATAAGAAAATTGTTTAGTGTATCAGCTACTAATTACAGTGCAAGAGCACACATGAGAAAGCTGCTTAGCTTTTCCAATTTTTCCATAAAAGTTTACAACATTACAAAACATTTGTGTGCATAGTTAAAAAACTGGCTCCAACTGGCAATCAAAATAAATTCCTCAACTCTTATAATTTTACTAAGTCTCTTCCTCTAATAAAGAAATGCAGCAGGAAGCAAAATCTTTTTTTCAGTGTTTATTTTGGAGGATAAAAACTTGCTTTCCTGACATTTCGGTTTATATTTTAGTGTGTGTATATTCTAATTCGTCAGGTTATTGCTGAAGTTTTTCATTAGATTGTCACACAGGCAATGGATGGTCCTGTACTTCAGGGGTCTTGGCAAGATAATTCTCTGCTTGGGTTTTTACGTGGCATCTGTAACATGACCAAGATGTGTCAGAAATGGTAGGGTTGCTTGAATTGTTCAGCTGTAGTTCCATTTTGCCACAGGTAACCATATCGTGCACTCTCTTTCAGAACTGATAAAGCTTTTTCCTGAAAACAGTTCAATTATTGCTGAGGAACATTAAGAGCTTCAACTGATAGCACTCACTCACCAAAAGACTAGAAGGCGTGAATTTGTCAGCTTTCCAAAGTGAAACACTATGATTCTGATTGACAAGTGTGCTTAGTTAAGGTTTAGCCAAGCGCTAAAGATGTTCTTTACATTTTCTGACAACAAAATTATCTAATGTCTGCAAAATCAGCAGTTTTCTACTTTTTTCCTTCCCTTTTAAAAACCAAATTTCTCACACATACTATTGAGAGCAAATTTCTAAGCAGCACTTGGATATTTTTATTGTCCTTATTTAATAGCTAGCTACAATATGGTAAAGTTAGATCTAACTATTAATTTAGAGTACGTGAAAATCCTAGTGGGGATCTCATCTAAACTATTGTTAGGCTTTTTATTGTTAGTCATTCTTAAGTGTCAGTCTTCTCCATTGTCTGCCTGAAGCAAGAGTTATTCACGGACTGATTTTGTATTTTGTTTAAAACTTATGCAACAGGAGGTGAATGGATGAAACTGTATCCTCTGCAAATCATAACTAGATAATTGAGTCAGGGTTTTTTTTTCCTAAACTCTATGAAATCCATAATTTTAGCAAATTTTGTCACCAGCTTCTCATTTGTGCTTCCTATTATAACAGACATCAGTACTTGGACATGCTACACTTGATACCTCGTACCAGCCATCATGATTATTGCTTTCAAACCAACCTTTTATGTGCATCAATTTAAGAAACAAAATGCTTTTATTGAGAACACCTTTTATAAGTTCCGATGTACTGTGTCTGTAAAATTGAGAGTAAAAGGACACTGTGGGTAGTTTGTCACAGGTCATAGTTGTTTAAGGGTGACTTAAAAAACCCTATTTTTTATTTCCCTACTGCCAATTACAAGACTTGCAATTCAGTAATCACATTGTAAAGCCTAAGAATCTAAACAGATCTCAGAAGGGGATGGGAAAGTGGGGAAAAGTCATGAGCCTGATGCCTCTATTTCTTTCTCTTGAAATTCTCTTACTGGCAGTTAAGAGCACCAGATGTTCTGAAATCTCCTGTTTGGTACTAGTTGATTGTTTTGCTCCGCACCCTGGGTGAAATTTGGGTCAGCCTGTTTAGTCCGTCTGATTGCTCAGCTGGAAAAAGAGTTGAATAGTGCTTAAGATGTCCAGGAAATCCAAGACTGATCCTCCAAGTGACATTTGTAGCTTAAAAATAATAAATTTCTATTTTGTTTATTTAGGGGAGGTTAATTTTGAAATGCAGCTATATTAGGGATTAAAAAATACAGTTCAGAAACTTTCGGTTAAATATCAACCAGGCTTATCTCTCCATACAATGAAGTGTTTAGATTTATTTCATTTCTGTAATTAATACGTAGTAAATACACAGAAGAATTATTTTGCAATAAAATAAAACCTCATATCATCTAGCCCCTCTTGCAGCGTTTTTAGAAATGCCTGAGGTACGTCTATATGATGAAATCTATCTAAAACCTCTCAGGCCTACACAGCTGACATCCATCACTCTTTATGTGTGTACCTAAGCACACCTAGCAAAGGCAAAACAATGCTGATTGACCTACAGTCTAATAATGAAGACAGACCACAAGCATAGAAATGGTAAGAAACAGCTCTAACTTTTGTATTTCTGAAGAACCTGCTGAGAAGATTCCCTCCTCAAGGGATACACTGTATATCTTCAGGCTGTTGGTAGGGCAGGAACCTGAGCTTCCTTTCAACAAACAGAAACAAAAGAGTGTAACGATAGAAAAACTGTGTATACTAATAATGGAAAATGTAGGGTGTTGTAGCCGAGTTTCTCATATTCTGTCACGGTTCCTCAGCCTGGGTACTTTCTGAGAAAGGCAGGAAAGGATGAGCCACTCCCATGTAAGCGGTGCATAGTGCTGTGCTGCTAGTATCCATCCTCTCCAAGTCCTTGTATCACCAATTGAAATCTGCAGCAGCAGTGGCAGGAAACATTACATTCCCCTGCAGACTACTTCTTGGTAGATATCTGGACAGAATGAGCTTTCAGTGTTTATTCTGAGAGTATGGCATGTCTTTCACTGTTGTTCCTAATGACAAGGGCTTCTCTGCAGCATTGAGACTGGACTGCAAAACTGGAGGAGAAGGAGCTGCACTGACCATGCTACATCCCTGTGGTTTGATACTTCCCTGATGTGCTTTTCAGATCCTTCTGGAGTGGCATCTAGCCTAGTGCCTTTGCATGTTCCCCTTGAGAGTTTGTTACTTCTCAGCACAGCCATGTGCTAAATGTGCATGCTGCTAAATGTGCTGCCGTCACCCCAGGATACCCTGTTTTCTTGCTTTTCCCTCTGGCACGGCTTCTCCTTGCAGGACTGAACATACATGTTCGAGGTTTACAGGAAAGGGCAAGGATAAGGTCTGAAAGCAATGGTGAAGCTGGAGTGAAGATACTAAAAAGCACTTTGAGCGATGTTACTAACCTTTGGTACGCAGCCATCTACTTCTTTCACTCAGCTTGAAGGGATTATCCTTTACTTTTCTGTCAGTGGGTCCTTGCTGCTTTATAATTTGCTCTTCAGTTTCTTCTGCTGCTGTAAAGCTGTTTCATATTATCCTTGAAGTCATTCTGTCCCCAAAGGGTTACTTAAGTTTAAATTTGCCTCCAAAAGGCTTATGTTATTTTATGCAGTTTTGACTCTTGCAAGGGCTGTCTTTATTTCCCTTGAAGCCATCCCTGAGCCTCGGGGAGAAACCCTTGTCTTTTAATGGATGCTTTGACTTTGTCAGAACGACTGCTTGTACACATCGGTGAGAAAGTTAGTGAAACTGGATTTTAATGCGTGTGTGGGGACAAGGTGGTAGAATGCATCTATTACAGCAACTTAATATCTTGTGAGTTTCAGAGAAACAGAATATTCTTTCTCTCTGGTTCAGCAGTGCACCATCTGCTGCACACAGGTAACTTAGCTATGAAACTTCTTGGGGTTACAAAGGATAACATAAACATGAGGGTGTAGAGCAGGAGGGCAACACATGCCGTCCTTCAGGAAAGATGCCTTAGAAAAGCAAGACAAATGCCAGGATGCAGCACTTTCAATGGCACCTCCACCTTCTAATTTAAAAACCTTGGTTTGAAGCATACTGCCATACCTTCTTCAGTCACTTGATAGGAAGTGTCTGAGTGTTTCACTGTTTTTTCAAGTCAGAAGATTGCCTTTCTTAGGTTACGTGGGGCAGCACTTACAGTGGCTTCTGAAATATATGTGTAACAAGAAACCAGAAGCTTGTAGGGAAAAAGTTCAGTGGAAACTCACATGAATAAATTTTATAGCTTAAGGAAGTAAGCCTGTGTTCTCATTTTGAAAAAATTCTTTGACATTTCTCATTCTCAATATGCTGTTGAATATATTAGCAAGATGATTTTTCCAACCTGCAGTTTTGACTCCTGAACAACATCTTGTTATCATGCAGAATTGTAATGACTATTTTTGGAAGCCCAACAGCAAACAATCTAAAGGTTTAACATATGTCTCGCATGATAAATTTAATGCACCATAGCCTTCCCTACCATCAATGACACAAAAGTCTGTGCAGATTATTCTTAGAAACTGGACACAATGTTATTCAGAATAGAGATGCACTATTAAAATGTTGATTAAAATACCCTCAGTTCATCTTTGAGGAGCATGTTTCATAGTGAATATCTGTGGTGACACCACTTCTAGCAAACTCGCTATTTTGCACCTCTTATTACCTTGAAAATCAAAGCATGGATACAATTTGAGAAGAGTGAGGGAGAAAATCTTGGACTATATATTTTCATTTTCTCTTCATGTTTGTTTAAAAAAAAAAAAAAAAGAAGATAAAAATTGAAAAGATGCCCCCAGGTTGGATTTGGATGCCCAGGAGGTGATTTGCTGTAGTGCATTAATCTCTTCAATGTGACTGTAGGCTATAGGCCTGAGACAAATTGAGTCAGTCAGGCTTTATCTCTTCATTTCTGTACTCACTTGTCAAGAAAACCTTGAAATAATAACAGAAAGAAGGTGGAATTGTTTGCAAAGGCAGCAGACGTGAAAGTCAGGATGCAGCAGCTCTTCTTAAGGCTAGAACAAGACTATATTGTGTTCAGCTAAGACACAAACACTGTTCAAATGGGCATCAGCATATTTCAAAAGCTTAGTTTCTGAAAACATAAGAAGTTAGGTATACAGACTTTGCATTAAGATTCTGGTGTTGTACTATAGAAGAATATTATGGAACAAAGGTTAAAAACTCAGTCCAAAGATGCAGTAGCATTTTTGTTGCTTCACCTGCAAATTCACAGTCCTCTGTCATGGATTCCCATGACAGGGAATCCAGAAGACTGATTTATAAAGGCTGTATACAAAGAAAGCAAGAGTCTGTTTGTGTGAAAGAAATTGAATCTGACACACAAAACCTAGAAGACTACTCACAGTATTGCTGACATCCACTTGCAGCTAGTGAATATTTGAGAATTGGATAGGATTAAATGCAATACTTGTGGCTTAAATTAAAGCTCCAGAAAGGGGACTTTCAAGTGTAATTGGAGAAGCATTGGTTATCACTCATATCTGAGGTAATGTTCCTTGCACAGGCTACTAACATCTTCCTTTGAGATCAAGGAAAAGAGAATGAAATACTTGGTTTCAAGAATAAAAAAATTGTAGTTAAGGCAAGAATTATATCAGGGAGAGTAATGTACATGTGGCTTATTTCCAGAAATAGCTACATCTCTCCAGCTGATAGAATCTGAGAGGTGCCTGACAACTCTCTCTCTCTGGCAGAGTGAAAACTAGACATGTACAAAGTCATTGATCCTCATTGTCATCTCTGCTCAATTTGTCTTTATCTCCAGACTTACTCCATCGGTGTCAAGCAATTTTTTTCTCAGTCCGTAGCTCAAATGAGTTTTCTTCTGAAGTAAGTGTTTCAGTAAAGCTGCTTTTTCTTCCATGTACCACTCAAATGTTGAGTGCAGGAGCTGCATTTCCTTCTACAGTATAGCTGAATAGTTTCAGCTACTCTCCTCATGCCCTTAACAGTTTTCAGTGCAATTTGACTTTCACCTCATACAATACAGCTCTAGGGAATGCTGTTGCAAAATACTACCTAATCATTCCTTTAACTGTCAAGATGCACTTGCCATACTGGTGTATGTGTCTAGTTCAGAAAAACATACAAGAAGTTGTAGAAAACATCACATGAGATTCTTTCTAACATATCCTGAATGCTCATAATCTCTCTTCACTTCATCTGTATCAAATATCTCAGACTATAAAGAAAGTCTCAAAGCACTTTTTCTAGATCTACTCTCTATTTCAGAGGAATTTCTCCACAGAAACAGTGATTACACATTGGAATGGACTGGCCAAGGAGTCAGGGGTTGTGTCACCATCCCAGGAGGTGTTTTAGAAAACACCAGTGGCACTCAGTGCCATGGCCTAGGTGACAGGGTGGTGCTCAGTCACAGGTTGGACTCGATGATCTGAGACATCTTTCCAACCTAATTGATTCTGTGTCTGTAAATGAAGTTGATATCTCTTTTAAGACCAATTGATATAATTAGAGTAATTAGACAACCTTTTCAGCAAACATACATTGCCTAGGCCTGAAAGAGAAGAAATAGATTTCTAAACACAAAAAAATTCTCAGTTTTGACTCCTATTTCAAAGTAAGTCTCTGGAATAAAGATGTTTGGTGTGTAGGGGGCAGAAAACAAGTAGGGAGGAAAGTAGGGACTTACTAACTAAATTATGCAAGGAAAAGTAGACTAGTTTATATCATGCAAAATAGAAAGGTTAGGAGAGGACAGGAAGATTATAATTTACCAAACTCCAATGTTTCATAGGAATGAAGAAAACCCCATTGAATTAATTAGTTATTGTAGTTTGAACAATCTTCTTTCTCAGTAGTTTAACAGGTTCCTCTTCAGGTCCAAGAATAAAAATATGGTGGAATGTGAATTTCATAGGATGTGTTCCTTCATTAAAAGTGTGTGGTCTGATGCATATTTTCTGTGTGAACTATTATTCTTGTATGAAAAAGGTGCTTCATTTCACCTCCACATTTGCCATAAGGGTATGTTGCGCTGGCTGAAGTATGCACCTGTAAGATTTGTAGGTGGTAATTGTTCTGTGGTTGAGAATATTTATTGTGGTACAGTAGAGGCTGGTACATTTTCTGTTCTTTATTCAAGGAAAACCTATATTCATTGAGTGTGCTGAAGAGCACGAGGAGGTTCCTTTCAAAATCAGTTTAGTGAGGCTGCAGGGCTGTTTGAAGAGCAAGAAGTTTCTTGTATTACAACTTGTTGTTATTTAATAATACTTTGTATAGCATCTGGGAGAGGATGGGCTCTGACGATAAAGATGAACATTTGGTGATAGGTGGAGGTGTCATCTTCTACTTAAACATTTCTTCACATGGTGTTTCACATCTCTTTCTGAAATGCTTTTCTGCATGAGTAATTCAGATGTATATAAATCTTCTTTATTGCTAAGGTGAGCACCATGAGTGATCTTTTTCTTATAAAGGCTTTTGGAGGGTCTGGATAAGTGTTGGCCTTTAGTTTTCCATTTATCACACTTGCAGGTTACACTGCTGATGCTGCTGTAGGGAAATGGTGTTGGTGCACAAGTGTTGCAGTGACAGTTTGATGGAGAATGGTTATTATTGAATTTGTGGTAAAAATCAATAAGGGACTCCAGATTTCCAATCGAGATAATAAAGATGTCATCTATAAATCTTAGGTAGAGTGTCGACACAGTGATACAATTATTTAACAGCTCTTTGTCACTGTAGCTCTTGAAAAGCTTGTCATAATACAGGACTGGAGAGAAGCTATCAAAAGAGAAGGATGTTTCAGTTAAGTTTTGCAGATGGCTGTGGACTGAGTTCTCTCCAGTAATTTTACTGATGGTCTGCATAATGGAATAGAGAGAAAAGATGACCTCTATCTGGTACAGATGTGAATGGCATTAAACTATTAAGATCTCTAAGATTCTTTCACAGGATTAGAATCAAAAGTACACTAATGGAATTGGGAAAATGACTGGAAAAAGCAGAATGGAATTTAATAAGAACAAGTGCAAGGTTAAGGAAGAAAAATGTTTTGCACAAAAACAAGATGAGGAAAAAAGCTGGTTAGGGAATGGAAAATGGAAGAAGCATAGTGGCTCCCAGTATTGTGGTGTTGCAAAAAGGGGAAATACTGCTCAGGATAAATTTCTTCCACTTAACAAGAAGCATTAGAGAGAGCTGTAAATAAATTTTAAAATCTGACTGTATAATTTCAATAGACAATTAAATACTATTATATTAAATGTGTCACAATTCATCCATCCTACTTAGGAATTTGGCATCAATTTGTCATGTTGCCTCGTTATCTAAATATTTTCAACGTTGTCTATAAATGAAATTCTATTGTTGGGTAGTACTTAACACATATAATTTAAAGATTTATACTTTTATACTTCATCAGTTCTTTGAATGGTGATTTACATATTATAACTCTTGACCTTCTATACTTGTGGAGTAAAATTATAAGTGCAATCAAACTACAATAATTGCGTAATGAAAACCTCAGGGCTTAATATTACCCCACATTTCTCACAGCAGAACTTAGATTGCAGTAATGGTTCATGTAAAATTACTGATTAATCTTTAAAGCTCATTCACCTGATGAATAATTGTGAGAAATAAGTAGATGATGTATAAGAAATTTATGGCAGTAAACAGATTTTTCAAGTGAATTATTCAATTTTTGGCATATTCAATAACTTTACAAAACATTCATGAATATAAAAAAAAGTATTGTGTTTACACATGTACGTACTTTGTAGTTTATTGCATCATAATTGCTTCAGAATTGCTCAGTGACTGTATCTTTATTTTCTTCTATGTTAGATAAATCCTTGCAGATAAAAATTTCTAGCTGCATAAGCTGCATCCTAACTCAGTGCAGAGAACAGCATACTTTTTTCATGAAACAGCTATTTTTAATGGATTTTTGGATATCAAATGTTTGAAAAGGGGAAAAATGTGGAAATAGTTCTTTATGTGCTTCTCTTTACATTTGTTTGTACAGGGTTTATAGTGCTGCACTATAAACTCTTATCACCTCACTGTCCGTAAGCTCATTTGATAAACCTTGACCTTTGACTATGTGAAGCCCATTGCCACAAAAAAATTCATATTTGTTGAACAGCTGAAGTTGTGGAAAGCGATTTCTGACTGGTAGACAGTGATTGTCCTGCTCTACTCTGTGCTGGAGCAGCCTTACCTTGAGTCCTGGGTGCAGTTTTGGGCATCACAGTATAAGAAAGGTATAAAGGTATTAACATCCAAAAGAGGGCCACAGAGATGGTGAAGGATCTGGAGGGGAAGGTGTATGAGGAGCAGCTGAGGTCACTTGGTCTGTTCAGCCTGGAGAAGAGGAGACTGAGGGGAGACCTCAGTGCAGTTACAGCTTCCTGTGGGGGGAAGAGGAGGGGCAGGCACTGATCTCCTCTCTGGTGAGCAGTGACAGAACATGAGGGAACAGCCTGAAGTTGTGTCAGGGGAGGTTTAGGTTGGATATTAGAAAAAGGTTCTTCACCCAGAGGGTGGTTGGGCACTGGAACAGCTCCCCAGGGGAGTGGTCACAGCACCAAGGCTGACAGAGTTCAGGAAGGGTTTGGACGATGGTCTCAGGCACATGGTGGGACTCTTGGGGTGTCCTGTGCAGAGCCAGGAGCTGGACTTCGTGGTCCTTGTGGGTCCCTTCCAGCTCAGGATATTCTGAGATTCCAGAAGTGAACTTTCCTTAAAGTGTAGACAGGGTTTTGCAAAGAGAGATGGCAGAATCTCTATACAGTAAGGCTCAGAATGATCAGGGGATCTACTTCTGTGTTTTCTGTGAAGTGGTGCTTTATTCAGCAAGATAATTGCAACCCCATGCCATTTCAGTCCTTCTATTCACACACAGCATGCGGGATTTAGGATGGATATAAGATTCCATCACAAAGTTCAACGTTATAAATGAAAGTAGAAACAGATTAAAAATGTCCAGGAATAATCAAAGGCTTGAAAGTAAAAGAAAAGTTCCAGCCATCAATCAGTTGCCTCTAGTGGCAGAGAACTGACTTGAGAGCTTTTAATTCTTTCTCCTTTTTCCCTATACCTATGTATCTAGTTGCATTTGGTTCTTCCATAATCAGAGAAAACAAGATCAGGGTTTTTCAAATTCCTACTTTTTTATTTAATTTTTTTAACAGCAGCAAAAATGCAGATTCCCATGACTTCTAATTAAGAAGTTAACAGTGGTGGTATCATTGTAGTCTTCCAGGTAGGTAGTGTTCTGTTTTAGTCATTGCAATGCAAAATACAAAACTAATGCATTATTCTGTCACTATACTTCCACAACTCAGCTGTGAGGGTTTTTTTTATGTTTTGCTTTTCCTGGTGATACCATATATTTATCTACTGCCTCTTCACCAGATGCTTTATAGCCAGATTGCTTCATTAACTTTTCTCTAAGTAATTTTAGGATTGTCTTTTGATCATGCAAATCTGTGTATAACATCAGGTACTTATTTAAAGACCCATTAAGAGGTTCTCATACACATCTAAAGGAGAAGAAAGGGAGTGAGGGAGAAAAAAGGGAAGATAGTGATGTTTGATAATTCATAGCAAGTACTGTCTTTTTAAAAAAATGTTAGGTCCTTGATGAAAATAAGCAGCAAACAAAAAAGCAACCCCTCCCCACCAACACAAAAAAAAAGCCCCAACCAAGCAAAAAACAACCATATGAAGTAAAAAAAAAAGAGAGATCAAAAAAGAGGTATTTTTGCCAGATACCAGTAGATTTGCACTGCTTTACAGCTCACCAAATAGTTACTGCAGGGAGAAGCCTATTCTATCCTTGAAAAATCTGAATTCTTTGCTACATGTCCTATATCTCTGAGGACAGATAACAGGGTGGAGACGGCATGAAACTCCCCTGTTTATTCTGAGTTGGGATAAGTGGATCACAAAGTTATACACAAACAGACACTGCTAATAAATGTACTATTTGAGTATATGATGATGACAGTTACTTGTAATTTTCTTTGCAGTGGAAGCAGGTATAGGGAGAGATAAATCACTGTATTATCTAGCTGAGTACTCTGTATTAAAACATGTAATGCTTAACCAGCAGGAATTTATTGCATTAGGATCCACTTCTGCCTTTCACTCAGCTGTTTCCTTGTACAGAGACATACTAACTCCTAAATTAAATGTAGGGTTGAGAACCTGAGGAGATGTGGATACTCTGCTTCTTGAAACCAAAAGATAGTCAGACCCAACTGATGGAGGTGAGCACTTTTCATCCAGACAAGTGTTACCACTTGTTCTGCTATGCACTTTCTGCCCTAACCTTAATTTCAAGGTTCCTATTTCAGTTATCATCCATCTTAACGAGTTACACATAATAATTTTGATATCCTTGTAAGTACTTCTGAAATTTTGTACAATATCCTTAACTACTTAAGTTATCACAGGATAGTTTTATTGAACTTAAAATCCCAGTTATCCAGTAATTTTTATTTATTTTGACTTTTTCTAATTTTGTATGTAATTTTTTCTGGTTTGTATGCAAGAAAATTATACCTCTAATCTATTCTAAAATGGAAAATTTTACTTCCTTCCATTACCCTTTACTTTATTTTAAATATGTCAGATAGGAAAGATTTTCTTCTTCTCTTACTTCTGTTCGATGTTCAATTCAGTTGTTTGAGCTCAGGTTGGTCTCTTACTGTTACTAGTTTATGCCATCCATGATTATGTGGATTTTTATTGGCCTAAAATACTGGTGACTCTTAAGGATAACAGCTGATTCTATTCTCATGTTGGATATATTTTATCCAGAAGTATTTTATTAATCTTGGAATTTATGTTACAAATTTGAATAAAGACTAGTCATAACATTTTAGGTTGTCTACTCACAATTTTGTATTTCAAGTTATTGACACAAAGCCTGTAGTTGGACACATTTCCAGAAAGTGCATTAGTATATACAATATAGTTACATAGAGGGTGAAAAAGTTCACCTAAAAAAGCAGTTTGGTTTTATTTGAATAAAAGTGGACTCTTCCTTAGCTGTTAATGGTATAAATCTATCTCAGAAATGAGATCAGTTTTCAAGCTGCATATTAAAGTGCTATCAACTTTAGAACTTCCTTCTATATTGATAAGATATATGATATCCCCTTTCTTTCAGCAAGGGCATGTGACAATCTAAACACAAGAAAGGGGAAACATGAGCTTATTTAATGTAAAACAAAGATACTTCAACTCAATTTTAAATTTAACTGAAAAAATCTGCATGCATTCAGCTACACGTGGGAACTAGAGTAATTGGCAGATTAAATCACATTATATGCAATTAAAGCATAAATTAAGCATAGGTGTTTCTCGTTATCTTGAAATACAACCAAATGGTGCATATGTGCTTAGCACAAATGCACAACGATGGAGCCTGTGTCAGAAAGGTTGGTTATGATTCTAAACTAACATTTTTGAACAAGATATTGAATATTCACTTCTGATGCCGGATCTGTAACATGAACTCTTTCACAGACAAGGTAAGTTTGCTATTGAGGTCACTGAATTCTCGGATATTGCATGTACAGTTATGTAGTTCTTTAATCCTTTGCATACTTCATTCAGCATTGTAACAACTGTGATTTTGACAAGAATTTTGAAAATGCTCTTCTCTGAAGCAAGCTGGCTGTTTTTATCTCTTTCGCTCTGTCTATTGCTTTAAATCCTCCCAGATTTATGCATACCTATGAAATGAAATTGAGATGACTGTAACAGCATATACAGCATCTTGTTCATGAGTCATCCCATGCATTGCAGACTACTGGTTTGTCTTATGTACCCTGTTGTCCTTTCGGTGTGAGTAGAAGCAAATTCTAACAGCCAGTCCACATAACCGTGGAACACAACGTAAGGTTGTCTCAGTCTTTTCCTTCTGTTTTCCAGCTGCCCTCTCCCTTACTTCTTGGAGGATTGATATGCATATCAGCATAAGGCTATGCAAGCTCTTTTAAGTTACCATCTCCTAAGTTTGGAAGCAGCATATATTTTTCCAGTGTTCTTTCACATTTTGTCAGTACTTCTGTGATAATGTCAGTAATTCTGAGACTATTTTGCAGATGCTTCATTAGGCTTCTTGTTATCCTTGACTTTCAGTTGTCAAGTTTGCCACAGTACAATAATGCTGAAATTATAATTGCATCAGATAGTTTTATCTCGTGCTGAAGGATATATGCTTCATTCTCCAGATGTCCAAAACATGTAGGCACTTTTTATACTCGTGCATTTTGTTCCTCATCTTCTATTCCACTTCAGTTTGTAGTTGCATTAAAATATATAGGGTGTCAAATCAGTTTCACTGCTGGTCGCTGAACAGAGCTATCTTGGACTTTTCAGGGTGTAAAGATGCTTTTTGTGCAAGTACTTGTTTCAGGCCTTGTTCTGGTCTGCCAGCAGCAAAGGCCCACCCTCAAAACTCCAACATGAAAGCAATTTTACTTTCTTTGAGTGTATATGAGGACAGCAAACGTGGAAGTAGTTTTTCTCTATATTGGTGATGGGATTTAAATGTGCCCATCACAGTTATGCTACTCTGAAATTCTCCTGCCTTTGTCCATGTTTTATAAACTGTTGTGGATTTCACTGTGCACAGAGCCAGATGAGATCACACCAACATCTTATCTCATCCCTGTTTAACACTGCCTGCTGCAGTTCATTCAACAACATTTTGTATAAAAAATGATAACTTCCCTAAGTCCATAGACTCTCAAAGATATAAAATATGAGTATAGTTGCAGTTTGCTACATGCATTTTCTTTGTTGTTCTTTTCTAGTAACATTTAGTATCTGAAGCCTAATTTTCAAATACTGTGGATGAATAATGGATTTTGCTTCCAAATATCTATCTTGAAAGTACCAGGAACATAGAACCTCATCTCAAGCTGAAATTTCTTCAGAAAGAGCTTCCTTCAGCTGCCTCGGAAGTCAGTTAGTGTCTCCTAATATCTTTAATGAGTGTAGCTCAATTTCATTCAGATAGGATGTTTCAGACAATTCTGTAATATAGGAAACCTGGTTTGCTCATGTAAATTTTCTTCTGTGGTATAGTAGCATTAACGCTATTGCTCATAGAGAAAAAGACCTCTGATTTCAGCAAATTTATTAGCCTTGCCTTGAGAGGTTGTTCCTACATTAGCAACTTTGACATTTATTAATAAGTGGGAGAATACTGAACCCAACACAAATGAAAGCAGAAGGACATGCCCGTTGTGGAAGGTTTTTGCCGTAGCTGTCTTTGTCATCTGAATGCATTGATGGTATTTGGGGATTGTACTAGAATGGTGCTTTCGAAGGCTATGATTAACTGGTTGACAGCAGTGTTGATTTATGATGATTATGAACAGAATTCTCAACTGAAACTTTTACATTTAGCCAACACAGGTATAAAAATTTGCACAAAATCAATACACATGTAGCAGATCTTTTTTCTCTAGTACAGATTCATCATTCTCAGTTACTTTTTCAGGAAGGTGTTAACACACATTCCTTGCAGGACATCACAGAAAAGGTGTATTGTGAAGGGAGCATTTTAAAAGATTGACAAAATTGCAAGCATAAACAACATGGCAGTTACCTGCACATTCCCTTGGCATTTGTATTTGAAAAGTGCATTTCTGCTCAGCATTACGTTCCAGTTTCAGTTGTGAAATTATGTTTTCCTTCCCCACTGTAATTTAATATTCTTTGATGTACTCTATTCTATTCCTAAGCTGTGTTTAAATAGGGAATTGGGAGACTCCCTTAAATGCATGGATTCTTCTTTTTTCACCAGTGTGATTATCTGCAATAGTTTCTGTGTGAAAAAAACATATGGGAGAGTAAAAGTGATCTAATCAATTTTCCTTACTTCTCCCTCTTTTCCTACTTTGTAAAAAAGTCTCCAATTCTTCTGTCATCTGGTCATAGCACTTTCTATCCCCAGTGGACACCCCAGCCTTATTCAAGTTGCTTATATTGTATTTTTTATGTCAGAATTGAACAGTGTTACAGATAGGAAAGTGTCAGTGATAATTATGTAAGAGTTATGATCAATTTACATTACAAATTGGGTAGAATAGGCAGAATTTTCTGCTTGAACAGCTTAATCTGTGTTGTATGGAGATGTTAGCATAACCTGTATTCAAAATATAGGTCCCTAAAAGAACGTCAGGAAGTCCAAATAAGACTGAGTGGCTAAGGTGGAAGGTGGAATTCACAGGTTTAATACTAAATTATTAACAGAGATGGAATAATAAAAACAAAGAAAAAGTTAATTATTTTCAACACCGAATGAAATCTAGGAGCTGTAACATCATGCTAGGAAAATGTTCGTTTGGTGATCAGCAGTGGTCAGTAAGCAAATCGAATGTGGAAAATATTAGGAAAGATGATAAATGCAGACAGTATCATTGGGACGCTATAAATCCTTAGTGTGCCCACAGTTTGGATATGATGTGCAGCGTTGGTTACCCAGTCTCATAGAGAAACAGAAGAGATTCACAAAACATCAGTAAAGATTGTCAAATATGAGATCAGCCTCTGTGCAAAGAGCAATTGCTTAGACTAAAACTCTTCAGCTTGGGAATGAGACAGCTGGAGTAAAATATGCTGCTGGGAGTTTATAATGTCCAGGATGAAAAGGAGTAAAAAGGGAGTTTTTGTTAATAGTGTTTTTATATTTAAGGTTCCAAACAAATGCAAGGAGAAATTAAATAATATAAAGTCTCCACTGCGTTTTGTTATTTTATCAAACAATATAATTGCTAACACTCTCCTTTTTTATATACTCAAAAAAATATCTATTACTTCCAAAACTATTTCGTCTTTTTCTTCTTTTAAACTTCACATCTTGTTATGACGGTCCTTGGGGTTTTTTTTTTTTTCCTAAATTCCAGTCTTTTCATAAAGCATATTTTATTCTTACATTAAGAAAAGACTTGCTTATTATCTTGATGACTTTTATACTTAAGATAAAAGCAAGAACAAACAGGATTTTTTATGCAGACATTTCTGTCTCTCAAAAGGTCATCTGCCTCATTAACATAAAAACCTGCAGATATTTCAGAATTTGCAGAAAGCAAGTTCACAAGAGTTACAAACATATATATATTTGCAGTAGACAACATGGAAGAGAGAAGATTACCAAACACCTTAGTTTCTTTTTCCCTAAACAAACTGACTGTATTTTCTTACCCTTTTACTGCTGTCTGATGAATGTTTACTGTTGAAAAAGGAAAAAAATGTTAATGTGTCATGTTTTTCTATGCCTAGTGCTGTTCTCTGCATACATTCTTAGATTTCCAGCACAGAAACCTTCAATACCTTTGTAAGGTCAGACATTTGTAAAATCCTGTACTAAAAAAAAAGAAGAAAGGAAAGGAAAAAAAAGTTCTTGACTATGTATAGTTCATATACATTGTAGGTTTTAAAACAGAAAACTGATTTCTATTCACAAGTACTGAACTGTAGCTGCAGTTACAGATATATTTTTGGCTAACATTTGACAGAAGCTACTTCAGATGGCTCTTTCAATTCTGTTTTTTCATCTCTGTCTCTGTGTACCTTCTGTTTGAAAATGAGGCACCTGAGTGGCTTAGGGATCAGGGTAAGCTCATCCAAAAGGTCATGATATAATAAATACATCTTGACCTACTCCTACACAGACCTAAATCTATTGCTGCAGAAATGCAGCTGCTGAGACACGGAGTCACTCCTCTCATAAAGCTCCACCGAGAGCGGCTCCATGACAGTTCTCTTTGATAACAGGAGCATTCCCCAAGAGTCAAAAGATTTGGTCCCTTATTATGGCGTTTATCATTCACGAGCCTTGTGCCACCTGATACAAAATAATATAGGCTAATTATTTTGAAACGTTCTGCAGGAGTGAAAAGTTCTAAAAGTTGAAGCAACTGTGGAACAGGTTTTATTTGTTTTTAAAGGCTTGTGGTTCCCATTATCAGATAGTGAAGAGCTACTGTGTTTCTTGAAGGCTAAAGATGACCATTTATTTCAGCACAAAATAGTTCTTTGTAGCAATTTCCCCAAGCGATTTTAAAATGTGCATATACCATAAAAATGTGGATGGCTTAATCAAATGTTTTTCAAAATTTCTTCTTTTGAGAACACAAATATTTATTTAGTTTAGAAAGTCATCAACTGCTGTGGTGATTAACTCTTAAAACAAATAGCAGTTCTTTCCTCTTAAAATATTAGTTGAAAGTCTCTTTTTTATTTTTATTTTTATTTTAAAACTTATAGTAATTACTAGCAATCTTCAGATACACAGAATTGTTTGGAAGCTTAGCTACTTAAGTATTAACCTGATTGCTACCCAGCAGTCCTACATGAGTGAGCTTTTGCATTCTGATGCTCCACCTCCATGAACTCACTCAAAAGTTTGTGTATCTTTTTGCTTTGTAGAAGCTAAAGATACTGGATAGAACTCAACAGGGAAATAAAGAGGAGTTTTCTCTCTTAAGACTTGCAGACTCTTCACACTGAGAGACCTTCCCACCTTCTTTGGAATGAACTGATACAGTGCCAAGTGAAAAGATCTTATTGTTTCAGCTATGACTGATAGTTTGCCTCACCAACAGAGCCTATTTTAATTTGTAGTTAGGAAGAACAATGAACTTGCTGCTTCTATTCTCTAACATAATAAATACTGGTGAAAACAAACCATAAAACTCCCAAACAATCTTTGTGCTCCTTGCTGTATAGTGAAAAGCTGAATGTTTCTAGAAAAAAGGATCTTTTTATCTACTGTGTTACGTATAACAAATAGAGAGATATCTCTACTGAAAAAAAAATAGGAAAATAAGGAAATATTGGAAGTCAATTGTCTAGTGCATAATGAAATAGTAAATGGGACCCTTACACAAGAAAGGAATTTTGAGAAAGTATGATTCACTTAGTTTTCTGTTGTGTTCTGTTTCTTACTCTGGTAGAAATTGAAACTTTCTGGTAAAAATAAATTAATTTACATGCAGTTTATGAAAAATATAAGAGTACATGGCAAAGCAAGCTCTGCTTTTCTGTGACAAGTTGAGGCTTTTGGTCATAATTCGTAATCCTTGACAGTGCTATTATTCATCGACTGTGTAACAAATATTAGTGATAGCAAAGTGGTTTGGCAAACATCAAGGGATTACTGTAATATGTGGTTCTAAGTTATCCAGGAAGGGCATTTAGGGCATGAAAATGGAGGGAATTTTTATTCATATAAAAGATTCAGAATCTGAGATCACCCTGCTGAGAGATTACGGAGCAGAACATGCATAGCCTAAAAATATAAAGTCTTACAAATGAAAAAATACAAACATGCTATCCAATTTCTGCATGAAACAGGATGCTGACTGCATGATAGGAAGGAAACCAGACTAGATTTGCGTGGCTGGCAATACATTAAAAACAAGCAACTGGCACATCAGCGGTTCAGTTGATGTTAAAATCACAAAAATTGGTTGGAAGGCAATCCAATCTGATCCACCTCACTTCACAGTGAAATTATTACTTAAACTAGATCAGCTTAGCTGAATCCTGAATATCTATATCCTGTTACCTCTCAATAGTGCTGTGCATTTTTTAACATGATAATACAGAAAAAGAGTATTAGCTGCCTCTCATCTGTTTATGACAGAACACAGAACAGCCGAAAGTTTCAGGTTGAATATTCATTTAAAGGCCATTGCTTCTGAGATATTCCATTTCATTCAAACCTTGAGAAATTATACTTGGCCTTGGCTGTGTTTACTAAAGTATTTGAAAAATCAAAATCCCAAACATCAGACACATAGAACAGTAATATTTCTGGTGTTCATAAGGAATATTTATGATCACACTACTGAACTGGAGCAATTGCAGTATGGCTTAAATATTCTGTCATAATGTACTTATCTGGAGAGGTTAATTACTAAATTTCTAGATCAGAAAATTCCATATGTTTGGTGTAAAGTACTAAGTCAGCAAAAAAGGTGAACATCAATAAGATTGGCTAACTTTGACCTACAGAATTTTTGACACCAAAATCAAGGGCATTTTCAAAAATATAGAACTAGTCTATTTACTACTGTGGAGGGTTATTAATAAAGTTGTATAAAATAAAATAAAATATTTCCAACAATCAGCAAACATATTTAAAAAATAAAGGGTAGAGTAGTGGGATGGGCCACATTATTCTCTCATTTCCTGAAATAACTCAGATGAATATTGCATGCTTTCTAAAAGTAAGTTTTATTTGTTAAATTATAATTCATTTTTAAATGTAATCCTAAATTAATTGGAATTAACATTTTAAATTTTATCGTTTATCTCAGAAATACCAAAAATTTCAAGCAATCTAAAACAGAAGTATTCAAAACTATCACTAAGCAGCATTCCTGCTAGGTGAAAATCTGCCTCTCTGTGTTTGTCACAAGATTTTTGCCTTGAAACAGATGTATGGTGGAAAATATAATGAGATCACTGGAACCAATTCAATAGTTATTTTCTGTCCAGCATAAATTGCTTGGATTCTTAACTTTACTGTCTATTATTAGGAGCAGAAAACATCACCAAAGCTACATATGAGAAGTGGCAGTGGCATATTCTAGAGAAAGCACAGCCAGGCACGTTGCAACAGGCAAAGCTTTCGCTCATTTCTGTGATTCCTGTTGCACCCGTGTCCAGCTTGGATCGGGAGTAGCCTGTCCCTCTGCCAGGGCAGCGTCAGAAGTCCTCAGTAATAGCATGGGAAAAATCTCAGTGATAGCTACAGAACCTTGCTGTAATTTCAGGATTTATTGCTTGCAGGAAGAATGATGGACAGTTATTTTACACAGTGTATTCTCACAGCATTGGCATCTTGTCTAAAATATTACAACTCTGAGCCTTCAGGAATGTCTGGGTTTTAAATACGATTACACGTGGAGGAGAAGAGCTAAAGCAATGTTCTAATGGTGCAGTGTTATAACGAAGCGAGAGCCAATGCTTGACAGAATTGGTAAGCTTTCCTACATGTTCCTTGGGTTTTCATTTCAGACTTGCAATGTTCCAGTTTCTTCCAGGCAAGCCCCATATACTGGGATGATCTCAAGAAAATAAAGGCATTTAATTAAGGCCTGTGCAGGGGGTCTGAAGATTCATGTGGTTTAAGTCCTTTATCCACCTTCTTCATTATGCCTCCAGGATGCAGCTCAGTTCCTGGAATTTGGTGTTTGTAGAGCAGCTTTCTGTGTTAGCCTCTCTGGTTTCCATGGAAATCATCTAAAGCATTTTTGGCAGTTTTCACCTGTTCTTCAACCTTCCACTATGTTTTCATGCCATAAACACAATACTACTTTCTTTCAAAATACAGACTTTCTGCTAACAAAGTTCTTCTTTTCTGTCTACGTATTGTCAGCCAATGTCCTCTGTACATTTACTTTCCCTATATAAGTATGAATGATCTCTTCCTAAATCTGTCTTGTTCATTGAATCCTAAGATAAAATAGCATTTGTTTGACTGTAAGAGTCAACATTTCTCATATTTAATATGAAAAAGGAAAGATACAGCAAAGCTGCTGTTGTAGCTTGGGTTAAAATTTTGATGCTAATCACTGTATGTGAAATAGGAAAGAAGTCTGATGTATAACTGCATACAAAATAAGCAGTCATTTTAAGTGAAATAATAGTTAGGGAAATAAACAGCAAATTTTACCCCTAACCTTACAGACTTACTTCTATTTGCACACACAATATGAGACTTGATTATATGCATGGGTGCTGATAGCATCCGGAAGGGGATGAGTACTGTGCATCCATGAACAAGGTAAAAAGAGACTTTGAGTTCCCTGGGCAAGACTCTGGAAGCAGATAAGCAGGGGTGTGAGCCTGTGTCACCACATGGAATCAAAAGCTGCTGTGTCAGATAGAATACAAAATATTTAGCCATACTCCTCAAATGAAGCAAAAGCAAAAGTTTATCTTTGTTTTAGCAGAGTATAACCAGTACTGCTTAACCTTTTACTCCCATGCTACTTAATCCAGATGAATATGTTTTTTTGTTTTCGCCTCATTTATAAGCTTTAAAATTTCAGTAACTAGTAGGGAAATGGTCACATAAAGGAGGCAAATTTTCTGTACAACATACTAGTGAGTCCCTAATTGGAAGTGCTTTGTCTTGATTCTGCAATTTAGATATTTCTGGACTGATTGTAAAGATTACAAAATTTACTTTAGAAATAATGTAAAATAATTATAGAACTAGAAAATATGGCCTGCATGGAAAGATTGAAAGAGAAAATATTTTCCAAAGGTATAGAACATAGCTGATGGAGGAAATGGTGGGAGGGAAGTGGCTTAAATTATAATGAAAGGGACCTGGTTGAAAGAGAAAACTCAAGTAATTCCCACAAGTGAAACTACTAAGATATCGAAGAGAATTTTTCTGGTGAGACTGCAGCCACCATTTATGGACTCTCAGTTGCTGGAGACTTTTAAGAAGAGTTCAGACAATTATTAAGCAGAAATTGCACAGGCATAATTAATCTTGCCTTCAGGCAAGAGAATGCATCTTTTTCAGTTTGTTCTTTAAAGTTATTTTTGTGATAGATGTCTACAAAGCCATTGATTTGTCTTTCAAATTTCTCTTTTACAGTATATCTATTTTGAGCAGAAAGTACTTTTGAATCCCAAATTGCTTTCCTTTGACTGTAAATCGCCTTGTTTTCAAGTCAAGGATTAATCTTTAATTACAGGTACTTTATTTCATAAAACAGTATCTCTCTATATATGGTGGGTCATTTCTGACCATAAAAATGCACAGTTCAGCCTTTCAGTGCCCAAATGTGCAGATTTGTTGTGACTTAACCTCAGGCAACAGCTAAGTACCACACAGTCGCTCCCTTACTCTCCCTCCCCACCTCCTCAATCTCCCCTGGGAAAGGTAAAACCTGTGGATTGAGATAAGAACAGTTTAGTAGTTGAAATAAAGATAATAAAGATAGTAAAGATACTAATACAGATAATAAAGATAATGCTAATAATGATTATCATAATGATGGTGATAATAATAAGAAGAATGATGGAAAGGAAAGACAGAAAAATTAAACTCAGGGAAAGCAGCTCGCCCCAGTTTATATACTGAGCATGACATTCTATGCTGTGGAATATCCCTTTGACCAGTTTGGGTCAGCTCTCCTGGCCATGTTCCTGCCCAGTTTCTTGTGCACATCCTCACTGGCAGAGCATGGCAAACTAAAACATCCTTGATTTAGGGTAAGCACAGCTCAGTAACACCTAAAACATCAGTGTGTTATTAACATTATTGTCATACTAAATCCAAAACATGGCACTGTACCAGCGGGCAGGAAGAAAATTAACTCCATACCAGCTGAAACCAGGACAGGGTTAAACTTAATCTGCCTTAAGAAACCCTGGCAGAACAACTTTGTGTTCTACTCCCCATAAACATATGTATTTTCTGAGACTGAAAAATTCATTCATGTCCCCAGTGAAGCTGTGTTAGTACAGAGCGTGCAAATGGTGCCAAGCAGCTTCCTGTGTCTCCTTTGCAGATGTTTCCTGTGTCTTTTCTGCCATACCTTCTCAAGGTTACAGCTATTTCAGTCATCCTTCTTTTGTTATACTGTGGATCTGTCATTGTTCATAACTAAATTATCTTGTAGCTCACCCTCTCTCTTCATCCATCTGAAATTCTTGTGCCACCTCTGGATTTCAACTAGTCCATCAAAAAACCTGAAGCAGTTGAAATTCTGTCACCTATCTAGATTGTTCAGAAGGTATTAGACATCATCTAGGGTTGAGCTTCTCTTCCTACTATTCATCTGGTATTTTTGCCCAGGCAACTGTGTGGTGATGTACAAGAGGAGGGGATCTATTAAGTGTACAGGACAAAACACCCTGGAAATAATGCAGAAGCTTCCCAGATATTCATAGTGCCTCAGACCACAGCTCAGACAATGTGACCATATTGCTTCTGGACACTTTAATCCCATGAATTCTAAGATGAGTACTGATATTCAAGACTCTTTTCAAGTAGCAAATGGTCCATAGGCATGGGAGAGAACTGCAAAGGTTTGCAGTAAGAGGAAAGGCTTTGCAGTAATATCTGGAGTCTTCTTGTAATTACTAGGATGCAATATACTTTAATCTCTGTTTTTATTAAACTGTACAGCTACAGCATCGTGTGTGTCCCTAAGATACTACAAAACGTAGTATTCATGTTGCTGTGAGGAGAACATAGACCCTGAGTGCTTGTGAGCAGTTGGAACACAACTCATATGCTCTGGGACAGCATTTTTCAGTTCACTTTTTTTCCTGAATGAAATTCTGTTCAAGCACTCCAAGATTTCTCCACAATGTGAACTGGAGCATGGTAAATGTTGCCCAGAGAGATTGTGGATGAAAGTGTTCAAGGCCAGGCTCGATGGGGCCCTGAGCAATCTGATATAATGAGTGGCATCCCTGACCAGCACAGTGGGTTAGAAAAAGATGATCTTTTAGGTCTCTCCTAACCCAACCCATTCTATGGTCCTATGACATGGATTTGAGTGGAGATTCACTTCAAAAGCACATTTCATCTCCAAATTAAAATACTGATGTGCACTCACATTTCAAATTTCATCTCCTATTCTGAATCTTAATTAAACCTGCATTTCCAATACATAGCTCTGAAATGTTTTTTATGAAAAAGAAAGGTTTAAAAATTGAATGTGTTTTGAATAATCTTATTGCATGTATTTGCTGCAAAGGATCTTTAGAGTGTGAACAACTTACACAAGAAGGGTTTTTTCATAGGAAGAAATCCCTTGGTCTGCTAAATAACTCACTTCAATCATCTTTTTAGTGAATTGATAAAAAATAAGATACCTTTTACTTTAAATTGCTTATCAACTGATTGACTTTCAGAAAGTACAGATACAAAATCTTCAAATTTCATGTGGGCCAATACTGTCTGAAAAGGATGTCTTCTTCCATTTCTGAAATGCAGCTGTACCTTAAACATGTAAATTGTCAGTCTTTGAACAGTACTTTTTAAGGAGAGGAAAATTTGGAGATATAAGTGCATGTTACAGCACCTTTCAAGGAAACTTAGGTAAGTGGTATGGAAATGACCACCTGGCACTCAGCTGAGACACCAGGGCTAATATAAGTACTTCGGAAGCAAAATGACCACTGATTTTGATTAGCTGATGTATGAAAGATGCTTTCAAGAGGTGAAGTGCATAGTTTTATTGTTAGTTATTTTATATCTTAGTCAAAATGAAAGCACGTGATCACAGACTGGACTCATGAGGATACACAACAGAGTTAAGGCTTTTTGGGTAACCTTGTGGCTAAAAATGGCAAAGACAGGAAATGTATGACCACCGCGGGAGCTGGGCAGACACAAAAACTGAGAATAGTTTGAAATGCTATGTCAATGCATTTGAAATGCTGAAGAATAATCAGCAATGGTCATTTGTGAGATGTGTTTTTTGCCTTCTGTTTGACAGACTAAGGGTTGCTCAGTTACCTCTTTTTGATGTTAAGCACAGACAGATAAGGTTGGCTCTTTAACCATCACTAAATGCCCACATGTTCATGAAAGGCAGATCAGAATTCAGTTCCTACTCTTGCTGTGATGCTCCACACAGTGATGCTCTGAAGCATAGGATTGCAAAGTATTTGTCAAGGGGCCCCAGCCTTGTTAAAAAGTCGGAGTAGAAAAATTTTCATTTTACCTTTCTCTTTCTAGCCCATCACTGCTGTACAAAATTCAGTGTTTCAGTGTTTGTCCAATCTGGACATTTAAGTTTGCCACTTCAGTGGCAGATTAACTTGTGAAATGCTATTAGCAGCTTGAGCTTTTGGTGTCAAGGGAGAACAGGGAAATCACAAATGTACCAAAACTAAGAAAAAGAAAAAATTAGGTATGTCTTAAAATGTTTGATTTTTTTATTATTATTTTTCTGAGTCTTATATTACCTTATTTCATTTCACCCATTTTACAACTTGAATATTAAAACAGTGTAACCAGTAGAGACATAATATGTTTATCACCATAAAATCAAAGGTCAGAGCAAGCAATTACATAAAAGATAGTCATTAACAGATAAGCTCTGCTTAGGTCTGGGTTTTTTCATGTATAGAGATATCAAAAATATTAGTTGAGACTCCTGTAAATCTTAAGCAGTATTAGCTGCCCAAAAAACAGCTTCATCTAGGTTCTTAAGTCAATGAAGAAAAATAAGACCCTCTAGGTGGGGATTTTTGATTCCTAAAATCTACATTATAAAATACTAAAATATTAGAAGACATTACTCTGTATGCTATGCCACCTATTGGAAAACAAAATAAAACAAAACAACTCTAAAATAATTCTATAAATTTATCTGGATTATAAGAGAATGTGTACAGCAAAGCTTCCATTATGCCAGATTCAGTAAAGTATTGTCCCTGAAGAAGGAATCAAGAAAACCATAAGTCCCTTCTATTAAATTCTGATCTAAAATGGTGATTTTTCTGGGCTTTTAAAGGCTTATCTACTGATAGAGCATCTCAGTCTAAGTTAAATCATTTTAAAAGACAAGATAGGCATGTAATCTTTTATATGGAGTTTTTAAAAATGCATCCTAAATGAGAACCCTGGATGGTTCACTGCATCTTTAACGAGTTCATAAAAGCTTTAATGTGCTGAGCTCAGGCAAGGTAAACTTGTTGAGAGGGAGATCAGGTCATCTTATTTCTCTAAGAACATTTTCCTTGAAAAAGGCATCTCTGCATGATATTTTTTCAGATATTTTGGCGACAACCTAATGATCTCAGTATGTTCAAAGTAAAGGCTCTTTAAAGATCAGGATAACTTCTGGTTTTGATTTTTGTTTCCTTTGAGGTTTTGTTTTTCCTATAGTGCTGGCAACCTTTCCTTTCCAGGTGGATAAGTACTTCCTGTAGCTTTCTACCACTCACACTGGGAAAACTTAGATCTCTAGAGCTAAACTTTTTGTTAAAGATCTTCAGTGTGTTCAAAAACAATTAGTTAATGGGAACTTACAGCTAATAATGCTTCCGGTAGAATGATGTCTGTTTTTTAATTTCAGCATTTTCTTTCCCCATCAGTTTTAGCTGTATCAAAAATTTTTTAAAACTGCTTTCTTTCTGCATTTCTGGCTTCAGAATGAGGAATGACCCTTCTCCCCTTTTAACCATGGATGTGAAGATTTCAATGATTATTTTTATTGTCTTTGTAAGAATTTTTAAAAGTCCATAATCAAATTCATGCTCCCATTGCTCTAAATCTACCGTATAGAGAGAAAAAGCATCCTTTTAAGAATGAAATTCCTAAAAGAAAGAATTGTGACCACATTTGGACAAATAATGAATAAATAAAATGTGAAAAGCTTTTCCCTTACCCCATGATTTGAAAGGTGGAACATAGTAATACGTGTGTGAAAAGTAATGTGGTGTGATACCAACAGATTGTGGGTTGTGTATATAGTTCACTGTGGGTTTTTGTTTCCAACAAGCTGTGCAGAACCTGTCCTGCAATCAGTAACAGAAGTTTCTTCCCCATGGACCAGTGAGGGGCAAGAAGGAACTCGACCAAGGGAGGAAAAAATTCAGTTTTTGAATAAGGTTTCTTTAGAATTGTGCTTACTGTGTTTGTCATTCATATAAATCTAAATCTCCACTGTATCTTGTAATCTTAATTAACTCCCTGCTGTTACTAATTGTGCTTCCAGCCTAAGATACCTATGAACAGTTTGGGTTATATGGATAAGAAAGAAAATATGATGTCTAGAAAACAGAGATGCAAAATACTAGTCACTTACAGTATTAATGTTATTTAAAAGGTTTTTGGTTGGTCTTTTTTTTTTTTTTAATTACCTTTACACCAGGTTTTTAAATGTAGTTTCAGTATTAACCCCATTGCAGTGCTCCCAAAACCCCAAGGTACAGAACTGCAAGATAATTGCTAACAAATCAATCCAGAAATTGTACAAAAAAAAGAAATTAAAGTTTGTTTTGGCATTTGAAAAAAAGTATAGCGTGAGGCTAACTTAGGATTAGATGGGCTATTAGAAGTAAACAAATCTACATTTTCAGGGTTTTTTTTGTGAAGTATTTAAGTGTGTGTATATAAGAAGCTAGGACTTGCAGCTTCTGTTCTGCTTTCATTCCCTACATGCTCACAAAGAGTGTCAGTGAAAAAGCTTTTACTGCTCCTTGAATAAGGACACCTGCAAATGTAAAAAGGTCTTCTAGGGATGAAAAGGCACTAGCTATTTCCTTGTCTGATCAATGGGTGTTTGTATGATAATTCATATAAAATATTTATTGAATATAGAAGACAAAAATCTTACATAAAGTGTAAAAATTTTCCCTCACCAAATGGACCTCTTGTTTTTGCAGATTTTAGTGTTCTGCGTATGCCTTTTTTGTGTCTGCACCTAGTTTGTAAATCATTATAGTCCTGAAAGTCCATAGTAAATAAGATAGATCTGCGATTTGGCGCTGTAATGATACTCCTAGTGACTCCCTTCAAAGCCTGTGTGTTGTGGCCAAGAGATTACTTTCCCACTCTCATCTGCATTTCCATTTACTGTAGATAGTCCAAAATTGCTGGGCTTCTTGATATGCTTCTTCATACTGAGGTATTACTAAACAGCTGAGAAGGAATTCCTCCACTCTTACTGTCTTGTCTGTTCATTTTGCCATTTACAGGCTATGTCTAGGCTGAAATTTTAGGGCTTAACCATTTATTAAATGTGTGACAGTAAAATATTTAGTATGCAAGAAACCTCTTTAGAGAAGCATCTGAAAAATAGTAGAAGAAAACACCCTTACCCTCAAAAGAAATTTAACACTTTAGAATACTTACATTGTTTTAGGAGTCTTTCTGGAGTTTTTAACTGAAGTTCTTGTACTTATGGAGATTACAGAACTGTTCTTGTGGTTCTCCTGTAATTATCAGTTAGATACTCTGGTTAATACATCTAGAGCAGTGTTTCTCAGACTATGGTCCATGAGACGTTGACTCATGGTCTTCGAACAAAAAGGAATATTTTTACGTGTGCAAGAAAGAAGAAAGCAAATAAGGGGAAAATGAAGAATAGTGGTAATAAAAGGAAGCCGAAGATCAGCTAGATTGTTCTATTTTAAATGAAAGCCAATGTAGGAGCACTGCATAGTCGAAAAGGTAAAGTAAATACTTCATTTAAAATGCTGAGAATCCCTGGAGCAGACCATTCATTACAGTGTCTCTTTGCTCTGATTACTTTTCTAATCAGTATGCATCTCAGATGTAGATTTAGTATTGATCAGATGAAATGGGCGGTATAAGATGTAAAAAAACCAAACAATGTAAACCCAAGAACAACATTAAAAAAAGGAAAAAGAAGCAACTAGCTCACAAGCAGCTGCTGCACTCAGCCTCAGATCAGTTTCTCAGCAGCCATACAGAAAATCCAATTCAAAGTTGTTTAAGTATGTATTTTGTACCTGATTTGTTCAATATATATGTTTTTCTGCTTAGAGAATTTGCACTCTATACATCACATTTAAAAAGGTTTGGATGAGGTTCCTCAGCACCCCTGTCCTTTGTTCATTCCACTAGAACTGGGAAAAGCAGAAATACAGAATTTTTGATTTACATATTGGAGCAGCATATGATTTGATGTTTTCTAACACACAAGGAACATTACAGAGGAACAGTTCTTTTACGTATTAAATACCTTTACATAGTAACTGTGTCAGATCAGGAAAGATTTGTGTGAAAAATCTATGTTTCTAAAACATCTTTGAAGTCATCAGAATAGATCTCTCTTCATTCTGTCTTTCATACCCCCAACCATTAAAAAGAGCAGGGACTAAGAAAGGTTTAGAAAGAGTACCTTAACAAAGAATGAGCTGAAATAAAAATGGAATCTAAGCAAAGAGAATCTTTAGAAGAGTGAACTTCTGAATACCCTTCCTGCTCTTTTCTTTCCAACACTGTATTCTCGGTCTTTAGAATGCAAGCAGGCTTTAAAAATGCGGAATAAAAACATATCTAAAAATCAGATTACCACCTAACCATTCCGTAATCTGAATCTTCCTTCAGTTGTTCCCTATCCATATTTAAAAGTACCTGGGAAGTAAGTAATTTTAAAGAAAATAAAGTCACAGGCTGCTCCTCACATAACTTTAATTTTAAGAGCAAAAGAAAAGTAGTTCCCAGGTTCTTCTCTGCCAAATCTTTCTATCCCCTTCAGTAATACTTGCTTGCTCTGGATTAAATAACAACAAATCATTCTGAAAATTATTTTTATGTCCTGAAAAGCCATTTTCAGTTTGGTAATTCTTATTTTCCATTTATTGAAAGTATAAGTATAACGAAGCAAATCTATTGTAGAGATTTAACTAAACTGGAAATACATCAGGTTTTCACTCAGCTTATTAATGGATATCAATGCTTTCCAAGAGTTTAACTTTTTTTTCTTTTTTGCTATTTCAGATGAAGTTCAGGTAGAATGTATGCATGAAAACTTTTTGTCCTCAAAGTGACATATGCAGGAGCTATTAAAATAGAATTGTTCTATGTCACTAATAAAGGCACTTTTCATTTTTTCTCAAACATACAAACCATTAGAAATAAGAAATCTCTCTTGAAGATGTCAAGGGGAAATAGACGTTCTAAAATCACAATTTTACTTCTGACGTAAGCTAAGGCCAAGTAGTGCCTCTGCAGATGAAAGAGTCCTTCCTCAGTAGTATGTAAGTCTCAGCAGAAGTAATGGAAAAGAGTCCAAGATAGAAACAATTTCTCCCAAAAATATTCTTCAAACATAATTTTATCGCACCAAGTTGGATCCCATAAAGATGTTTTTTAGAAGTCTAGATGTTCTGCAACAGCTCTGAGAACAATAGACAAAACCCCCAAACTTCATCTTTAACAAGCAGTACTGCAGGGGTTTAAGATTTTTGAGTTTTTAACAAAAAGATAGTTTTCTCCAAGGAAGTTGCTGTGCCTGATATTAGTGAGTAGATCAAACTGAACCTCTTTTGAGTTGAGGAATTTTGTAGAAATGGGTCTATGCTACATCAGAAATACATCAGCTTCAATGAAATATAGAGGATGTTAGATGTTAGAGGATGGAGAAGGAGAGCACAGTGAGAGGGCTGATACAGAAGTAGCTTTATTAACACCATAAAGTGACAGAGAATTAAAAAATTTCTGTGTGCTGTATTGCAAAGGAATAAAACTGAACCTATCCCAAGCAAGCATTAATCCTGGGTTGCTAAAACAGCATGTCACCAACTTCACACACAGCATTTGCTGGAGCAGTAGAACAACCAAAAGGTGTTGTCTTCAGCTGTCAGCACACAGGGCAGCACAATCTATCTAAGCCCATCTGCCTTCGCTGTGACCAGTATACAGAGTGCACAGCATTGAACACTGCCAGTCCTGTTATTCTTCCCATTACTACATTATATTTATGAAAAAATATTATATGTGTTATCCAATCCACCTTTCTCTACCTTGGGTACACAATTTTTATCAGAGCATCCAGGTGTCTCTGCTCTTCTTACCATATTTTCTATCGTGATCTGCTCGGGTTTTATACTTTTTTAGCATTTTCTCTGTGTTATTTTTTTGAGGTAATTTTATTCATGTATTGGAAGTTCTTGGTAATTCATTTCACACCCGTTCAGTGTCATTACTCCTGCTAATTACCCTATCTCAGAAAATATAATAATCCTTTACATTTCCAAAAGCACTCATATAGAATTGAGGGGAGAATAGCATATTTTATGTCCTCAAAACACGGATTCATAGAATAGGTTGGTTTGGAAGGTATCTTAAACATTATCTAATTCCAACCCCCCTGCCATGGGCAGGATGCCACCACTAGACCAGCTTGCTCAAAGTTCAATACCAAGACCTGGCCTTGAGCACTCCCAGGCACGCAGATCCACAGCTTCTTTGGGCAATGTGTGCAGTGCCTCACCACCCTCACAGTAAGGAATTTCTTTCTAATATCTGATCAAAACCTGCCCTCTTTTTAGTTTAAAGCCATTCCCCCTTTTCCTATCACTACGTGTCCTTGTAAAAAGTCCCTCTCCAGCTCTCTTGTAGGCCCCCTTCAGCTACTGGAAGACTGCTGAATTCTGCTTTCCTTCTCAAAGACATAAGACAAAAATCTTTGCAATAATGCAAGCAGTACAACTGATTACAGGAATATCAGTTGAGTGCCGTAATATTAAAAGAAACTTCAGGGTTTCAATACTGAATAACTTTAGGTAAACAGTTTTCTCTATTCTTTCTCAGTATAAAACTAGAATGTAGAATATTAGTGTGTAATCTAACTTATCTGGTAATTCAAAGTGCAAATTTGAGAAGAAAGTAAAACTTTATTAATTTTCATCACTGATAGTGACAAAATATTTTTCACTGCAGACATTCGTTTCTCCCTGTGTGCTGTCTTCCAGCAACACACCTACAATGTGCTACATGAATATCAGTGTGCATAAAGGGGCTCACCATAGCCTAAAGGCAGAACTTTCTTACAAGTATATGTGTGCATAATTGTATATACAGCTTCCCGTAGTTTAGTGCAAGGTTGCCAAAGTTGAAAAGAAGAGATTTACATGATCACAGCAGAAGCCTTTACTTAATTATTAGGTGTTCATGGATAACAATTTGGCTTTGCAGCCTAAGCAGGGATAAGGAAGTACATAAAAAATGTGCTATTTGTGTGACTTATTTTTAGTCAAACCTGCAGGTTACCATCTTTGTTTGGTTAGTCAAACCTGCAGGTTACCGTGATTGGTTGTCAATGTTTTCCTGTAGGTAATAAACTAGAAAAGAACTTCCTTGAAATAATCTCTGGGAAAAATATATTGCTTGAAATTAAGAGCTTTCTGGGCACTGTGCGTGTTACTGTATTACTTATCAGGCAGTACGACCAGTTGTGATATTTCTGTTAGGTGGGTTGCAAGATGTTTCAAATCAGTCCCTTAAGAAACAGGCTCTTCATTTGGAGAGAAACTCCTGATCAGAAGAGATTACTGTCCATCCTGTAGCATACTAGCTTCCAGGGGAGATTTTCCCGTACAAAAGTTAATTATGAAATCAGGGCTGTGTCCCTATACATCTGTTGTTTATACAAATATTGATATTTAATAGAATAAATGAACTCTTCTCCATTGTACTATCTTTAACAAACCCCATTTAACAGAATAGGAAATGACTTCCCTTCTTAGTTCTGGTTCTTTCCTTTGGTCACAGTTTTTTAGCTTTGAAGACCAAGTAACTGTTCAGTAGTTTTACCATCTCCTTGTTTTACTAAAGACTGGGAGAAACTTCTTCAAGGCTGAGGGCTTTGCCTCACCACTGCCACATTAGGAAAACACACCAGCATCCATGATGACCTGTGCACTCAGTATTAAAAGAAAACAAAAATTAAATACCAACTGTCCTGCCTTAAAAATAATTCTGCTGCTAATACAACCATATTAACAGTGGGTTTTAATTTTTAATTCAGACATTGTTTTAAATAAAATATTTATTTGAAATGTACTTTTCCTTCTAAGTTTAGTGCAGCTGTCACTTTAGTTTGCAAAATGTGTTAGAACTCACAGGAAAAGCAAAATCCAAAGATACTGGAAAATCTTCCTTAGGTATAAGAGTCACTCAGGAAACATCAAGAAGAGCAAAGTGTATCCCCGAAGTGCATTTCGTTAGGGATTTTATCCCATGAATTTTGATTCATAAAAGTGATAGAGACAACAGGTAACCTGTGGTTTGAAGGAATACATTCATCAATGTAAAGCCCTGTCTTTTTTTCTCTAACATGAAGCCAAGTATATAACTTGTTGAGGTTGATGCTGTAGTGGATGATCTGCTACTGCACACTTATCTTGTCGCCATCTGACTCTAACCTTGCCCTTCTTGGAGTGGCAGCATGTCTCATAAAATTCATATGTAACTCCAAAAAGTTTCTTGCAGCAATCAAGCCCAGTCATATTTTACTGATTGGTTTAAAGAAAGTGGTGGCTGGAACTCTGAATTGTCATCTCATAATTGGATTTTAATGTATAAATATCTGGTTGACCGTAGTCAAAGCACATAAAGGAGAACACGAAGAACATTTTAATGTTTGTATTATTCTGTCTCATTGTTATGCATTAGGTGATACTAGACCCAGCATGCACCCTGCCCATGCCTTATTTTATCATATGTAAATGCAACCCATCTCTTTTCACTGTGACTTTGAAAATAGCCTTCTAAAAAGGAACACATGCATTGAGGGTCATTTTGTAATCAGTTCGGTAGATTATGTGATGTGGCTCAATGTACCCATTAAAAGTAAGATTCAAACTAATTATGATATGAGTAGGCATCTGCTTTTTATGTTTATTTTTGTGCAGCCTATTTGGATATCCTTTGTTTTCTGAAATTTTTTTTTTAAAATGAAAAGTAGACTGTATATATGCATCAGGATCCTTTTAAAGGGATACCATAGATTCAAACTATGACAAAGTTATTGCTCAAATATTGCATTTATAGTGATTAAAGTGTGCATTTCATGTTTGATGGAAGTGCTTTTTATTAGTTTGAAATCCTTCATGAAGTTATGGTGGCATACAAGTGTGTTGTAGTTTCTATTTCTCCTGTTGAACAACTTTATAGAATCCCATCAGCCCTCATACTTCTATGGCCTTTAATTAGTTATTTAACTACTATTTAACCACTGTAGCATAATATATACTATATATAATATAGTACTATAAGTACTACTATTTAACTACTGTTAAACTACTTATGTCCTCAGTAATTCCACTATTTCTTTTATCAAAGCCCAAATCCAATAGGTAACAGCAAATACTTCTAACCTATATTTTTTCTGATCTTATAAAATTATGGGCTGCAAAAATGACCAGGAGGATGGGGCATTTTCCCTGTGAAGACAGGCCAAGAGAGTTGGAGTTATTCAGCATGGAGAAGAGAAGACTCTGGTGAATCTCACTGCAGCATTCCAGTCCTTAAAGGGCACTTAAAAAAAGAGAAGAGTGACTTCCAACACAGGCAGATAGTGATAGGACAAAGGGAAGGGTTTTAAACCACAAGAGGAGGGATTTAGGTTAGATATTAGGAAGAAATTCTTTACTCAGGAGGTGATGAGGCACTGGAGCAGTGTCCCAGAGAAGTGGTGAATGCTCCATCCCTGGTGGTGTTCAAGGCCAGGCTGGATGGGGCCCTGGGACCTGATCTAGTGGGTCACATCCCTGCCTGTGGAACTAACTGGCCTTTAAGGTCCTTTCCAACCCACACTATTCTATGATTCTACATATATATATCACAGATATCACCTGATTTGATTTTTTGACAGTTCCTTTTAGACTAATATTTTCTTATTTGTATCTATATCTGTTTTAACCACTATGAACAGTCTGTGGTAAAGATCTACAGAATAGATATGCAGAGCATATTTTTCTCCATTTTAATATCCTCTGCTATTTAGAAGGTATTACTGACAAATGATGGTTTCTTATATTAAAGGAACAAAGATAAATGTCTGGTTTTATTCCTTAAATGTAAATATTTCTAAATTACTCTGATCTGCAGTTTTATTTTTCAAGGTATCTTGAGACTTCTGCAGTATCTGTTTTTGTAGATAGGATGACCATATTTGAATATGATATTCAGGTAGTTTTGATCTTCTGTTTCTGAGGAATATATGCTTAGCTCATAACTTTTCAGTGTTCAAACAAAGTTTGAGACTCTTTATCAAAAATCTGTTTAAAATTAACGTTTTTCTCGTGCTTAAATAGTTCATTTGCTGAAAGTAAGAATTTTAATATCAACAGTTTTGACTCTAAGATCTTCTGCTTGCTTCATCTTGTTTTTCAAAGACCATTTCCCAAATTCTTTTCTACAGTTTTTGGGTATGGACTAATAAACAAACAAGCCTTTCCCATTTTTAGTTTCTGTGATTGTCTGATCATTATTCAGATTCTGTTTATACGGAGTTGAAATCTTACTTTTAACAGTTATTGAAGCTGAAGTACCATGCCAGAAATGATCATGATTTGCTTGGAGTCAGGCTCCACAGCAGAGTTCCGAGTAGTACAGAGGCTTTCTCATTTCTAGGTTTTAACTTAAGCCATCGCTGGCTGACTGCAACAGAGGGTAGGAAATATAACCTATTACTGCCTTAGTGCGCTTTTCTGAGAATTTCATCTGAACAGCAGTAATGTCAAGCACAATGACCTATTCCATTTCTTTAAATGTTTCTTATTCCCACCTACTTGCTGGCTAAGTCTGGTGATGAGAAATTGGTACAAGTACAGAAAATAGCAACATATGAATCTATTTTTGAAATGCAGCTGTAAGAAGACTGGCAAGTAGAATAAACCAAAACTGTATCATGCAATCTCTCAACTAGTAATTTTGTGGTCCATTCTCTGATGACCCTATCACCCTGCTATCTTACCTCTGCATTTGAACTGGCAAATAAATGTCATCTCATTTCCCATCAAACACCCAAATGTTCAGTCAGTATACCATTTCTGTTGTTTTGTAAGCTGTGGTGAGAATAAATGTTTTAGAGGGATTTAGTTCCTTCTAGGAAGCATTCCTTAAGGGCTCTAACCTTCAGTTTTAACTCTGACTCAAAACATGTTCACAGAGCTTATATGGCATTGTCTCAGTGTTTCACTCAGCTGAGGAGTATCAGGAATGTCTGTTTAACAGATTTTGAAACTCGCTTTATTTCTTAAAGTTTCATCATTTACAAATTGAAACGGTTGGTAATAAAACTATTTTTAAATGAAAAGTAAAAAAGACATTAATTTCATGTGAACTAATGTCACTAATTTCTCAAAAGATGCTGTTCAGCATAACACCAAGTAACAGTGCTTTGTGTTAATTACAGTAAAGCACACAGTCACAGAAGAGTAGGTGTGAAGCTACATTTTCTGTCTATTATATGACATATATGATTGTAGAAGAGCTGCATGAAACTATGCACAAGTAATCATTGACCTTTAAAACCAGATGAACGCGTGTTAAAATTCACACTGTTTCTGGTCTTGTGTATCACTACTCCATTAGAGCCATGCAAGGATGTGCTTAAAACAGCAGGGCAGACAGTGCTCTCACCACATTGTTAGTTCCAGGGTGGTGGTTAAGACATACTTTTGAAGTGCTGAACTTATGGAGTATGTTTCATTGGGCTGAAAAAGACACTCAATCCAAAGGTTTCCCATTTCCTGAGCGTGTTTTATGGTTGGTTAAGGAGCTTCTGCTCTGATCACCATGTAAATGGAATGCTTCCTGCTGATTAGTTGTGGCAACATGTATTGGCTATGTTCAAACCACACATCCTTCACACGGGTTCTCCAGGCTTAGGTATTGGGCAGGTACTGGTTTGTTAAGTGGGATTTAAACTCAGCTCGATTTAGGCTGAATTAGGTGCAGAGTTATCCCTATTCAGCTCTATTGAACTGAAAGCACTTCTGAAAATGTGGAGAAGTCTACATTTCCCTGTACATTGCTGCAAAAAAATGGAAATTACCATAATCTCTCCAGACAATAAAAAGACAGAAATGTAATTTATTCACAGTCTAATATTTAAGCCTATCAGTTTCACTGAAGGTGTTCTTAAACTGGCAAATTATTTCAAATTCTTTTCTATTTTACGCTTTCTCTCTACCACAATGAACACTAAGTATCACAAATTGATAATGGCTTTTTAAGTCTGCAAAACCCTTGCAGAAATAAAGCCAATGTCAGAGCACTTTCTAGTAGACAGAGATGTGCATCATGACTCTAACTGAGATTTTGGTAGAAGTCTCTGTAGAAAACCAAACAAGTTCCCACAAAGAACAATTTTGCCTACTTAGCCTTATAGTGGCAGATTGACCCACAAAAAGTCTTTCCAGATATCTTTGACACATTTAGTTCTCTACCTATTTGTATTTGGTCTGTAAAAATATTCAGCCCAAATGATGCCACATTCCCAATTTCAGTCACCCTTCCTGTATATTAAAAAATAAACTCTCAAAAAGAGAAAGAATGTTACTTGGTAGCTACACACAGAAAAGACAAGATTTCACATGAGAGTGGCTTTATAGCCCCAAGAGATATGAGCAGCTTCATGAACAGCTGGTACTTTCTGAACACCTGAGATTAAAATAATAGTGTATATTTAAATAAAATATTATAAGCAACAGTTTTTTCATATATATGTATACATATGCACAATATATAAAAAGCGGAAAGCATAAATAGATTTATACATACATATTTAAAGTGCAAAGCCTGAAGAAAAAACAATTGATAAGGTAGTAGTAAGCCTTACTTGTGTAAAATCATTCACTTTTCCTCTTCAGCCTTTCAGTAGCTGCATTCCTGCCTCATTATTGCCAACACAAAAGAGAGAAGGAACTAATATGTATTTAAATAGTTACTAGGGGAACAATATGGCCTCTGTATGTAATCTTTAACAATCACAGCAACAAAATGTTGATGTAATTTATAGCAGCCCAGCATGTTTCTTCAGATGTGTTGCATGTTCCTAAATTAAATTAATTTACCAGAGTAAATAACATATGTGCAATTCTTTCTCTGTGTGTGTGTGTTAAGCTGCTTTTAATCTTTCACGGAAAGACTAATACCCATTAGTAACTCTGCTTTTTTGAAGCCATAAATTATTTATTTATAAATGATCCCCAAATAGCATGTCTTCTCAGAAAAAAATAATAGCCTGGAAAGGCATAGAAATGGTGCAGACTCAACTGTTTCTTGCTCCCATTTAGTGTTAGAATGTCTGAGAGCTGATTTTGAAAGTGTTTTGAACCAGTAACAGAAGAACTTCAAATCTTGCACCACTTCTCTCTACTTTTTTAGAATTGGGGCAACTCAATTAAATGTGGTCTTCATAACTCTTCAAATAGACTTGGAGACAGGGGCTATAGATCCAGAGTATTTTATATATCACTGCTAGTGATGATCTTTCTGGAGAAAAAGCACTACTAAAGATAAAAAACTCACAATGCTGATGCCAAAAAATATTCTTAGTCAATCTTAACATTTTCAAGCTTTTTTGTCACTATTTCTGCTACCTAATAGGTTTTTTAAGATTTTCATTAAAATCTCACTTTCTGGCTAGAAATATTACTTAGTTCTGACTGGCTGAACTGTTTCATTTTTAAGAATCTCTTTCTGCTGCAAGACAGCCTGTCTACATGAGCAATAGAAAGGATCTATCTTCAGTGGCTACTGTCAGAACGTCTTCATTTGTGTGGAAACTTAAAAAAATGAAGTAACGGTGTTCAGTCAGAAGTCAAATAATAATGATCCAATGCTGGTAAGAATTCAAATAGAGTTACCATAGTGCTTGCATCTGTGACAACAGTTTCAAAAAAACAAGTTAAAAGCAGTAATATCCTAATGTGATAAAAACAGGCAAATCTGATTTTCTGTGTTTGCTGTTCTCTGTGGCTGCTTTCTAAGCATAACACATTCTGCGACTCTTTCATGCACACTGAAATGAACTTTATTTCTTCTTCTAGGTGGCATAGCATGAAAACTATCTGTTAAAAACAACATCAACAAAATTATAACTTAAAACTCTGAGTTATTTATAATTTTCTCATCCAGAAGTACTGTTTGTGGTCCATCAAGATTATGCCAGGGACAAATACATTGTATGACATTGTGTCAACACTACAGTAAGTTAACTATGCAGCCAGGTACCAGCATGATTATGCAAATAGAGGCACTATTGCCTTATCAGTCAAAACCACTGGCAGAATGCCTGGGAGACAGATTTCAATAAAGGAGATACATTCTATCTCAGCGAGGCTGACATTAATAATTTATGATTAATCAGTTTATGGAAACATATTAACAGCAGAAGGCTGTGGAGAGCAAGATGGATTTCTTGCCTCCACTTTCCCCATTTTTTTCCCCTCTTACCTGACTTAATTTTTTTTTATGATTAAAAGCCATGTAGAGGACCTGGTTCTTCACAAGAAAATGCATTAACTTATGAAAGAACCATGTGGAAGTGCTGATCTGGGGATGAAGTGATGAGAAATCATCTGATTTCCTATAAGATAAGGGCTGAGTTGGTGTCAAATTTACCTCCTATGTCCCAAAAACCAGCCCTGTGTCAGGACACCTTAATAATAAGAGATGAATTAGTATCATATCTGGGCTTTAGCTGTGAAGTGTAAAATACCAGAAGCCTAAATAGCATATTCCAGCATAAACATCCAGCATAAACATAACAAAAGAAATTATTGCAATGTTCCCTCATGAAAAATTGCTACAAATGTGACTTTTTCTTGGAGCCCATGCATAAAATATTTAAGAAAACAGTAATTTAAAACCTGTGAGTACAATTTGTAATTCAGACAAGGGAAGATCATCTCAAGGGGTGCCTTGAGAAAGTTATAAACATCCACTGCTGAGATGAGCCTCTGAAATGCTTCTGCAACTTCTTAAAATCCAGGCATCAAACCACTGAGCAGACTCACCAGGACCTTGGTAGCATTAATGTCTAAGGCTAGAACAACACACGCAGACACTGGCTCAAAAAGGTTGGTCTTCCACCACAGCTTGCTTTGAGAAATCTAATAAAATGATCTCTGCAGAAAGGACAGAGAGAACAATGCCAGGTTTGAGCATCTAATGGGACCTTACTGGGTTTTTCTGAAATTAACTGTGTCTAATGTTGAAGAGTTCGTATTTCAGAGAAGAAAAAAAAAAAAAAAAAGGAAAACAGAGACAAAACCAAACCGAAAGAACAAAAAGCCCCAAACAAAATTGAAATAAAAAGTAATGATCTCATAAATAGTCATGCTGTCTGAAATTTAACTAAGCACAATTGTTCTTTAATCAGAGGAATGTGTAACTTTAATAAATGTTAAATGCCACAAAGGGGTTTTCCTTTTAGTGTTTACTGTATTTTAGCATCATAATACTGCAATTTTTCTTTTTTTTTTTCCAAAAATTTGGTTTTCTAGTTATGCACTTTCCTTATATGTTTTGTACCCAGCAATACACACCACTTTTGAATATCAGAAGAGTGAAAGACATCAAAGTGCAAAGTGAAAGTTGAAGCACAACTAAATTAATATCAGAATATGTACTTCATTATACTCTTCTGCTCTGCCATTTCAAGTTTTGAAAGCATTAATTTATACTTCACAATTTTAACCTGCATATACATTTATTGCTATTAACCACCAGAGACACTGGAGTGCCTTAAAACATGTGCTAACAGAATCTGATGTAATTAAATTCAGCCACATTGCAATGCAGAATGCTTCTGGAGCCATCAGTGACAAAAGTAATTGATAAATCAACCACTAATTGACTTGAGATAATGAAGGCACTTTTAAGGTGCAGTGAGATTGTGTTCTAATTAGCGGTGTAGAGATAAAAGAAAGATTATCTTTACTGCAATATTTATAGGTAAGTCATGGGTTTAAACAAATCAGATAAATATGCAATTGAAAAAATTGGTGAATGGTACGGATTGTCATTCTGTCTTTGTATAGGGACAACTTTAGCCCAGCATTCAAATGCCCAGAATTTTATTTTCTGATTCAGGCATGTGTATCAACAGGTGTGATTATATAAGGTGCTGTGATTTTTAGAAGAACTTACTTATCCATCTGTAGAGCAAATTTACAAAATCTGGACATTTCAGAATTTCCTAAATAGCTATTTTTCTTTTCAATTCTCATACAGTATTTTCCTGGAACCCTTTCTGCAGATAACACATTCCATGCATTTTGAGGTGATTTAATTTGTACGTCTACTCATTGTGGGCAGATCTTGCATATTGCTAATTCTAGGAATCTTAAAACTAATTACAACACAAGTTTTTATAGATTTTAGGAGAATAAGGTTGCAGCTGATCCTTTGGAAACTGTTTGGAACCGAAGGAATATGTGCAGATACAACTTCTATGTGATTCCTTCTCTGATGACTGAAAGTGTCACATGTCCTTGCTACTATTTCTCAGTACAAGTCATTCAGTTTTCTTGAAGGATCAGCTGAAAATATCTCAACTATAAATTAAAACAGACTATTTCTGACAATAAATTAAGATGTTTGTTCTTGGTTAGTGCACAAAATGGATTTATTTTAGAGCAGGCTTGACTTCAGAGACCAACTGCCTCCAGCCCATGAGAATGTGAAAGCTGGGCTGCTCTGGAGGAGACCAAGTCTTCCTCTGATCTCCAGGAAGACCATTTCCCAGTGTCAGAGCACCTGCTCGAAATCATTCACGACTCCGAGGGCTTTTTTCTGTTCCTGATTATTCATTTCTGAGTAACTCACTTTATCCTTCAATGGGAGCTCGTCTGTTCTTCGCATCCTTCTAATAGGCGTTCTCAGATGCATGTTAAAAGCTTCATAACAAAGGGAACACAAATCAGTTGTTTTCAAACTGGGATTTAACAAGTGGAAGTTGATTTAATTTATAAAAAGTGCAATTTAGATGAGAATTGAGAGAAGGCATTTCTGACACACGCTGTTATGCTAGTGTTGTAACATATCAAAACACTGCAACCCACACCTTGCAGAGATTTTAAAAGACAGGTTTGACAAATGTCTCTCAGACATGGTTTTAGTTACATTGAGCCTATTTCAAAGCCTGTAAAATTAACAGGATGACCTAGAAATTTATTCAGGAGATCCTTTCAGTCCTGTAGCAGTGAATACATACATGATGCATTATGTGTCATATCCCAGCAGAAATTACCTTCTCACCAATCTAAATCTCTCTGCACAGTCCATAAAATAAGTCCACACAAGTGAAAGTTTCCTTTACATAAGTGCCAAAAGTCCTTGGATAAATATTGAACCTGTACTATAAGCTCAGCTAAAGATTACGTTTAGAGCACAGAAATCAAATTAAGTAAAATTTAAATGCAAAAAGCCATTACTCTTTCCAGAGCTATGTAACTCATAGCCTCAGATGACTTCACTACCTTCTATTAATTCCACTCTGAAACTACAAATTTCTCTTTTATTTTATACTTTTTTCTCTCTACTACTTAATGCATTTGTCATAAGTTAACTGAGGATGCTTGGCTCATACTGGTTTATTCCATATGGATTGTAGTTCTCTGGACATCATAATAATCTTTCAAAAACCTGAATTAATTAATTTTATAAGCTCCTGACGACAAATTATTGATACCGTTTTCAACTGAAAGTCCAAGAATTTTATATTTCTTCTTTGAAATCAGAATTTCACCCTGAGTATATTTACCTTACTTGAAGTGTTCACTGCTTGCGGTTCATCTATTTCTATGTGAAATGTGAGGTCCTTGCCTTCCTTCTCTCTCCTCTTTTTTTCTGTTTTAGCACCTTCCCACTACTTTCTGTCTCTGGTTGCCATCCGACCTCTTCCTTATCTTTACATTGAAAAGGAAGAGAGCATTAATTGCACAAAATTCAGTTTGATTGGATTATATGTGGAACATAGGGAAGGCATGTCAGTGCACTTCTGTTCCTTTTTCAAGAATGACACAGCTCCTGAAGACTTTTATTGTTTTTATATTTTGCAGCACTGGGAAGATAAAAATAATCCTGATGTTTTGTTGTTTTTTTGTTTAGAAAATCTTGTTTTCTGTGTTTAGGAAGTGGTATATTGGGACAGCATGAGTCATACACCGTTTTATTTCTCCTTACAAAAATTGTTGTAAATTTTGCACTTCTGAATAGTAATCTTATTATTTCATGTCTGTTGTACTGTATTGTAACAATGCTTTGTTTGACTGAGACCTGTATTCTGATTAGTACTTTCCTAAAACTTTTTAAATCAATGTAAGAATTTGTACTGATTTCACAAATTTGAGCCAGATCTTAAAAATACTGCTAAAATAGTTTTATCTTAGTGGGATTATGTGACTTGTTCTGTCTCTGGGACTGCTCCTTAGTGCCTCTAATTTTATAAGGCTGCCATGTCACAGCTGAAATTGAAGTAAAAGGCAGCTGTCATAGATGGATTGAGCAATATTCTCAGTTTATCTGAGAATTGATATAATTACATTAATTTCTCAAAGGAATATCAATTTACCCTTGAAAGGATATAAAAATTCTACTTAGAGGACAGCATTTAAATATGCCAATCAATTCTACATTTTAATTACCTAATTTTTCATCATTTTTTTTTCACTATCTGCATCATCAGAATAGTCCAGTGCTTCATTTCCTGAACCAGTGACTGGATTAAGAGTAATATCTGAAACCCAAAGAAAGACCTAGACAAATAGATTATGTCAGTAGGCTAGGAGCAGTACTTTAAGGAACAAATTTTGATATAATTTCCTTTTGCCAGAAAAACTGACTTCTGCTCATGCCATACTCATGCTTAGGAACTGGCTTCCACACTGCTGTGAAGGCTTGGACATAATGTCAGCTGTGAGTAGTCATTATTATTTGCCACCGTTCTTTCTGAACATGGCATTAGCCATATGTGCATTTGTCACTTCTTTTCCTGAATGGGGGAAAACCTGCAGAAGGTTCAGCCTTTCTCAAGGTTTTCTGTAACTACAGAGCATTGAGAGACACTTCCCTGCAAGCAGGAGTGCTGTGGACAGACGTGTTAGTGAATTGTTCTGGTTAGTGTCTGCGCACTGCCTTGTTACCTCCTTACCCTGCAAGTGGCCAGCTCAAGGGAGCGTTGCTGAAAATCAATACCTGGTTGTGTCTGCTGTAGATAACAGCATCAGAATAATCCATTCCATCATATCCAAATGAACAGGAGCATGGATATCCTCTGTCCCTGGAAACTTCTACCACAGGTTCAAATACCAAAGCCATTGAATATGTGATATCAAGCCTTAAGGTCTTCAACTTACTGCACACAAGTTTGACTTTTTTATGGCTGCTTCCATCACTTAAATGAAGCCAGTCATTGTTTCAGAGTGATGCTCGCCTCAGGTGGTGGTCTTTTCACTTTTAATCTATGCAACAATACACTTAATCTTAGGGACAATTAAATAGCATTGTTAGCAGTCTCTTGTCACATTACTTCTACTAACATAATTTTAAGCAGCCAATTGAGCTATTCATCATAATTTACTAAAGACGTGCTGAAAAAATACAGATTATCGTTGCCAGTTACGAATTTCCTTTTGTCTTGCTCATCTGGGATAGATTCTGTAGATGGGTTAAAATCTTGGAAAACACCTTATCCATTGTAGGTACCCTGTAACACTCATTCCTGTAGTGTCTCAGCACGCATATAGTGATGCTAATTTTTAAAGCACCCACATATATAAGCTTTGTATTTCATGTCTATGGAGCCTACAAATAAACAAGAATATAGAATGTGCAGGTGTAAATACCTTTTGTGAACACAGAAGTGAAAAAGTACTAAAAAAGTCCTTCTCTGACAGTTAGAAAAAAATGAAGTAATTTCAAATCTGAGACAGCAAAAGGAAGGGGTGCCCTCTAGAGGGACCTGGACAAACTTGAGGAGTCAGCCCACAAGAACCTAATGAAGTTCAACATGAAGGGGGTTTATTAAAAAGAAGGAGAGCAACTTTTTATATGGCCAGATACTGATAGGACAAGGGAGAATAGTTTTAAAAAGAGGAGGGGTTCAGATTAGAGGTGTGAAAGAAGTTCTTCAGAGAGTGGTGAAACACTGACACGGGTTGCTCAGAAAAGTTGGATGGGGCCCTGAGCAACCTGATACAGTGACTGACATCTCTGCCCGTGGAAGTTGATAGCCATAAGGTCCCTTCCAACCCAAGCCTTTCTGTGATTCTATGACAAATCAGAATTTTAGTCTGTGTATTAAGAATGCATGTAGAATATCTCAGATCTATCAATACAAGAACATTCATATTAGGGGGAAACTTCTCCCTAAGACTGCATTCTGGAATGCAGATGGTTGAACATCTGATTCTTCTCACACATATATTTTCTCCACTATGATTTGAGCATTTCCTGTAAGTAGACTGAAGAGAATACTAGCAGAGGGAAATGTCTGTTACATACACTAAATGTTAACAAGTTCTTGTTTCTTACATTTGTATTCAAAGTGTTCAGTACTACAATAATACAATGTTCTTCATCTTTTTCCATGTAATGTAGTACTCACTTTATCCCTTGTTCATGATGGCCACACTTTCCAGCTGACTGACTTGTCTAGTGAGTATAAGGGATGATTGTCAGATTGAAGCAGCATTTATTTCCTGGTGGATGTGGTGAACTGTGTACAACAAATCTTTTGCTTGATCGGTGTTGACTTTCAGAGATCTGTGCAGTGAACTCCTCTGTGGGTACTCTAAATTGCTCTTTTGTCATCATCTCTGGAGTCCTGATGACCAAAGACCTCTGTCCATAAGAGGTTATATTTACCATGCATATCCAAGTCATTGTTAAAAGCTCTAATTCATCCACTCAAAATCTAAAATTCACACAAGGTGTGCAGATTCTTCTCTGATTCTGGAAACTGTGGCAAGGTCTCAGGGTTAGCATTTTGGGGCACACAGGTTTGTTTCTGGTTTGAAGTTTAAAATGGGACTGTCTGACCATTTAAAAATGAGTCTTGTCCAAAACCAGAGGAAATGAATCTCCATTGTGAATCACTCCCTTGTAAAACTAATTACAGATAAGACTTGGTTCAAACTGTACAGCGCAAGCATTCTTTATGAACCATTGGTCTTAAAAGTGTTTGTCACCCACCTAGGGCAGGGGTTATTTTTCTCATTTTTCTAATGGAAAGTCAATACCAGATTAATGATTAAATACAAACAAAAGCCCTAAGGTTGTGGCCTCTTCTCCAACACCTCTATGATGTCTTCTCAGCACCAGGTGATCAAATTTCTCTGTTGCCTTACACCTGAAACTGTAAATTACAATTTACAGATAGAGGCCAGAGCTTTAACTGATGCAGTTCAAGTCTGTCTTTATGACATTTTCAAGCATATTTTTCAAAAGCTATTGAAGTAAGAAAATTACCTCAGCCAAATTCTGAATCTGAACTTTGAATTTTCTGGGGTTTTTTCTGTTCCGTGAATTTAGTTGCCTCTGACAGACTCAGACAGAAAAAAAAAATAAAAATTGTGGACAAATTTAAAGTCAGTTATAATTGCCTGTTTAAAATAATGACAAGGTGCTGACTGAGGTCTTTTCTTAACTGCTAAAAAATGTGAGTGAAAGACATACAATGTTCTGTATAGGTTTATTACATTCAGACTTCAAATCAACTGCTAAAAATTAACCACTGAAAGAGCAGGTAGATATGAATGAATTCTAAAATGCTCTTTTACCCGGAAGAATGATTCCTTTGTCTATCATGTCAGTTAGTTATTGTAGACTCTTTTGTCTGAGGACATCTTCTCACATTTATTCACTAATCTTTATCTGCTAATTACCTGAATGGTGGCAAAATTAGTTTGCACATGTGAATTCGACTCTAAAAAAATCATCTAGAGCAGTAGCTTTTACAGGGTATTTCTGAACTCATTATTGCAATTAGCTTCCTGAAATATTCCCCTTATGAAAATAGATAAAGTTTTCCAGCATCAGAAATAAAAATTACAGGTGTGAGCCTCTGAGATGTCCATAGATACCACAGTTCCACAGAGGGCAAGTAGAAGGGAACGCATTGCCTGAAATGTTCTGACCCTTTTATTGATAAAATTGATCTTTTGTGTGCCTCCCTAACAGTTCATGCCAATCTACATTTTATGCTAACCAGACCACTAATCACTTTAGGATGAAAAAAAATATAATAAATTTTAACATACCACAGTAGCTCCCCGAGGAAATAATCTGAACTGTTCAATACTGTGAAGTGGTGCACTAGAGGATTTTCCTCAAGTGTGGGCCAGAAGCATCTTCATTTACCAATACTAGCTCTGTATGTAGAAAAGGGGACTTAAGACTTTCTGTGAGGAAAATCCAAACCTAAATCTGAAGAAAAAACCAGCATTCTGAATCCATGCACCTCCTTTACTTGTTGGTGTGTAATACACCCCAACATGGAAAGGAAGGCAGGGAGCCATTCTTCTGGTCACAGCAGAAGGTCCCATATTCTGGGTTTTCCGTATCAGGCAGCACATGATGGTGGCAAAATAGACAAGAATATTTTAAGAGTTACAGTCAAGTAATATGTTATTTCTCAGTTGCAATAAAAGGGAAAAACAAAAAAAAACAAACGCGAACAAAACCAAACAGCATAGAAAGCCAAAATAAAGCAATAAAAAGCATGGCAAATATTTAACAGTTTTCTGTGCTTGCAATTCTTACACAAAAATTCCTCTATGATGCTATCAGATTCCTCACTGTGGCTATTACAGTAGACATTTCTATTTTATATTTGTTGTTGTTGTTGTTTTTGTTGTTCTTGTTATTATATTAATTTTATTATTGTTTGGCTCTGAACAACCTGTAGGTCATTTACATCTCTACAGGTTCATTGAGTTGAAGGGAATTTGGTTCATACATTTGAATCCCATCAGAGAGGAAGGGAGATAGAAGTCTAACTAGAAAGCACTTCTGTGGGCTAATGACAAAAGGTGTAATATTTTTTTGATACTTATATATTAAAGTGGTTAAAATTCTCTCCTTGATTAGTTCCATGAATTTTTATGGCCACCTCATACTTTTAAGTATTGTCTATAATGGAAATATTTTAGGAAAATTGAGTTTGAAAACTCGAAATTACCATAATTTATTCTACATTCTAGAGCATCAAATTTCAGAAAATGTTTTAAAAATTACTGTCTTGCTCTGAGTCTTTTGTAAACAATTCTGAACTCTTGTATAGCACTTATAATTTCAGAAATCCATAGCACATTAATTAAGCTTAGCAACATTTCATGAGTCAAATAATTTTTGAAACATCAGTAAAATATTTTTGCATGGAGCTATGATATTATCAGATTCCTCCAGCAGGTCAGTAATGAGACCTGTGGTGTAGTTCAGATTCTTAATGTCTTTGCATAATTCTCTCTCATGTTAATACTTGTAAAGCATTTTTACATCACAGGAAAACAAAGGAAGCTTTATTGCATTCTGGGAATTCAAAAAAGACACTGAATTTGTACTGGGCTGCAGCTGCAGAAGCTCCTGCCAAGAATGCTTGGTAATACATGAATTGTCTCCAGCCTGAGAAATATAAAGATACATTAATAGTCCAGTCACTAATTTTAGATGAGTACAATGATGCAAAAGAAAATTCAATTAAAAAAATTTTTAAAAGAGTAATTCTATGTAAAAAACGTTCTGTGTTGAACCAGAAGGACTATGTAGGTGTCCTAGGGTGAAAAAGAACAACAAAAGATTAACAGAAGGGAATATAAAAGAAAATAGGTTGACAAAGTATTCAGAAATTAAGAAATCAAAAATGAAAATTGGGAAACAATCAAAGTTAAAATTTTAATAGTAAATATTAAAATTGCAAGGAATGAAAACTACAGTGTTGTGCTAAATGTGCACAAATGTCTACTGCTTTTTTCTTACAGAATCTGAAGCTTTTCAGTTATGTGTGAATGAACTCTTCCTTCTGCAGAACAGGCTGACTGTGATTTTACACAAGTTATCCAGAACAGGAAAAAAATCCACTTGTTAACAGATTAAATTTGTGACGTGATGTGCAGCAATCATTTAAAATTTACATCATTAAAAATGTCAGTGGTGTTTACAGACTTCATTAAAGGATTGATGACTCTGGATTGAAATTAATGACCAAACTTTCCTGCCAGTCTTACAGCAATAGCTAGTGCCTAACAGAACCCCCTTTATGAATAATAAAAACTTCCTACACAAAGTGAACTAATCTTGTGGAAGTTTATAAAATGAAGGATCCCTGCAAATAGAGCAGCTTTGATATTTCCTGATGATTTTCTTGAATTTATTCTGTGTGTGTGTGTGTGTGTGACTGCAGGAAGGTGTTTGGGTTTGTTGTGGTTTAACCCCAGCTGGCAACAAAATACCACAGAGCTGCTAGGTCACTTCCCCCTTCTGCCAGATGGATGGGGACAAGAACCAGAAAGAAAAGGAAACCTCACGGGCTGATATACAAACAGCTTAATAATTGGAATAAAGCAAAATATAACAGCAACAACAGTAATGTGATCTTGGTGAGCTAAAAGGTCTCTCCAATAATAAAAATAACAATAACAATAGTAGTAGAAAGGAGAGAGGAATAAAACCCAAGAAGAACAAGTGATACACAATACAGTTGCTCCTGGAGAGCTCGTTTCTGTGCTGAGAATGACATTTTATGGCATGGAACGTCTCTCTGGCCCATTCAGCTCAGCTGTTCTGGCTGTGCTTTTTCGCAGCTTCTAGAACACCTCCTCACTGGCAGGGCATGGGAATCATTCCTAAGATTGATTTCTGAATATTTAGCTTCTCTAGCAAATGAACAGGCTTTTTGTTCATATTGTTGTCACCTAAATACTCCTTTTTTGATCATATTTTTCAACTCCAACAATACACCTCCAAAATATACCTTGTCTCTCAGAATCCAGCTGTGTTTTTCCTTTCCTTCCGTGAAAGGTTACTCAAAGAGCAATAACTAGTAGCAATTCTATTATTTTCTTTTTCAACTACCTGATAATAACTAATTTGAACTAGTATGAGTACTGCAAAACATACTTAATTGGGGTTTTGCTTTAGCTTCAGCTTCAGCTAAGGGAAACTACCAAGTAGTTACCAACTAAATGCTTTGCTTGTAGCACTAGAAAGTATTCTACTGTAAAAATACAAGGGTGACTGACCTCCTGTGATTCAGAAAAAAAAAAAAAATCGTTCTTGACTGATTCTGAACACATACTGAAAAATTTGCAGTGGTACAGAAATGTTTTTCTGCCCAGAACATCTCACGGTTTTGCCAGCTAATTGAAGCAGACATTTTTCAGAAAATTCACCTGTTCTTCCTGTATCTCACTATAATAGGGGCTTTATTTTAAATACATTCTCTTCTGTGGGTTACATACGCTGTTAATACTCCCAGTTCTCATGTCAAAAATTTGAGGGAATGCAGTGTGTGAGAAAGTTCACTAGAAAGTCATTCCCTAATTCCAATAATTTTGTCATTCCTGAGCAATCTATCTACCTACACTTCCAGTTTACTACCATTTGCTTCTGTTGGAGTGAGTCTGGAACAGCTACAGAGGAGAATAAGCAGGCAAATATGTCAAAAGCCAAAAAATACAGACTAATCAAAATGATGAACGACTGTGTAATAGAGACAAACCCCAGCAAATATTGAGGCTACAGACATGGGTTTCACATGTTTTCATTTTACAAAAAGCCAAGAATGTTAAGATTCAATAACTTAGAACCTGGAAGATATTAAAACATATCTCTCTGTATCTCTAATTCTTTACTGGAATCTCAAAATCTAGTAAAGAACTCTGACAATTTTACTGCATATACACATATATACACTAAAAATGTGGAGCAGAGCTAGAAAGCCCTCAGACACATAAGCAAGGAAAATTACTAAAAAATTTATTTTAGAGAAGAGATTTAAAATAGAATTTTATGCAAAACCGCGGGCTGAAATACGACATCCTGACTCCATTTCCCTTTATATCTTTCACAAATAAGCAAGTCACACAGAGTAGATAGCACATACTAAGTTCATATCTTATTTTATCTCATAAAAATTTATTTCTGTACACCGATGCCAAAATTCCCTGAAAGTGAATCAGCAACAAAGCCAGTAAATAGGTTTCCTGTCATTCAGTCCTTTACTCTCTCCACTGGACCGTGTTGACTTCTTAATGGTTAGTCAAGCAGCTAAGCACCTTTCTGAGATGATGAGGATCTGTCTGCCACGAGCTCATTCCAATAAATATGTGAGGTCTGCTCTACCTGCAGACAATCCTACAAGGTAATTTTGTATGATTAATAGCACTGGGAGGAGTGGCATGGGATGACTAAATACTTCTAGGTCACCAGAAAAAAATCAAAACCAGTTTTCTTTCTGAAGGTTTCATAAGTATTAATTGTTTTCCTGCCACCACACCCACACAAGCACATATCTGTAGAGTTTATGGACTCACTTAGGAAAAAGCATTTCTATCAGACAATGACAGTTTGAAGCTGACATAGCCTCCTTAATTCTTCACACGTAGCTGAGTTTGACACCACCTTTTGGAAGCAATGTATGACAGTTTAAAATGAAAGTAATCTTTCAACAGCTTGAAAGGCTTCTTTTTCTTTTCTCCTTGAAACAGACTGTGCAAAGAGGTAATGACAAAAAGAATTAATTTAAATACTTCTAAAATTTCATCAGTTTAGCTATCTAAAATGTGCCCCTTCAGAAAACCTGAAGGGTAGTTATATTCCTCCAAAATCAATTTAAATAGCTTACTAGATAGTTGCTCAAGTGTGGATATTTCTCTTGTTTATCAGTGCTTTGGGTACATACAAGCAATTTATTTATTTACTGAGGACAGACATTCGTCAGGCTCTTAGCAACAAGTATATCCATTATGTAGTTTATATCTTTCAGAACCTGGATTTGTTTTGATATTTTAATGAAAAAAGTTGATCTTTTAGAAAAAAATCAAGAGCAAGTTTTCAATTGGTAGTCTCTTCCCTTTATTAATTCAAAAAATGTAGATGAAATGGGGTCTTTAGTTAGTTATTACAGCTAAGGATTTCTACTAAGTGTTTCATCTGCAAGCACTGCTATAAAAAAAGGATGAGAGTGCTCTGACTAGGGGAGTTAATAAGCAGGCACAGACAAAGAGGTGTGTCTGAGTGCAGCATTAATAAGAGAAAAGTCTAACAGGCAAGTTCAAAACACGAACTTTCCAGGTACATACGGATTTTGTGGGTGTAGACATGCCTGTAATGGACAAAAGATTAACATTTCTCTTTATGCTTTTCCTCGGCTCTTTCAAATGAAATAGAGTACTCACGCTCCTTCTATGATTTTAAACGGAGTTTCTATCTATTTTTGATCTTTGTTTTAACAAATTCCTTTTATATATGAGGCTTGTAGAAGCTGATGTCAAAGAGCTGAAACTCTCTCAGCTGCTAAGGAATCCCCAAGCTCCCAGGTACTGATCAGATGGTGGTAATAGCAATGTCAGCTAGGCTGAGTGAACCTAAATACATTGCCATATAGAGGAACATAAAATTAATTCAGGCATCATACCCTGAACCTCAGTCTGGTGGAGATCCAAAACCCTCTTACTGTAGCAGTTCCAGTAAGGAAGGGCCTTCTCTGAAACATCAACATCCCTGTGCAACTGGCCTTCACTGGTGTCATCAATGGCAATTTCCATCTCTGAACTGAACCATTTTCCTTTTTACTTTGCTTGCACTGCTGATGACCCCTCCATCACTCTCACTGACATCTCCATGAGACCATCAGTCGGGAAAGAACTCTTTCTAGGCCCTTTCCCAAGCCTATCGTCAGCACAGCCAGACAAAGGATCACAAAGCCACTGGCCCTATTTGTATTTTTTTTTTGAGGAACAGGCTTTGTCCATTTTTAAAGCAAGCTCTCTCTCTCTAGAATCTAACTCTGTTATCAAATCAAAGTCCATTGCCATATTCTCAGGGCGACCCATCATGTCTGTGTTCACAAAACATTTTAGGAGCTTAAGGTTTTAAATGTGCTTTAATACTTAAGCACCTTTTAATCCTCGAGGCAATTTATGCACAAACATCTTTAAGGAGATAAAAATGGCTTTGTTTCTTAAATGACACACATTTAAGCCGTCTCACTCTTAAATCTTTTGAAGTGGTTTATGTATTAAAATCACTAATACGAGTATTGCCACTTATTCGGTCTCTGGCCTTGGACACACCACTTTCTCTGCGTATCTGTTTCTCTGCTTCTGATGTGGGAATAAGAACATTGTAACTACTGTTTTTCATAACCAGTTACTGCCTGAACTGGAATTTAAATATGGAAGAAAAAAAGCATAAAAATACTTGGTGGTGTTGTTAAACACCAGAATATTCGTGATCATTAGATCAGAACTGTGAAATGAAGTTGCCAAGATGAAGTCTATGCCTACTTTTGGAAAGATGATAATTTTTACATGCACTCTCCTGAAAGGTCTTTTTCCAGCTTTAACCTTGCCGGAAGAAATCAACTGAATAATAATATTATTATTTGTAAAAATTTGATTTTATTTTGTTTTTATAGTTGTCTGCCTTTCCTTCGAGATGGTAACATGACAGGAAAATGCTTTTCTTAACAAAAGAACATATCACTGATATATGTAAAGGTCAGTATCATTATTCTGGAAACAGAATAAGATACTTGTCTGAGTATTTTTGTAAGTGTTTCTTTCTACAAAATTTTAGTGGAATTTGGGATGTAAAATAAAGGGACAAAGTTCTGATTTTTTTTAAGGTTATACTGGAGAAAAATTGACACTTCATTCAATAACCATTTGAGAATGAGAGAGAAGTTATAGATGATGTAATGTTGAGAGACAGATGAAGTGACTTTAGGTAATCAAAGTAAAAATTGCTGCCTGACAATCCAAGCAGCAAGGCCCTTTTTTTCTGAGGTACCTAATGGGTTTTTACAGTGTTATAACATTTGAGTTTTGTGTTTTATGATATTCACCAAGTGACAGTCTGACCCTCTTCTCCCCTAAGATGTTATCACTTCTCTGTGTCAAAGTAATTCTGTTGCTGTCTTGCCAGAGATGAACTCATGAATCAGTGATGTGGACAGGGGTGGCAGCCCAGATAGCACTCTGCGAAATCTATAAATCCTTTAAGAGCGACTATTCTTCTGCTGCCAGTGGTTATAATTGTGTCACAATCAGGCAATTTCATGCTGAAATGTTGGGTGGCCTGGATTTGAGTACTAAAAGAAGAAAAGCTACCAGGAGATTATGGTGTCAGCATGCTATATGATATGAAATGTAGGCAGTGAAGTCCACCTCTCTTTGTATGCTCTTCTACTTAGTAGTGAGCACTGGAGTATATTTTCTCAAAATCATAATCTTTTATAACATCTTGTGGCAGTTATCATAAAGTTTTAAGAACTAAATCAGTATTTTTTTGTCCACATGCCTTGCCTGAACCATGGGTTCACTTTCAGCTTGGTAACTTTCAGAAGATGAGCCACACCATATCCCTGACAGATCTTTACTAACATAAAACTTCCCAATGTTTGCGTGCTTAAGGTTCAGGTTAGTCAGCAGTCCTCATGCACTCCCTTGTGTAAGAGTGAGCAACCAAAATCATGCAGTGAATTGTTTGTAGTCACATGCTCTGACTCTGGGTATGCACACAGAGTGAATAGGTAAAGGTTATTAGGTTTGGACAGATACATTCCAGCATTTGATACAGCCACTGATGACTTAGAGACTGGAAAGCTGATGTACAAATAAGTATAAATTAAGTACTTTGTTGTACACGAAAAGTCTCTGAATTCACTGATTCAAGTGTCTTTGAATGCATAGAAAAGCTTGCTGAATCCCAGGTTACAGTCCCTTTGACCACTTTTCTGGATGGGTCACACCACTGTTTCCATCATTTCAAATGTCTGTTCTTGACCTACCACTGCTCGTCACTTTCCAGACCATCTCACAGAAAGGCTTCTTGAACTTTTACCAGCTTTAGACTGTTCCTTATTAAAATTGAATGGATCATGAAGAGATGCAAGAAAAACATGTCAGTTTGTTTTCATGACAAAACCAAGCATATCTGAAAAACACCCTGAGAGTCAGAATATAATCTTTGTCTTTAGTGTTTTAATTAGAATGGTTGACTAGAATCAGCAGGAGAACACTAAAAAAATATTTTCAGTCTAATTTCCTTTATTTGTTTCTCACAGTTAGCATTCAGAGAGTCACTAGTAGTTAAAAGAAACTAGAAGGAATAATAACTTGTGTGAGGATTCAGACCATACCCTGTATTTATTCTTCATAGCTCCTTAGGTAAAAAAAAAAAAAAATATGTAATAAAAAATTTTTTGTGTTTAAGGTTAGCTGATAGGAGCATTTATAAACTATCTGGGTGAGAGATTTTGTAATGTTTGGTAGATTCAGTGATAAAATAGGATTTTTATTGGGACTGGCTAGTGAACTGCTCAGTGACTTTAAAGCTCAGATGTTAAATATTTTGTTTACAAAAGCTTTGCAACAAGAATTTATAGAGTGTATTTGTTTCAGAGAGGAAGTTAATTAATCTCTCTGAATTATTAATATGTTCATCCTTTGGCTGTTTGGCATCAGATGCAAAAAATAAAAAGAAGGGAAAGATCAGAAGTTGTACCTAGGGAGAGTAAATAGTGATGCAAACAACCCCACTGATAAATTAGCTCAGAGAGAACAGTCCCACTCCCTGACTCTTTTGGTGGTACTTTCTGGGATGCAAAATTTCAGGGTGAGGTTTGGAACTTTTTGTTTGCTTGTTTGTATCCTCTGGAAATGTTTAAGTATCCACAATGTAAGGCCAGTGAAACATGATGGAATAATGGAATTTGTTAACCAGTTTTAATTGTGGTTAACCACTTCTAAATATTTTTAGCCAATTTTACTTTGCCTATAATATTTTTGTAAATACATAATGCCAGAGAATCTAGTCTCTAATGCCTTTATTGAATTCAGGCTTGAGAAATGGAGAGTGAGAGATGAGATTTTTCCTGTTAAAACAGCTTTCCTGGACAGGATAAATTTGTAAATAAAATATTGCACATCAAGAGATCACTTTCAGTTCCATAAACATTTTTAATAATTTTTAAAAATCATAGAATTTTACTTCTCAGCATTTAACTTAATCTTTACTCATAAATTCTTACAATATATGATTACACTGCAAGTTGCTGTAGAAATAAGCAGGGTATGATGCGTCACTTCTGGTCACCATTGATATATTATGTGATGTTAGCTCTTGTTCAAAATCTGAACAATGTAAGATAAGGAAAAGCAGAAAGTTAGTGGTGTGTCAATACAGTGGAAGCTTTTGTCCATCTGCTGTAGAAACCACAAGTAGCTGTGATGTAGAGCCTGCTACTCCATGCAGTGAAGCTGACAGGCTCTGAAATTGTGAGACTTCATTCGGTCCTTCTGTAAGCATGCCAGTGTGCGCAAGAATATAATTTCTAGCCCTGATCAAGAACGAGTAAAATACAAGCTTAGCTTCTGGTCTTAAGAGTAGTAACAGTAGGGCAGATGCTGCAATCAAATACAGTTCTGTAAAAATCACTAGCTAATTCAGCTTCCTAGATATTAAAGAAAATTGCTAAGATACCAGGAATAACAAATGTTTATGAAAAAAGTGATTTCTAGCAGCCTAGAGAAGACTGCTGGACACCACACACAGTACCTTCTGGGAACCAAGGCAGTCTAATCAGCCAAACAAATTCTGATTTAGAAAATCTAAGTGAAATTCTTGAGTGCTGGGTTTGGACTGGATGTATTGGAAACTAAAATTTCCTTTGAGTGACAAAAGTTCTCAGAAAAAGATCAGACCATGTCTATGTACAGATTGTAATACTGTAATTAAAATCTATTTTTCCCTAAGGGATCAAATGTAGTGATAGCTGCATGTGTGCAAGTGCAGGCGCCGGTGTGCTTACACAGAGGTTATGTGCATGCACTCCCACACACATTGGGATGAAGCTAGCTCGTACCATTATAACTGATTCAGCCTCTGTGATGACAATAATTTGAGTCTGTTAAAAAAATATATAACTTTGTTAAAGACTGCTATAATCATCATCAGTGTGTAAATGGAAAGAAATTTCTCCCTGATGACAATATAGAATCTAAGCCTTGTAAGAGAGGAATCGTGTCATCTCTCTCTCTCTTTTTCCCACACTTCAATTTTCTTACGAAGTGATATCTTGGACCCTTGAATCCAATTAGGAGTGATACGGTTGACAACTAATGAAGTACTGCTGGGATGGTTCTGTGTCTGAGTGAGGTGAAAGATTGCATTTTTCTCCCTCTATATACATGAATCTTGCCACATTGGGAATTATTCATTACTGATATAAAATAATAAATATCAAAAGGCCAGAAGAGATCTCTGCAATAGGTTAGTCATTTCTGCACAGTAATTGCAAACTAGGCTTTTTCCATGTGACAGGAAATTAAAGAGAATGAGAATTCACTACTTTTCTTAAAGGTTGGGGGGAAAAAAGGAAAAACCTCTATCTTCTGCTGTGTAAATTTAAAATAAATTTAGGAGCTACCTAGTAAAAATAGGGAAAACATAGCAGATATTAAGAGCACAACAGCATCTATCTTAAATGAATCATTTGTTGGAAAGTCTTTTAGAAAGGGGAGCTTTGAAAGGCTGTTACACAGTTCATGCAGAAGGTTTGTTTAGGGTTCACCCTAGAAGGGCTTCTGACTCAGCACCCTTGAATTAAATACATGCTATATTCATTCAAGGGTGACGGTGGCTGGTGTTTTGCAAATACCGTAATTTATGGACCTTGTTTTTTAAAGGCTGGGTCAGGCCATAGTGTGACAGTGAGGATACAGAATGCCCTGTGCACTGTCCTCTCTGCCAAGTGCTCATGAAAGGAGAAAGAGGGGACTTTGTCTCAAAAAAGAAAAAAAAAAAATACACAAGCTGAGGCTGGGTAGGAGCAGTTTGCAATTGCAATTGAAAGCAGTCAGAAGATTGAAATTCTACTGTTTCTTTTGTCAGCAGTACCCTTCAGAAAGCCAGGCTTACAGCAAGTTTCTGTCTGGCTTTTTGAAAGGACTTATCTCCCTGGGGTGAATAATGCAAAGAGATGCCCTTGGGGTTGCCTGTGACCCTAAGGCTTTGTTCAGTTTTCATTCTAACACACCATCAAACCCCATGAAATATTTATAAATGCAAAAACTTCCAAATGCTGTTCTATTTATAACGGTAATAAAATGACATCTCTCTAAGTACATTTCCTCTAAATTTTTAAGTTGTGTCATACACCCTGGCTATGATAAATTAAAGAGATCTCCACAACTCATAGGAAACAGTGAATGATATTCAGCTGAATAACAGTTCAGATTCCTTACAATTTCTTAAAATATTTTTTCCCCTCTATTATTTTGGTACACTTCTCTGTAAGTGGAATTACATTTTGGTTTTTGCTGTTTCTCTCTGCTGGTTAAACCATCCATTTATTTTATTGTCTTGGAACTTTTGTTTTTGTGTACATATATTGACTCTATAAACATGATTCAATTATTTCCTGTAGGAGTATAATGAATAATGCATGTCTCTGGGTCTTGGAATACTTCATAGCCTCCAAATGTGAAACTGTGGAAGTATAGCAGTTTTAGCAGTAGTCAGCTACCAGTGGAAAACAAAACAAACCTCCAGACCAAGTCATTAACAGGGTAGGGCAGGATGCTTTTGACTTTTGCTTTTAAGATTAACTTCTGTCTCACAGAGCCCTAGGTGCTTGAGGTAGTAGTGACTGTTGACTTTTGAAGTTCCCTGGAGACCAATTTACACTGCTGAAGCACAGATGTACCATGTATTAATAGTTAATTTCTCCTTCCTGGATTGCCAAAGTATGTGTCAGTTTGGGGTCTGTGGCATGAATTTGATTGTAGTGTTAGAACTAGTGAACCAGAAAAACTAAATTTTTTCCAGGTACAAATCCCAGAATTTTCCTGTGTAGGAGTAGTCATGATTTACCAAGAATATCAGAGTAAAGACAAAGAGAGAAAGAGAGAGAGATTATGCAGTGTCAAGCACAACATGCTTTTTATTTTAAATGAGATAAAATCATAAATCTCTTCACATAAATCTTACTATCTGAGAGGAACAGCACAGTGGCAAGTTCTCAACAGAGCCTGGATCATTAAACTTTACAGTATGTTTACAAATACCACTAAAGAGATGATTTTTAAGAACATCAAGACCGAAAATGAAAAGACTCTCTGATATGCCTGTTGTGGTTAATGCTTTGCACCACAATGTAGATAACAGCAGTTTGATTTCTCGTCCTCATCTAAGGGAAGAAGACCCCACAATGACAGGAGTAACTTCTAAAATTGACTAAGAATTTTCCCTATTATACTCTCCAGGGTATCTCATTTCAAAGTGTTGATGTTCAAGCAGCCATATTGCCAGGTGAATAAAATGAGAAGCAACTGTAATTCTCTATGAAGTTGTATAGGATAAGAAAAAGCTGCAGGATTTTGCCAGGCACTCCTCAGTGCTTGCTCCCAGTATGCACAGAAACTCCACTAGTTTACAAAAGGCTTCAGCATGGAAAGAGAGATGCAAATTTAGCCAAGGATTACGTTTTGGTTTTAGTCAGAAAACAGGACATGCTGATGGAAATAACTATCCAGATTCATCAAACCCCATCAGAAATCTGGGAAAGCTTTTTAGCTCACAGTTTTTTTATAGAATAGCAATAGGTTTTGTTAGAGAGCATTTATAGAAATGGCCAGTACTGTGAAAAGAAAAAGAAACCTCTGATGTGCCATACACCCTTATGAACACAGTTGAGTTATCCCTATATTGTCTCAATTTCTTCTCACAAGATACTATAGACTGTATAGTCACTATCACATGTCTTTTTTGGTAATTGTATTCAGAAGCAGAAGCAAGCAGTAGTCAAACTGGCAAACAGTGTTTTCAGTTTGCATCTGCTCTGCCAGCTTTCCATGCCAGGACAAACCCTTTTGAACTCGGTGACAGGAAAGTAAATATATGGAAATTGGTTTCCAGCAAAGCTGCTGTTATCCCCCCTAATGGACCACAGTGCAAAATTGTACAAACAAGAGCTTTCCTTCAGCTTTTCAGGAGTTGGCTTTACACAGAGTTGCACACATGAGACTGTAGATGTCCATGGGTTTCATGCCAGCCTTCTTTCCATTTGATATGGCTTAGAAATCACTGGACCTCACAGTAATTTTCAGAGTTAGACATGAGCCCAGACTAAAATATTTCATGTGATTTTTAATTGTTGCTGGGCTTATACAACCTGCCTCAAAACCTGACTTTGGCAATTAGCTCTTTATAATGACAGAGTCTCTGAGAAACACAGTGGTGCTGTTTCAGATATGCAAAATGCAGAACTGCTGTTTGCAGAGATCGCTAAATGGCTGTAAATCTGCTAACCGTGCTCTTTGTGGTCTGGAAACTCAGTAATGAATCAACTAAAATTATCATTTTAAGTTGGCCATTCTTTCCATTGCATAAGGATATTTGAACACACATGCTATCTCTGAAAGATGTTATATAGTGATAGTTCTTTGCAGATAGTTTTGGAGAAACTGTACTATTTTACTCATTACTCATTAGTGAAAAGGTCACTGAGATTGTTTCTTTGACCTGATAGAATATATTGACCTAGTGGGACTGTGAGTTTCTAGCATCAGTGAAAATTTTTTTTATCTATGACTTTCTCTGTGAGAATAAGAGATAAGGAAAACTTTTTGTAATCTCTTAGTCCAGGCATTTCTTTTTTGAAATATTGTTCAAGCCTGAAGGAGATTAAGGAATTATTTTAAAAAAATGAATCCAAGCGTTCGAGTCACCTGTTGTGAGTCTTCGTATTTCAAGAGGTTTCTTTCAATGAGAACTAATTTCAGGTCAATACCAAGAATAACTGCAGAAAAACTTAAAAAGCACTTCCAGGGAATTTACTGTCCCCTGATATTTGCCCAGTGCTACTTGCAAAAGCCCATTCACAGGTCAGTCTTAACACTAAGAGCCTACCAGATCTGGCTTAATTTTTCGCTGCTGCTTTTGACATCTCCTACTGAAATCCAATAGGAACAGCACATATTTGGCACTTCCAAAATCAGTGTTTTGCTCAAAAACAAGCAAAAGTACTACAGCTCCACACTTCCTTCACCTGGTGGTTGTTGCCTATGCAATACAAATAGAATAGGCTTTCAGCAGCAGCTTTTCCTGGTGAATTATCACATTCATTTTATTAATGGAAAATTCTGCTAAAGAAACTCACCCCCTCTGACCTCCTACAAAGTGTAACGTGTTAGTCCTAATCAGGGCAACAGAAACTCTTAAGCTTTGTCCTGTATGTATTAACGCTAATGAAATTCAGCAAATGGCTGGTTTCAGGGAAGGCAGTGAAAGCAGAGGAGAGGGCAACAGCAGTAATGAGCCTGTAATTATTTGTAGAAATAAAGGAGAGCGAGTTCTTACACAGGAAAGAAATCTCATGTAAAGACAATAATATAAATGGTAAGACTACATGCAATGTTTTTCAAAGTTGTGTAAGGAAGAAAGGGGATTAAAAGAGGAATTAGCAAGAGCTGAAACAGCTGTTCTTTATGAGTTAAGAGCATTAACAGAGTCAGTACATCATCTCTGCTACCACCAATCTTTAATGTAATGAAACAGAAACTTTATCTCATTAACTATCAAACAAGAGCCTCTCTACCTCCAGTGTACTCCATGTACTGTAGTAAGAAAAAAATTACCTTCACATTTTTTTAAAAACAGCTAATGCCACATCTCAAGTACTTCCTTTTCCTTTTGCCTAGACAGAAATGCTGGTAATGTTCTGTTAAAATAATTCCTAGCCAAGGCATGATGTTGCTTATTATTATATTGTATTGAAACTATGATTTTTAATTACTTATGGATCTAAGGTGGTGTCTCTAAACTACAATGGTGAGGTCTCAAGATACATCAGTTTCAATAGAACTGCTGACAAACAACTTCCAGTATTGCAGTTAATATTCCATCTATATGTATTCTGACCTGAGCCCTCACAAAGGTCTAACATTTTTCTTTTTTCCCTTTTTCCCCCCTTTTTTTTTTCTTTAATGTAATCTCTGCATTGTTGTACCATTCATATGTGTCATGTCACTTTGACTCTTTTCTGGCTGAGAGAGCTAAAACGAGCTTCTATTAAAGTTAGGTTAATGCCACTCTTGATCAGCCAGTGCTGTGAAACGATGCAAGGCTAACACCTCCTCTTCCAAGCTGAGGTCACTGCCAAGAGCAATGAGATTTTTTTGTACCAAAAGCATAACTGACATTTTTTCCCACTTTTCAACATTTCCAGCTGAGAGTGAAAAGGGGTTTTCGCAAATGAAATAAACCATCTGCTTTCTCCACTCCTACACAAATAACCCTTTCGTTCAACGGGGACACCAGATACATTCTGCTTGCTTTGAAGCAATCTGTGTAGTAGAGCAAACGGGGAAAGCAGGTGAGCGAGACTGGCAACCACAATCTCTTATCTTCAGAATTAACAGGTATTGTTGATTTAATTACATCTATCTCTGTAAAAGAATCAACAAGAGAGCACAATTTAAAGTAGGAAATGCCTTTTTTAGCTTTAAGTATTTTCGTACATAGTAATTCCTTCCATATCACCTTCTACTCAAGGATCTTGGAGAACATTTTAAAACTGGGCTGAGATTGTGATCTTAACTGGCTGGATATCCCAGCTTTGCATACAAGTCAACAGAAGCAAAAAGAGAATTTGGAGCTACTGCAAGAGTATCTGTGGGTTTGATGTCTCTAAGCAGAAGTCTCTGTCCCTTCCTTTGACAGCTGGTGAAGATGGAAGGTGATGGTGTGAGTCTCACCTTTAACCCCTCCTTTGAATGCAAAGAGATGTTATCAGGTGTGTTGAGAAGGTGGTGCATAATGCTTATTGAAAGCTTATGTAGTTTATGACGTCTTTGGCAATTGCTTAAGAAAACACACACCTTATTGGGCATGAAATCTTGTCTTCTGCCTGTCCTGAGCTGAACTTTCCTTGAAACCCAGTGGAGGGCACCTCCCCAAATGACCACAATTTACTCGGGTCTGTAAGGCTCCTCTTAAATGCTAGTAGAATTAAAATCTTTAGGTGTGTAAGAAATAGTACACATAAGGGGTACAAAGTATGTACACATAGTACACATAGTACAAATAAGGAGTCAGAGAATTACCTATCACAAAGGAAAATACTAAAATATAAAATCCCTTGAAGCAGAAGAGCTCACTCTTCTTTCCTTATGATATGGCATTTTGCAATCAGCTGTAGGAGAACATCTGAAGGTAAGCTGTTGGGGTTTGACCCCAGCTGGTAACTAAGTACCACACAGACACTCATTCACTCCGCATCTCCTGCACAACACACACACTCTCCACTGTGTGGAGGAGGTTCAGAAAGAAAAGGTAAACTTCTTGGGTTGAGATAAGAACAATTTCATAATTAATACAAAATATAATAATAATACAATGATACTAGTAACAAAAACAATTATAATAGTAATGATAAGGAAAGGAAGACGGAGTAACAGAACACAAGAGAATCAAGAGATGCAGAATACAATTGCTCGCTACCCACTGACTGATGTCTTGGGCTGTTCCCAAGAATTGATCACCTGCTTTTTGGGTAACTCCCTGTTTATATACCAAGCATGACGTTCTATATTATGGAATACCCCTTTGGTCAGTTCAGGTCAGCTCTCCTTCCTATGCTCTCTGCCAGTTTTTTGTGCAGCTCTTCACTGTCAGAGCATGAGACATTTAAAAGCCCTTGACTTAGATAGCAACAGCCAAAACATCAGTGTGTTAAGAACGCTATTCTCGTATTAAATCCAAACCACAGGACTGTGCCTGTTACTAAAATCTACTCTGTCCCAGCCAAAGCCAGGACAGTTTCTACTCCTTGTTCCATCCTTTTTGTGTCTTGCATGACCTTTCCTGACCTTTGATAGATACACACACAGATATCATTCCCTTAGTCTGTGGACCGTCCCTGTAAAGGCCTGTTGACTTCACTGGCAGACAGGGGTTCATCCATCCCCAGGAAAGTGGAGCTCCATCATGTGTAATGGTGAATTGGGAAGGCAAATGCCATCACTCTGAATATCTCCTCTTCTTCCAGCTTTTTTTGCTTATGTCTTATCATATGGAATATCCCTATGGTCAGTTGGGTCATGTGCATGTGGTCATGCACCCCCAGACCCCTCAGCAGTATGGCAGTATGGAAAAAAGAAAAAGGATTGTCCATATGTGAGCCCTGCTCAGCAATAACAAAAACATCTCTGCATTATCAGCCCCGTTCTCACTGCAAATCCAAAACACAGCCTCATATTAGCTACTATGAAGACAATTAATTCTACCGCAACCAAAACCAGAGCACGGGTTAACAAGGATGAGACTGGCTTTTCCTCTTCCATAATTATCCACTGACCTGGTTTCTAAAAATAATGCTCTTCACCTCAGAGCATTTGTCACAAAAATTCGTGCTTGTGCTGGAAACTGCAGTTCTAGCCTATGCAGGCTAGAAGATATATTTTAACGTTGAAGTCTTATAATGATCTAGTGTTATAAATGTTCATAAAAAAGCAAGTCAAACCAAATGAAAACAAACAAAAAAACCCCACCACCATTTTGGCACTTATGTGAGAAAGTAGAAAGAAAGGCAATGCGATTGCAGTAGGTTCTCCTTCCTGAAGAGGGAAGATGTTATTCTTCTTGTAGCTGTGCACACTAGAACAGAAGCAGAAAGGTCTGTGAAGTCAGTCTAAAGATAGCAGCCAGGTTGAGCTTGTGCCAATCTGGAGACTGTGTGAACAGACTACAGAAGCAATCAAAGGCCCCTGTGCACATGCTTAATTCATATACTTGTGTGTGATTCTGCATTTCTCAATGTGTGTCTAAATTATACCTGAACTGTAGTAGGTGGTCTGTAAATTGTGTACAAGAAATTCAGTGCATGGAGAAGTCAAAATCAACTATATATTAGATTGACTGGCGAAAAAGAGGATGTCACTGAAAGAATTTTTTCTGATTTGTCAGCCAAAGTGTCATGGACAAATTCTCAGAAGTGGTTGGATGGTATTTATGGGGTGAAAAAAGAGTAACAAAAAGAAATCCAGAGAAGATTTAATTAATGGGATCCTCATCGCATCAGTAGATGGCAATTTTTATATAATAAATAAGAGAATATAAATAAAATATAAGAGAAAGATCCTGCTAAAATGAGCCAGAGTTAATTACAGGACTGTAAAGTTCTCACTATACTCTGTATGTTCTTTGTCAAGGGAAATTTAGAAGAAAGTGTTCATTCATTTATTTTTGTTTGATTTAAGAAGCTGTTTGATGACTGCTTGGTGGTACAAGAGTGTCTGGGTGTAGCAATTTTCAGACATTATATACTGGCAGAGGAGGATGCCAGCTGTTCTGCTGACATTATGTTTGGGTTTTATGGTTGTAACTACCTTCTAAGAAATGAAAGGATCTGATCTTAGGATCACCACTATTGCAATCTCAATAATAATGGAATACTCTGGATGAAAGCTTCCAGTGATGACCCTGAATGAGACACTGAAGTGGCATTTCTGTATTTCCAGAAAAGAAACAGGAACTTTTGTTCTGCAGTAACCGGAGACTGCTGACAGTGGCCAGAAACAGCTGTCATCTCAAAATTGTGCCTGTTAAAAATTGCCAGAAAAGCCTTTCAAAATCCAGAAGGATGGTTCAAACTCTAGTCCTGAAATCAACAATTTTCTGACTGTTTTGTTTCTAATCCTGAGCTGGAAGAGCCCTAAACATCAAATTCATTTACCTCAGATGAATGTGTTCGTACCTGACTTCTCAGTACAAAGGCGCCCTAGTGACAGCCCTGTCTCAGCGATAATTCTGCTGGTAACTCCTGAAGCATGGGGAGGTGTGAATATGCAGAGCCCGGGTTAGTCTTTTCTCCTGAATCAAATTCTGCCATAACACTGCAAAGCAACATCCACCTGAGCTGCCATCAGCTGTGTTGTATCCCAGCCTGCATATACAAAATGCTTCTGTTCTATTGGATTCTTTTTTTCTCAATTACTGTCTACCATCAAAAGATGTCTTCAGCTTAACAAAGGAGTTCATATATCAAGTGAAAGATGTGTCATTACACTTACAAAAACATTCAAAAAAGCCCTTGAAAGGTATACAGTACAAATTGTCGCATTTCATCTATTTATAAAATTTAACTTTTCATTGTTCTCAGGTCAAATGCAACTAAGGGTCACTTGCAGAGAAAAATAAAACATCTAAACAATCGCTTCCTGCCTTCCAGTTGCAAATCTATTCCTTAATATCCTTGGCAACTGCCTCTTAAAGGAAGAAGATTATTGAAAGAAAATGTGATATCCGTGAAGCAAGGCTGGCTTTAAACAGATAACTGTTTTATATTAATTGAGTCCAATTCCAAAAGCTGTGGAGATCATTCTCAGACAGGGACAAGTTTTCTAAGTAGGCTAAAATGGCACCTAATTGAAGAACAGAGTTGCTGAAAAAAAAAAATCCAGAGTGCTCCTTCTAGGTCTAATGTCTATAAATAATTTCAGTTGTGAGTGTTTACATAGCACTTTGAACATATGAAGTGCTTTTCATGCAGCATTGTTATTTATTTAGCATATACAGTAGAATAGCAGAGTTTTAAAAGGGGATCTATTTGAAATTGAACAACTTATAAATGTTTGAATGAAAAAGAGGAAACCATGCTAAATTTCTCGAAAGGAAAAACTGATGATAATTTTCTTAAGAAAAGATCAGCTATTAAATCTAGGGGAAATTTAAATACATTTTTAATTATTTATTTAGAAATGTGTAATGCAGTTTTGAAAATATAGAGAATATATGGGCCTCTTCTCCATAAACGATTTACAAACACTATATTGCTTTTCTTTAGTGAGACCTTGGATATTCTGTGTTGTGTAGGAACCAGTACTCGTCAGCTGATGAAGGAGAATTTCAATAGGTAGAATGTTATTGCTGGAGTGATGGTATGGGTAAATATTTACATTTTATTAATCACAATGGAATTCATCATGAGCTGGGATACATTTCTCTAATAATTAGCCTTTCCGAACATTTAAGCCACATTTCTTTTGAGCAGTTTAATATGTTATAGAGGAAAACATGAATGTAAGCACCATTTCAAACTCCTGCTTTTCTCAAAAAACCCCCAAAACCCCAGAAAAACCCAACAACCAGAAAAAAACAAAAAAGAATTGGAGGGATGTTGACTCACCTCCTCTGACACAACACCTGACGAGCCTTTGCTGCTGAGAGAACCCCAGCTGAATGGGAAAGGGATGGCCTCTGTAGCTGCTGTAAGTTAGCTCTTCCCTGTTGCTGAGATGTAATTTTCAGCCAGCTCACCAGTAAAGGTTGGTAATGTGATGTGATGACCCAAAAACCCAACCCCAGCTGGATTCACGGGGTTTTTCCCCACAGAAATTCATGCATGCCCATGGAGGAAGCTCTTTCTTAGCTCCCTGGTTTGATCATGATTTCATCTTGACAGCATAATTTCTTCATTTCTTACCCTTCTATGAACTTCCTCAGAGGTCTTCCTCAGTAGTTTGAGGTTTTGGATCTGTGCAGTGTCAGAGCTGAGCCTGTGGTCGTTGGTTCACAGGCAGCAGGAGGAAAGCAGTGTGAAGGATATAGCAGCTACTACAGAGAGAGAAGTCTACACCAGGAATGATACAGGGGCTTTTTCTGCTCCCTGTATGTGAAAGCCAAACAAAGGTCTTAGTCTCCCAGTGGTGATGTAAGTGAACAGGAAGAAAATGTAGGTCTTAATAACTAAGCGTTCCTGGGCAGAAGAGTATGATTTAAGAGCTTTAGGAAAAAGGAAAGTGTCTCATATGTGGCCTAAGAGAGAGGTTGTTACCTGCTATTCACCTCTAGGAGATAATACCTCCTCTGTCCTCTTCATTCTGCAGAGGCTTCCAGGCAAACCTTTCCTCAGAGTATTTTTCTGTTCACATCCCTCAGCAAAATTCCATCAAGTTTTTAGCAACTCCCAAGAGACATCTGAGCCCACAATTGAGAAAAGTGTTTTGGACAGAAACAATATGAAGAGATCCTAGGTTTCATCTGACTTGGCTCTTGCTTGTAGGTTACTGCATGTTCTGCATTCATAATTTCTGATATATGATACCTGAAGTGATGGTGAAATTTCCAGTAGTTGATTGGCTTTTTGGAAATTTTAAAATATCTGATAAACTAACACGTGATTTATACAGGAAAGCAGAATTATAATTACTTTCCCAGAAGCCTGCAGTCCCTTTCTACCATTTCTATGCTTCTACTACTGTCTTACCCTGATCACAGGGTACTAATTTACTGTATTAATGAGATTGAACTATGAAATGTTTGTTACATCATTTGTAGAGACTTTGAATAAAGTCCTTGTAAAAAGCATGAAGCCATATGAAACGTAGCAAACATTTAAGCCGTCAGTTTAAGACCTAAGTTTTATCAGGCCTTTCAACATAAGCAAATTGAGATCTCTTCAGGTGAATTTAAGACTTAGCGAGAAGCAACAGTGGCTCAGAGTGCATAGACTTGGTAAGTATCTGGCTTGTAGAGTGCATACCATTTTCCTTTCTCTGTCTTTCCCTATATTTATTTTCTAACTTTTTCTCTGTCTTCTTTCCTTGCATAATAGACATGTTGCAGTAGTCAGAAAGACCTGCGGGACCACTTGTGTATTTTACTTCAAGTCTGCTTTACAACATCCTCTCTGAAGAAAAGAATTCTAAAGGGGACTAAATATTATTTGTCTAAATATAACTTGATGATCATTTTTTCTTAGTTCCTAACCAGAAAAAATATTTGTTCTAGTCAGTCTTCAGGGAACTTCTTAGCACACCAAAGTAGTTGTTACTGTTTATGCAATTTTCAGTCTTATTTGCTTATTTTAGTTAGACTTTTGGTTGTCTCATTTCTGGATCTTCTTTTTAGACTTCACAAAGTCTTCCAGACACCTCTATTATTTAAAAAAAAAAAAGCATTTATTGTAATTTTTCTGAAAGGTTTAATTTCTGTATGATTTTTTTTACCTTTATTGTATAGTAGAGGATATAGGATCACTCAATGCAAATTTTCATTCTAACGTGACATATCCGTTCTCAGAGAGATAAACGGCAATTTAGCAGTGTCCTTAATATTCAGAGCTCTGTTAACATTATATGATTTGACTTTTTCATCAAATACTTAAAAAATGAAGGTGAAAACAAGTCACCAAAGAAAAAGTCTTGTAAAGCAATACAGAGCAGTTAGAGGAACTAACTTGTCATCAAATCAGCCACAGGAGCAAGCATAGTGAAGGACCCCTTCCCCTTGCCTAGGCTGATACTTAAGGACCAGTCTTTTAATAGTACACATATTCCAGAAGTTTACTTGAAGCACTCCAGAAGGTGTAGAGAAATGGGGGCATTCCAGAGAGATATAAACACTGAACACCACATCAGACGTTTTTATTGCAGACGTGGTGGAAAGGATGTGTATAATTTTTGTATTAGTCAGTGCTTTTCCCACTTGAATTTAAAGAAGTCCTGACAGTTGCTTCAATTTGATTGTTACATTGTTCATTAGGAAGGTATAAATGCACAATTCTGGTTAAAGCATCAGGTGATCCTTGCCAGGCTCTGTGCTGCTTCTCTCAGTGGTTTCATGACATGACACTGGCATTCCTAGGCACTGATGGCAGCTGCACTTGCAGCCTACCTCCAGAGGCAGTGCGTTAAGCTTCACATCACACTTAAAAGTATGACAAACTCAGAAGCAGGGCTCACCTGAAAGCAAAGGGCTCAGTCCCCTGGTGAGCTGGAAAGAGAGTTCAGGGTTGTTATGAGTAGGAAGCAAAAGAAAGGCACAGAGTAAGGCTTGGATCACACACTCTCTCTGTGAGCTGAGATCTCCACTGGAGAGCAAGCCCTGCCTGTGCTGTGGGGAGGTTTAACTTTATCTGTGTCATGTCACGCTGGCAGTGCATGCATTTTATTTTACTTGTGTCTGAATGTAGTTGAATTGTTCCTGCTGTTGAAGGGAGGACAAGTCTGGAGGGAATATCTACGCCAAATGACCTAAAGTGTGTGACTGGCACTGGGCACAGTATTTATTCTCTCAGGTGTTACTTGGGCAGCCACAGCTCTTCATCTGCTAGCTTCTGCCTCATACTCTGACATGGGCTTATACTGGGTTACTGAAAAAGAAGAAACCTACTTGCAGGTTGTCTGGAATTGTATTTTAGTGCTCTTGACACAGTAAGGTGATCCTGCTCCAAAATCACTTGAAAAACCCTATCTAAATAAGGAGAAACAAGAACAGATTGCTGCCTCTTCATCTTTATATGCATTGTTACAAAGGACTTGACATCCCATATGATTTTTCTTTAACTTATGTTCTGTTCTGTTGTTTCCAAGAACTATGCTACTTGCTAGGTTTTTTATCTTGATTGTTATTTTAAGAACAAAGCCAATAATCACTCTCCTAAGTGTCTTCTTGTGCCTCTGTGCCAACTTTTTACGGTTTTGTTCCTCTACTTTGTAACACATGACATTCAAAAAAATCTGATCCTGGCTTATTCACTTTCCCAGGTGATTTCCAGATCACTTTGTTAAAGCTTTACTCCTTTAGTAGCAAAGAGTAAAAGAGGTTTTAGTCTTCCATCACCTCTTTACCATTTTGGTTTCCCATCTAATGCTTGCTTTACCTCTGTAACTAATTAAAAGCACCCTGGTTTTTTATTTGGTTAATATCTACCCAGAAGTCACTGTTTTCATGAAGTTAATAAATTGTGTTTTGCTATGCCTTACATTTCTTATGCTATAAATATGAATGATCACAATAGATGCTATAAGGTCAGTAAAGATATTGTTGATTACTATTCATTAAACTACATCTGAAGTAATTGTACCCTTCTCTAAGGTTCAGTTCTAGGAGAGCTTTATTTAGTCACCTGGTACTTTCTGATAATTCTGTCTTCATGAATATTAAATATCCCCTCAGACAATAATTTCAATCTTACCTTTAATGCCTTTTATATAAGACATTTCAGTGTGCCACTACTGCAATATTTGAGCTATAAGACATTTCTGAGGGAGAAGTAAGTGTTAGGCTTCAAGAGCTCTTGGCTTTGGCAGTGAAGTTTTCTCTGCAAACCTGAATTCACACATTGCTTAGTTCTTTCTCTGCAACAGTGTGTCTGTGAAGCTTCTCTATAAAAGATGTAATGTGTAATTTCCATCTCTTTCTTTGCAGAGCTGGAAGCTTTTAGGTTACTGTCTGTCTTGCCCTATATATTTCTTTATGAGAAAAAGGTACTTGCTGGAGATATCCTCAGGTTTTTTGATGATGAACTTAACAATAGTTTATAGGCTAAACTCTATATTATAACAGCAGAACAAGATTTTTTAAAAAAGTAATTCTCTTTTGCAAGACTTAAAGCATGAATATTGAAAATGGTTGTGATTTAAATATACTATTTTATCAGCTGTAGGAGTGATGAGAAAGATATAGATATACATTACTGTAATAGGATATGGTATTTCTGTACAAAGACTTAAAAATAATGACTTCCTCTACATAATAATGCATGATATCCTCAGTTTTCCAACATCTACAAATCTTTCCTAGTGGTTTAAGTGAAGGTCTGAGACCTGCAAGTCAGTGTGACTTGCAGAACATATGAACTGCACACTTTCTGTATCACAGTAAGAGGAAAGTGGGTACAGAGCTAGACAAGAAATTCTGTGTCATCTTTACAGTCCTTGGGAACTGCAGGCAACAGTGAAACTGCAAATAACAAATAGCAGTAGTTCTTTCTTACAACTAATTACATTTTTTCCACAGTTGTTCTTGTTCAAAGGCTTTTTTCAGAACATCAATTTCTTAATGGTTAGAAACCTTCCTCTAATATCTACCTTAAATTTATTCATAGAGTATTTATACTCATTTATTCTTTTGCCAAAATCATCCTTGAACTTTAATAGCTCTTTGCTTTCCCTGGTGCTTATTCACTTGAGCAAATGATAGAGAACAATAAACACCCCTCTCCCCTTTCTGGATTAAACAGGCCAATCATTTTTAGTATCCTAAATCAGGGTCTCCAGTCACCTGTTTATCCTTGTAGTGTTTTTGTGCAGGTGTTCTTTTCCAAATTGATCTTTCTTGAGTGGCATATCAGGTTGACTACAAACAAATAGTAATTTCAGACACTCTCACTTGCAACACATATGGGTATTTGTTTAAATTAAAGGCTGAAAGCTGCCATCTTCAGTGGTAATATTACAGGATTAAAGTAAACCAGTCCTCAAATGTTTTGAGACAAGGGGATCACTGTTTTAAAGGGTAGGACAGAAGATAGAAGATGATATCTGCTCCTTCCCTGAAATCTCAATCATATCCATTTATTTATTTTTAATAATAGACATTTGGCAAATGCCTCTTTTGAGGCAACACTGAATCTCCTGGTTACAGGGCTTGTACTGCAATCATGCAGGTCTTTTCTGCATGCAATTTTCTAACATGATAACAAATAGCACCACATTAGTTAAAAAAGCAAGGTCCTACAGTGCATATATTACTTTGCAGCTGAAATACAGTTTGAAAACAACCAGCCTATCTTTTTCAGCTGGAAACTAGAGACACCAACAATTGTTATACAGGAGGAAAAATTTAAAAATCAGCAACTCTTATAGAGGCTTTTCTGGGTGTCCCCTGTCTGCTGATGCCAAAGGCACTTTAGTGTTCAAAAACTTCCAATTACAAATTATTTCATTAGTTATTTTTTAGTTCAGGATTTATATAAATGCAGTTTTCTCCTTTCAGGACAATGCTATTTCAGTCTCAGCAATCAGTATACAGAGAGATGAATGCTAACCCTATACACTATATATTGGTGTGAAATCAGACAAGCAGTTATTATATTCAAAAACAAGAGAATTAAAAGTGCATGGTTATAGTTAGTTTTCACAATTTCTGCACAGTTACATATAATACAGGGGAGAATATACCTTGCAAAGCCAAAACACTGCTCCAGTGAAGCAGAAGGAACAATTTGGTAATTTTTGAAACTTATAGAAAGATTTAAATCTCTAAAGTCAGTTTTCATAAAAATGTTACCTTACTATGATATTTGAACAAAAACATTATGCAGTGAACTTCTATTTGTTTTTCTTGTTTTAGACATAGAAGTTCTTTGGTGAGTAAATACCAAAACCTGCTGAAAAAGAGTTCTTAGCACAAGAAATGCCGAAGTTTTTCTTTTCCAAAACTTGGGGCACAGATACCCAAAAGAACATGTAACTGTTCAAGACTGGCAAATCTGAAGGAGAAAATGTAAATGGAAAATAAGGCTTTTTATATTTTTTCTTCCTTTGAGCTTCATTTTCCTTTTTTTCTTTCTATTATTCTATTATCCAGTAATGAATGTGCATGACAGAAATGGAGTCTATTTTCCAGCAACGCTTTTCTATAGTTACATCGCTGACCCTTCCTAGTCCTTGAAAATAGAGGTTATATGACAACTTTTCTTTTGAATCAAAGATTTTCTAGTTTAGGAAGGTGGGAAATCAAGTTATTCAATCTTTTCTTACATATGCAAATTCAATGCAAATTTTTAAGTAAGAACCAGACAATTTTCACAATATATTCCAACCTCATAAGTGGTATCACTAGTTTTTGTCTGTTTCTCTCTCAAAACCCAAGATGCACAGTCATTTTGAAATTCTTGTTATAAATTTTATTGCTAACCCTGTCTTGCTGTTACCAAAATTTGAACATATGGGCTGTCATATCAATAGATTTCGTCCTTCAGAAATAAATTTGTACAGGTGCATACTTATTAACTTTGCCTTTCTCTTTTTAAGAGGCAGGAGCCAGATGAGTCATGAAGGCTCAGGGGAACTTAGACCTAAAGACAGAGATATGCTCTTAAAGCGCTTAGAAGATGTGTTAATTACATTATGGCTTCTTAGAATCTCGGTGTGTCGAATCCACCCACCAGAGATCTCGCTGCTATGACAAAATCAATACAGTTCAGGAAAAGCCTCCCTTTATTTTCATTTTATATGTGGAATGACTAAGACCCTCAGGCAGATAAATGCGGAATCAGTACAGTTAATTTACTATAATTGAAACTCTTGACCCTTAAAAGACGAAAGAAAACCAGGGAATTTTCAAGTCATGCTGCTGGTTTTCAAAGCTGTGAAACCGAGAGAAAACATGGTAAATCATGATGAACTGTCTCTTCAATATGGATGTTCTTTTACTGTAGATACTAAATATTCTCTGTGGTGCACATATATGAATACTTGTAATCAGTATTTTCAGTAATATACAGTAAGAAGAAAAATTAGTAATAACAATGCAAATAAATTTGAAACATTAAGGTCAACCTAGAGTAGAAAAGGAAAGACTGTGAAAGACCCCTGTTGGTAGTACCATGAGGAAAACTACATCTCATTAGCAATTAGAAATTCAAAATGTTGAGACAGACACCAGGAGAAGCTTAAACTATGTGGAATAAAAACTTGCTGAAAGAAACTAACTGAGCTTACAGTTGAGTGGTAATACTGAGTGCTAAAGCTCTGACCCAAATCCAACTTCAGTTTCCACCTTGCCGGGAGAGACAAGTCAAGAGGGTATTATCAGACAGAGGAGATCTTTCAAGACTTCACTTGACGCTGCTTCTCTTCTCTTCTGCTCCCTGGAGGTAGGAACAGCAGCCAGGTGAGTTGTCTGGGTATCGCCTGCTGCTCTCACATCCTTTTCTCATCTTTTCCTGGGAAAGGACAGCTAGCCAGACAGAGTGTCGCACTGGCCTAAATCTCATTTCTGTGCTGTCCATGGGCTCACAGCGGACTGTATGCAGAAACTACATGCAAGAAAATCTGCAAAAAATGCTGTTATAGCAGACAGCTTGAAAGTCCTACAGAAGGAAAATGAAACTTGCAGAACTAAAAGTAGTAAAAATACATTGATCCAGAAGATTTGAGGGCCAATTTATTACAAGAAGATTTTGTGATACAGGTGAATGTAATTTCTTTATTTGAATTAAAATCTAATCATCTCTTTTTTCAACTTCAAAAGCAACCAGGTATATTCATAAGGTAATAAATAGGGAATTTGGTAAAATTCCACATCAAATTTTTGAGCTTTGTATGACATCCTAAATGAAAATACTTTCCAGAGATTGTAACAGCCACCCACAATGAAATATAGATTAAACATTTATATTTACAACTTAAGGATAAAAGTCATAAAAATAATAAAATTTTGTTCAAATAATGAAATTTTGTTCAATCAGTTTTATAAAGAAAAGGTCTCTAATTACATACTTGTGCTCTCCCTGAAGTCCAACATTTGGGGCCAGACTAAATGTAAACATTTATTCATCTGGCAAGAAAGACTGGTTGTTACTAATATTTGTTTCTGTGAAGATTGGTAGATGATAATTACTACTTTTACTATGTTCAATGTAATTAAGATAGGTATTAGACCCTACTCTGAATCATACACAGACAGTAGTAGAAGAAAGACATGTTTAAAGGACAAATCTATTGGGAATTTTAAGAGAGTTTTTATGAACAGACCCATTGTGAAAATGCAACTTTACTGTCACCAGGACTTAATACTGTCTCATCAGTTTCATCCTAAAGCAAGTAATCCAGAGAAAGACAGAAATGGATTTGACAGTGAATAAAAAAATCTTGCATGCAAACCCAAGAAACTGAAATTGTTTATTAGCTCATAGAACTTCATGCCAAATAAATCCATAAATTATCAGGATTTTTATTTTTAGTTTTAATTATATATATCTGTGTATACATATAGAATAATTTTTAAATAATTTTAGCTTACAGATTCACCTCCATTTCATGCAGGGAAATTCACTGATTTTCATTACAGCCTAGAATCAGGATTTATTAAAGAAAGTGCAATGTAGAAAAGAGCTTCAGACCTGTGGAGTGGCAGCAAGCTGGCTATCTGAAACCTGGGTCTCAAAAATAACAGAGAGCTTTTCTCAGGAGAACACAACTATTTGGAGAAAGAGATCAGAAATGAAATTGTTGCCGTGACCCAGATGGAAGCTGGTAGGCTGCATCTCTGAGTGAGCAGCAGCAGCACACCAGCCCATGTACCAGCTTACATTTTTGGAAACTAAACAAAGCACGGGTCCAGCCCCTCAAAAGTGCAGAATGAAAAGAAAGAAAATCTATGCCAGCTGTCCAGTTGCTACAGTAAACATCTCGTGGAGAGAATGTGCAAACCTAATGTGGTTTGTGGGGAGGGAAGATACAATTTGGCTCCTGGATTTGGATGGTTATGATCTCTTCAACCAGATACCAAAAGCTTTTGAGTATAATGGGTGGGTTTTTTTCTGTGTTTGCCCAGTCTGCTACTGGAAGGAAACTCCAGTTCTGTGACAAAAGAGACATATGGCCATCTGCACAGCCAGGATGATGGAATCTTTTTTCAAACAGAAAGGATATAAAATCAAAACAGGCAGTTTAACCAGGACTTAACAGAGAAAATATTTGAGAGCTTACTTAATTATCACAGCTAATGATCTCTTATGGTATTTGATATTGCAAGAGTCCCTTTGGGGAGTAAATGATGAATGTTTGAATTGCAAACCCCAGCCTAAGAAGAGTATAAATACACCAGGCTGTGTTCTTTCATCATTAGATGATATATCTTGTTAAATAACCTGGCATTATTAATGAGACACTGAGGAATTTAATCAGTTGGGTTGGTTAAGACTAAATCTTAACTATACCCTAAATTCAGCCTCTACCATATCGTACCAACTTTTGATTTCTCATCTGCTTTATGGAAACTAAACCTACAGGAACCTGTGCATGGCAAAAGCAGACGAAAAGATGTTAAGTGTTATATGGCACAACCGATGAAAATTTAGACAGACTGTCTTGGGATATTCAAATTTTAGTTAAATATATGTGTGACCACTTCAAAGTATATTAAATATAATGATCAAACAAGCAACTTGTGTGTTATACCAGCAGCTGTAGGAATGAAGGAAAACAAGAGGACATGGCAGTTTAGTGTAAGAAATACTGCACATGTTATCATTGAATTAAATAATCATGAACAGTATAACAATCTTCCTATCTGGACTTAAAATTCCATATATGTAGATGGGAGATAAGCCAGTGTGGTAGAAATCTCAATGTACCTTACTTATCCCACTCACAGTACGAGCATCTTCACTCTTTTTTTGAAAATGCAATGGCTCTGCTGTACTGTACACACACAAAGCAACTTATTAGTCCTCATGTCTATTTTTTCATAGTCTAACCCACTGCTGAATGCTATAACTTTACCAGCTTCCAAGAGGTATAATCATTCCCAGCCAGGTAAGTGGTGCCAGGTAAGCTCTGTCCTTCCCTCTCTGGCAGTTCTATAGGTTACACGGCCCTGTCCAGCGCATGGCCTTGTCTTGGCCCAGCTCCACGTCCACCATGACTTCATTGTTTCTAGCAAATCTCCAGTTTGAATGCTGATGGCATCTTCCACATACAATAAAAAGAAAATGGTTGTAATGAATGCAAGCATCAATCAAAATTTTTTTGCATTATTACTCAGAAAAAGTTAATGTCAGACGGGACTAAGCAAATCCAACTTTTGCTCACAGAAATTAGGATATCCACTATATCACCAGTATTTGCAGTGTTTCTTCTTTTCACTGCCTCCTGTTTCAGTACTGTCACTTATTTCTGTTTTCCTTCTCAGAAAGTGGTTTCAGTAGAAATGTGACTATATTCGAAGACAGATTTCCATCTGGTTTGCCTTTTTATCAATAGGTCCATCGTCAATTTCCTCACAACATGATGAGAATCTGAGAAGTTTTATTAGTTTTTGAAATTTTCACTGATAAATGTGTATATATATAAAAAACTCAGTCTTTGATTTCTGCGCAGAATATATATGGATTTTTTACCCCAGATTGCCATATTTCCCAGTATGTTATCTTAAATTATTCTCTATCAGTTTGAAATGTCCAATTTTCATAACAGAAAAAGAATATTTCATATCAGTATAATAGTATATCTTGTACATCTTGCCCGTCTTTGGTTTAAGCAAGCCTGCTTGCATCGCACAATTGCTCTGCTCATGCAGGTAGGTTTTTGCAGAACAGCAGTGACACCAAAGATTTGAATCCCAGACAAGAAGTGTGGGCCCCAGCATGACTAGAGGTGCTTTGTTCGTGCCCTGATTGTAGATTAATTGGAATTTCTGATTGAGACAGTAGGTAATTTAGACAATTAAAAAATGAGCAATACAAATTAGATCTCTTAACCTTGCTTCTTATCTGCGAAAAAAATTAAATGTGTTTGTTCCAAATTCAGTAAAATCTTCCCAGCTGGTTTTTTATTTGTTCACAGTACAAGTCAAGTTATATGAACTACTGATTTTCCTCTCTTATTCTAAATTAGTAATTTTTATCTCTTCCCACCCCTTCTTTTTCAGTCTGTTAATACTATTTCAAGGGTTTTTTTCTGAAGTCCTGTGATAAACACTCAACATTCCAATGAATAAATTGTAGTTTGAAACCAGGACACATTTCAAATGAAATTACTTGACATGAAGCTCCTAGACAGAACACAGATAGCGTTCAAAGTGATTCACTGACATTACAGGTTATTTCGTACAGGCTAACAGGTTAGCAGCTTTCTTATCCAGAGCTTTCAATTAATTCCTTTTTTTTGCTGTATATTATAATGTCATAATGCTTTCTGTATGTCAAGGCTAGTCTAGCATGCTTTGTAGGGTTTTGGTTGGTTGCTTGGTTTTTTTAAGACTGTTAAAAGCCATTTATTAACAACTAGTGAGATTTCTCTTTTTTGCTTTGGAATTCAAATTATAAAGTGCATTAGTTGTTTACACATAAAAACTTTTTTTGAAGGAAGTGGAATTTCACTATCCTCTCATTTTTTAAAATTTTTTTTCACTTGTGGCCTACCAAATGTTGAAGTTGTACCATCAGACAAGATTAAAAGTGTTTACTTTTATCTGACCACTAGTTCACACAGTCATCTTTTATTGTAATGTTTCCTTTGCTGTATTTAAATATATATTTGTTTATTCTATTCTGTAGCACAGCAAATTAATGCTTAAAGTAATGCAAAAAAATACAGATTATGACATGAATTCTTAGTTCCATAAATATTAATTACAAAAAGTTCCAATGATTCATGAAGAGTATCAGTAGTGTACAAACCAACTTCTTTTACAGACTAAAAGAATAATTAAAAGGAGATAACACATATAAGCTCTTTCAGCAGCTTTTGATGATATTTTAGTAATAAATTGCATTTGCTGAGTTATACAATAAACTGTTTCTATATTTTGTTATTTCATTATGGATTTTTCTAGTGAATTGCCAGGAGATGTGGAAGTTGGGCAAAGTCTGGCAAAGAGTTTGGATGATGCCAGTCTTACTGAGGGGAAAAAGAAAGACTTGCAGAGTGAAAAACACGCATTTCTCAGAAACAGGTTGGCAGAAATAATCACAGAAACAGTCTGTAAACTCCTAGAAGGTCACAAGGAGATTAATGACAGTTACCCTGGATCTACCAAGAAGAAATCTTGGTAAAGCAATCACACTCCTTGTGGTGGCAGAGGCTCAGACCTTGTGGACAGGTATAAACAGCCAATGCATGTGTCCTCAGTAAGGCTGTTGGTACCATCTTACATAACATTCCTGGAAGATAGCAAAGGGAGTGGCTGAGATGAAATTCTGTTTGGAAAACTACAGGTTGACTTTGCATGCTTAGTGTCAGGGTGGAAGGGTGAGCAGAGTCAGTCCTTGTGGTTGTTCAAACTCATCCTTATTCTCCTTTTGTTTTCACAGTGAACTGAGAACAGCTTATTGAATTTGCATGCATGCAGCACAAAGCTGAGGGAGCCTGCAGGTACAGAGAAGGGAGGTTTTGAATTTAATGTGATCCTGGCAAATTGGAGGAGTAGTACAAGATCACCAGTGTGTAATTGATTAAGGTATTTGTGAGGTGTATTTACGGAGGAAGGCCTGTGCTTCTGCTCCTCTCTCTGAATTAAACTTATGACTATCCTGGTGCAACATCATTCAGATAACATTTCTCCAAGTGGGGTTATATGCCATATATTTAAAGCAAAAGATCTGCTTAGCTGTGTGTGGTCAGGCAGTACCATGTCTGATGTCTGCTTGCTCATCCACTGCATGTCACTGCCACCTACATTATCTGGGAAATAAGTGCGGTGCTCACAGGTCTTAAAATTCAGCCATAATCCAGAAAAATGTTTGACATCAAAGATTTGAATCTCTTAGGATGAAATAAAACCCTTCAAAAGAAGTCGATTATGTTTTAAATTTTAATATTTGTTTTCTTTTCTAAACAATGAATGTATAGTATCTATAAAAATACACAGCTATGAGAAGGTGGGTAAACCACTCTGAAGGCATCCAAGCTGTCTTTCTGCTTGCTGGGTTGGAATAACACTGCTTTGCCATGTTGTGCAGGATCATTCTGAAAACTTTGTACACGGGGAACTTTGTCATCGTACTGAGTGGTGGCTGGGAGAAACCATGACTGTAGTGCAATTTGGAGTCAGGTTTGGCTGAAACTCATTGAATTCCAGTGCAGACAGGTGAGGACCAGCTCCCCTCTCCATGGGAGCAGTGCCGTCTCCTGCTTTGCCAGGTGCTGTCTTGCCCTGCAAAATGCATCCTCTCCTTTGCACGTGCTTTACGTGAGCATTCAGATGGGCAATGTGCAGTCACTCAGGCTTTCAGCAGCAGAAAAGATAAAAAAGCCTTTCACCACCAAACTCTTCACCAAAGAGAGATATCTGCAGGTTGTTCATAGTTACATTAGTTATTGACACAATCATGTTTGGAAATAGTTTCCTATCTACTGTCCTATCCCCCACAGAGGCTTTGGATAATGATTTTTAGCTTAAAAAGATAATACTTCTTTTTTAAAAAAACAGTCTAATCCTATAAATTGGAATTGTCTTTGGTAATGCTTTTGTTGTGTTTTTATGCTTTGATAATGAGTTTAAAAGCTTTGGCTTCTGTGTTTATTCCACAAAAAAAAGTGGCCCTTCTCGAGTTTTTGAGCACTCGTAGGACGAGCAGTTGACAGATTCTCTTTTATATTTTCATTGAGACTCTGACACTAGTTTTGTTGGTACTATTCCTTCAAAATGCTTTTGATGTTCGACTCAACAGCAACCAAAAAGCTGTAGTAGAAATTGCTGGGGGAAGAGACTGGTGAGAGGGAGAGGGAAAGATTACAGTCTAGTCAGTGTAATAACATGCAGACTTCAGCTGTGAAAACAAAGCAATTCATTTATCAAAAAGCCAAAACTGCACCTTACTGAAATTTTCACTCACATTTTTTCACTAGCATTTCCTTCAGTTTTTAATGTCTCAGATCTGCAAATTCATGTAGATAATTGAATATTGTGGATGCAGGCGAGAAACGCTGGAGTTTCTGAAGTAGAGTGGTTGACAAATGTATAAACCTGCAAATTCAGAAGAAAAGCACACAATGGAAAAGAAACCTGTTGCTGGGAGATCCTGGTTTTATAAATCTTCAGATGCATCCATTCTTTGACTCTTAACTGGAAAATGAGCTGCCTGTTCCTACAATATTTTTAATGTTAAGGCAGTCTACCAAAATATCACAAGTGCTGGTTTGACTTCAAAGGAGAAAGTATTTTTAGTGAATCTTGAGGCAGATCTCCTCAGTTTTTTTGATATTTTATCCTTTGCTTTGTCACTTGAAATGTACCTTCTTAGTCTTGTTGACTTTTACTGCCTCTGTCTTAGCATATTTCTCTCAGAGTAGGTCTTACCATCTTGGGCAATAGAAAAGAATATGACATAGCAAAGATGCCCCAGATGGAATGGAATTGATGGAATTCTTTAAGACAAAGAATCTAAAAATCTGATTATAGCACATACTCATTAAAAAGATCTAACAGTATTTTATCTCTTACGGTGTTCAGACTCTGTGTATATATACAGTGAAAATCCTTCCTTATGTATTGGAACAGCTCAGCTGGGTCATTGGTCCAACACGGGCAATAATTCAGTGTAAATAAAGTGGGTTATTTTGCTGCTGGTTTGTTCTTCTTGTTGATGTTTTTTTGCTTGTTTGTTTTAAGGTTAATTACCTGTGCCTTAAAACATGTAGTCACTGGATTTCTACCCTCTGTGGCAGTGAGTTCTGAGCCCTTTTGACTGGACTGTGCTACATTCAGCAAAATTCTCAGTGGATGCATTGATAGGATGTCTGTTCATTTCTCTGCAGCTGTCTTGTGAAAATTGACAGGTTACCTTCAAGGCAATTATGCAGCTTTCTTTGTTCATCTGTGTTGATAGATAGCTATTTAGGCTTTCATTCTTTTCTCCAATTTTCTGTTACTTCTTGCTTCTAATTTTTTCGTCTCCTCTTCTAGGCTTATTTTCTGTTGAAGGTTTTTTATGCTTGATGTTCATCATTAGGTTTCAATTTTATTTAATAATGTTTGATTCTAAGTGATATAAAAAAGCATGGGATTGTTCAGACTACAGATACTTGAACAGTGAATGTGTGATATGAAAATAGGCCATCACAGGTGCCTAAAGTTTATGCTAAAATATTCATATATCTGCATGTTTGGAAATACAAAAGCATTTTTTTCATAATTTATAATAAGGTGAATCAGTACATTCTGCACATCACATTAAATTAATTCCTAGTCCCCTACAGACAAAATAAAGCAGTTGGGGTTTTTTTTCTGATTTAGCTTGAATTATTTAAATCCTCACATAAGTTCTTGGTTTTCTATTGACAGTCAGTAAGCATTTTTATTGGAATCATTTACACTAAAGCCAACCTGTTGACTTAAATGAGATTCTTTCTAAGGCCTTTTTCCTCTGACACACTGCAGATGAAAAGTTTTGAAAATCCTATATTTCAATACAGCCTGTAATGAAGTCTGAGTCTGAAATGATTCTGTCTCTTGAGAGGTAGCAGGTTTCTTTTTAAAGCATTGAACACCTGGTAGAACTGTCCAGAGATGTAAGTCACTGAAGTCCCCTCTTTAAATCAGTGCAATGTACACTCAAGCTTAATCTTAAGATCCATCTTTGAAGAAAAAATGTCTTTAAATGTCTTGAAAAGGCAGAAAACTTATAAGCAGACAGCAATTCAGCACTCTCTTATACCAGTTGGTTTTCTTGATTATTCTTTCAAGTTTCTATCCAATTATTGAAAAGGAAGCAAAAACATCTTATGTGATGTGGAAAATACTGTTTAATTAAGATGTGGTATTGAGATAGATATGAAGAGCCCTTCACATAAATCAGATTTATTGCTTCCACCTTGTTAACGTTTATGCTCAGCCACTGACCATTTTGTTACACAGTGGGCCACAGATTTCACATTTATGGCTTTTCTAAAGTGCACTTGTCAACTTCCACTATAAAACCTGACATTCATATCATCTTGGACGCTTGATAACAAAGTGCTTCAAGTGCCCAGCATGAGGCTGCAAATATAAAAATGTATTCCACAACACTAAGGGGCCACCATGAGTGTCCTTTGCTAATTATCAGGAGAACAAACGCCCTTAGATTAATGTGGCACAAGGAAAACACTGCAGATTTCTAGACTGAAAAAACAAGCATTTAAAAAGGCTAGTTATCCAGAGATAACTCTTGGAGTACCTCTGGCAGCACTATTTCTAAGCAAAACAGAAGAGTGGAAATAAAAGTCTGGTTCTGCCATTGTCCACAGAGAAGCAATAAGGAGTAAGTGGGTTTTTCAGGAAGATTTAAAATACCAGAACTGTTATCCTCAGTGAAAATGGTCAGCCCAAAACTCACCAGTTTTTAATGTGAAATTTAAAATATGTTTTTTCCCATGCGCATCACGTTACAATTCTCTACACTAGACTTCACAAGCTATTTTCATTCCTCAGTCAGTCTCCTATAGCAGATTTGTAATCCTTCACTGTCTGCCTTTATCCTTTCTATCTGGAATACGATTGCATCTGATGCATGCTTTGTCACCTTCCTGCTCCCCTACTTTTCCACAGCCTTCATGAGGGTGTTAATCAGCGCAAATGGAGCCAGCAGCCCACTACATTCCACCAGTGACCTCCCTCCATTCAGACACTGGATTACCTGTGCTTGTTTTCTAGCTCCTTTGGAACAGTTCTTCTCACATTACAGAGTTTTCCCTCTTACCTCATCATTGTCTCAGCTCTTTTAAAGCACTGAAGCATCACTGCTAAAAGCCATCTGATACAGAGGTGTCAAGGTAGGAAAGAACTAAGGAATGGAGTTTGGAGGCAAGCACCTGTCTCAGGTTTCAGGAAGGGACTCCACACACACATCCCCCCCACTCCTTGCCTGCCACCACCATTGTCCAAGCCAAACAATTCATTGTTTGACTTTTCCATAAAATTTACCAAAGGAAAAATGACTTGGCCCCAGGGCACTCAGAGATGGGAAAAGTGTCAAAATACATGCAGCTGAAAAATAAGCAAAGTACATAATGTTTGCTTTCTGTTACTGCTTTGGCAGTGATCTGTGTCATCTGAGAGTTCTGCACTCTTGACTGTCTTTAAACACTTCTTCTTCAGCTGGGAAGTAATTGATTTCATAGCACAGGGCTTTCAAGTCCTCTGCAAAACCTTCTGCTCTACTTTTTTCCCAGATTCATTTCTATCTATTCCCATGGTTTGAAAAGTCAACAGCAGCTTGCTTTTTTTGATACTTTCTCCTGCATAGCAACGATTTTTCATTTGCTTCTTCAGCTTCTCTATCATTTCCTGCTTTTACGTCTCTGATTCTTCTACATCTAATTTAGTCTCATCAATTCAGTATTTTTTATAACATACACAGAAATCAAGTGTGTACTTGTTAAAAGTGTAACCACAGGACTCTTCTGAGTGCATTAAAGGATGTTCCTCTCCCTCAGAAGACTGTGCTTGCGGCTGTTTAGGAAGACTTCACTGAAGACTGAATACCACATTCACTCTTATCTGAATAAGAAATTGCATTTTAGGAAAAGCCGAGGGAGTTCAAAGCTAACTTCATATTCATTTAATTGAAAATCAAACCAAGTCTTTGTTCTCCAGAACCTTCTTGCTTTAAAGGAAATTAAATGTTTAGGCTTCCAAAAAAATTCATACATACTTTGATTGTTCTTAAGACACATGAAGAAGTTTCTAAACAACTTTGTGCTTATATTAACCAGTTAACTGGACAAAAGAAATCCAGTAGCAGTATCTGCTGCAACTGCTATGACATGAAAATTCTGTACATACCAGATGCAATGGCACCAATCAAGGCCATGACAGAAGAGAATTAGGTGTTTTGTTTTGTTTTCCTCTAAAATGGACACAGTATGTTATTACTCATTTTCCTTAAGCTATGACATTGCAAATTTGTCCATTTTTTCCTATCAAAAGGAAATGTTTTTAGCTTTCAAGAAAAGGTTTTTATTTCCCAAGGCATCCACTCACTCATGAAACGATGCAATTTCAGCACAGGTAATAAGATGATGGGGTTAATAATCCAGCTTTAAATATCACAGTAGTAAGAGCTGTCCTCATATCTCAGCTGAATGAATCCAGGAGAAATTAAAAGTCTTTAAGTTCACCCTCAAAAATCTCATAGGTGGGTGCAGTGTAACCCTTCATGATAACAAGCTTGCAAACAGGGTCAGCGCACTGAAACTGCTGCTCACCCACATGAAAAGAGGCTGATGAATCCCCATTAAACAGAGATGCCCAACTGAAATGCAGTTGGCGTCTTTGGCATCAAGACAGCTTAACGTCTTTAAGGTTTTATAGCTGAGCACTGTGGCCTTCAAATGGATATGGGTCTGAATATTAATTTAATAATGAAGTAATGAATTCACAAGGTAGAGAGCAGGTTTTTGGTTTGTTGGGTTTTTTATTTTTTCTTAGAGCAGCCAGAATTTTATCTTTACTTTCTGGATGGTATTTTAGGAATTTACGGATGATGTTGTTAAATATACTACCTCCCTGCTATTTCAGTCTTCAGGTGAGATTTCTTCCAGATATTCTGTTAAAAAAGCCTAAAACACTAATATCAGGATAATTCTTCACAGAAAGAGTGGTTGGGCATTGGAATGGGCTGCCCAGGAAGGTGGTGGAGTCACTGTCCCTGGAGGTGTTTAAGGAAAGACTGGACTTGGCACACAGTGCCATGGTCTAGTTGACAAGGTGGTGTTTGGACATAGTTTGGACTCAATGATGTCAAAAGTCTTTTCGAACCTAGCTGAATTAAAAAAAGATAAATAATTAAAATAATAATAAAAGTGGAATTTATTGATAAAGAAATTTTTACACAGTTTCTGTTACATTAAAGTACTGAAAAAATAAAAATATTCTGGGTAAACTATGACCAAGCATGTGTTTATTTTACAACTTTATGTTATGCTTGGCACTAACAAAGATTAATGTGGAGCCTCCTGTTCTTCATCTGTCTACTCAGATGTTTAGCACTAAAATTGGAGTAAAAAGTCAATCCCATTCAGACTAGCTCTCAGCAAATCTAATGTGCTGTAAGCCCCAAGACAGAATGGCAAAAAGATGTGACACAATATTCCTTCAAAAGTATGAAAGTGTGCCATTCTAGGACCAGGCTCAGGTCTTACTGTCCCATTCATCATTTATTAACAGTTTCCTTCTCTGATATGCTGTCCATCCATATCTTTGCAGCATAATGAAAAGTTTATGCTTAGCTGACATTTATAAAGCCTAAAATCAGAAGCCAAGTAATTCAAAGAGAATGTGAAAGCTGAGCAAAGGCACTTCAGTTGCTCATAACTTTCTTGGCATATGAAGTTCTCCAGAATGAGAACGATTTCTGTAGGAAGAGCTTTGCCTCACAGAGACCTGCTCTTATGCGAACAAAAGCATTAGGCTTGCTTTCAAATTAAACAATGTTCACAGGCTATACCTCCTTCCTCAGGCTTTTTTGATAAAGAAAAAAAATATATAAATTCTGCTGCTTATCTTCCTTGTCCTGTGTATTTCTGTGTGGGAATCCACGCTGTGTTTAAAATTGGTTTGTAATTGATTCTTATGTAGCCACAGGTGTCAACTGGAAACACTGAGATAATATAAGTTTTCATTTGATATATGCAAGAATAAGAATATAAGAAACGCTGATGAATACACAATTTCATGTTGGAAAAACATCAGTGTGAACCAAGAGATATTACTGCACATTAGAAAAATGAAATAATTTAAATTTTAGAATTAAGCTAATTAATTGTCACAGTCTACACTTACCTTTTGACCGTTATACACATCTTTTAACAAAGATATACTTACATCTTCTAACAACTACAGAGATTCAAGTACATAATTTTTAAAGTGCTTAACACCTTTTATCTGAGAAGAGGAAGAAAGTACCAACTTTCTCTTTTCTGCTTTTTTACTACCAAGGGAAGAACAGACATTTTAAACCATCTCTGCAAAAAGTCTTCAGTTCCAGGTGTGGAAGGACAAGCCTGCTAGGGGCTGTTACCAAACTGAAAAGGGACATTTTGGGACATTTTGGGCTGATTCTTTTGGGGAAGAACAGAGGCATGCCATTAGCAGGAGGCCCCTTGGGACAGCTTCTTTCTCTGCCCCCACAGTCATCTCTGCTTTTTCCTCTGCCCCAACAATGCTCAGGCAAAACTTCATTTTCAGTCCACCTTACCCAGTTCTGTAAAAAGGTTTGTGGAAAACATCTTGGAAGAACACTTTTAAGCTACTAAAATGCAGTGCACTCCCATCTGAGCCTCAGAGATGAAACATGCCAGTAGGGACTGGCCAAGATTTACATCCTTGTGTGGTGATAGCCAAGGTTTGCTGCTGATGTTGTGAAACCATTGACTTGACAATTTCATCATATAAACTTAAATAAGATGATTTCTTTTGAAAGTGTAATTCCTATATCAGCAATCAACATAAATTCCATGTGAGAGCTTGAGGAGGCTGCTACTCCCAATGACTTTCTGAATCGAGCATACAGGTCACCAGTGGTGTAAAATGAGCAATACTTGTGCAACCAATATTCATTGTAAGGCATATGATTAAAATTCCCTGGATCATAAAGCAAAGGATAAAAGTAATCATAAATAGTTATCACAGTTATAAACATTTTGCAATAATTTCTAATCTCTCACATGTACGAAAAGAAGATTTTTAACAAAAAATCAAGTGTGTGAGAAAATGGATGATTTCTACTAGAATATCTGAGTCCCTAAAGTATTTTTCCAAATCTGAAAGCTAGTTAGCCTAAACCTTTATTCTTGAAGTTTTTATATTTTTGGACAGTAAATTTTGGAAATGCTTCAAATGGGTAAAGGAAGTAGTAAAAGTTTAAGAATATTTCAATACTTCTGATAAATTTGGAGGAAATCCCTTATTCTCACAAAAAAAACCAAAAAAGAAGCAGCTGTTATATAAAAATGGGAAAATTCAGAAGTATCTCAATCGATATTTACTTCTAATTCATTGACTTGTTTCATTCATTCATGTGAGCTGTTTTTATTATCAGAAGCTTCAAATTAGGCATGTATTTGAGTGCAACTTAAGATTTTATTACAGTGCAAGATAAAAATCTTAATCACCAATTTAATCTTCTATGTATCTTGTAAATATTCAGGCTTTGTTAGCATTAAGATTCATTTAAAAACTGCTGGCTACTGAATGTTAGCTTTTTAACTGACTGCTGAGTGATTGTGTTGGCCTCTCATTAGCTAGAAGAACTTTCCATGGTCCCTAATCACCTTGTAGAGCGAGTTAATGTGTACCACCATGACAGCACATTTGAGATAAATGTGTTTGCATGATTCAAAAGGTCCTTGATCTGTTCTGCGTTATCTGATGAAATGCAGCCTCGCTGGAAGGCTTTGAAAATGAAGATGTGTAACACATTTTAAAATAACTACAAATCAAAAAGATAAAAATTCATTGCAAAGAACAGCAAGCAAAATAATTCCCCCAAACCCTCCGTGTAGTCTATTCCCATTTCATACAAAAGATTTATCATAACCCAGGAGATATTCAGAAATGTTTCAAATTCCCCAAACCAGATCTTGTTTACATTTCAAGGAACTGTAGCAAAAAGTACAGATAACTACTTTCATTGCATTTTCCTTGTTTAACTTATTTTAAAACATTTGCATAGTACAACAAATTTACAGGGCACATCAGAAACATACAGATAAAACATGTTTCCCTCCCAGACCTAATTACACGGTATGATTAGTGATCAAATATTTTACTGTTTGCAGTCAGGGCGCTCACTTTTATGTAAACAGAGACAGCTTACAAGCTGGTGTCCTGATTTTCCAGGACTCCAGAAGACCAGGCAAGGAGCTACTCACATGAACTGAAAGAGTAATTCCCAGGAACTGTCCCCAAAATGCTGCCTATCGTCTCTTTAACACTAATTGGTGCTGGAAAAAAAGTGATCCATTTAAGACCCATGGAACTTTGTATCTTCTGAAGATACTTACCAAGGAACAAATTTTTTATCATGACTTTTTTTTCCTCAGAAAGGTGAACTGGCTCATACTGAATTTAGGCCTGCTCTAAGCTAAAGTTCTATGGCCATTATATAAAATTTCTTTATGCCATTTGTTGGTTTTATTGAAGTGTGGGCCAGGGAAATTACTCAACAGTCAACAAAAAACCCAAAAAGAGGAAAGCTAGCCTGTCATTGCACAATCTTTTTGATCATTTAGAAGTATGCATCAATATATATTTGTCATTAGGTTGCACATCACGCAGCTCCAGAATGTAAGCATTTTAGAAAGCAAGCTATTATACGGAAGGATAGGATAATTAGTAGATATAAGAGAAAGAAATACAAAATTTTCTTCATATAAGCTTCTAGGAAGGCAGATAACTGATTTGCAGCATCATTGGCTCAACAGAATAGCTCCAAATATTTAACCAAGTTCAAACAGAAACAGTATCTCAACTAAAACCTGGAGTGACCTTCATAGCCTTCAGCCTGACCTCTATTTAATATTGAATATTTTCATGTTAATTTAAAATATTTAATACTAGCTGCTTGTCTCATTTAGCTTGCTGCCTAGTACTTCTAAAACTCCATTTATAACCAGCCAAACGATTCCAGGGTAGTGAGGAGAAAAATAAACAGTGTGATTTGATTACCTTTTCAGCTAAGTTGTATTGGATGAAGCATGCAAATAAAAGGAAGAAGCATTGCAAAGTCAGTTTTCATTTAGCAGGAAAAAATTGCTAAGGGCTGGAGTCTTGTTTGAAGCCCAAGTTAAAACCAAAATAAAATAGAATTCTTCGTAGTGGTGCCAATAATTGACCACACAGCCACATGAAAACATGGATTCTGTAACTATTCACACATGGATTGCTTTCTGAAAAACAAACATCCCAGACAAGAGTCATATCTTAGCCAAAACCATGTTTTTGAGTTGAATAGAGGAGAACATGGGTCAAATATAAGGACTGCTGAAACAGAAATACTCTGGTAGTATGACAGATATTTCCAAATACAAACTGAATGGACTGAAGAAATGAATATATCTTTAAAAATTTTTCTAACGATCTTTTCAAGTTTGTGTTTGGTTTTGGTTTTTTCATTACAGCTACATCACTAGCCTTTCACCAAAAAAAAAAAATTGCCACTAGAATGAATCTTGAAAATAGGTATAAATTTTGTTCACATCTTTGAAGATAAAGCTGTTTACCCAGCATTTTTTGGGGGGCTTTGCTCTGTGTTCCTGTTACATATTTGTAATTTCAGAGGATAAGTAGCATTGTTGCATTATTTGGTAGAGCTATTCAAATGACGTATTCTCCTATGTATTAATAAAATCTCTTTTGAGACTTCCTAGCAGTATTTGTCAGATTTGTCTACCATACCTGCTATCAAGGTCTCATTCTTCTCTATACCATATTTGCAATTCTTTGTAGAACTGCCTAATTATTCAATGTCATATTATTTCTGCTATAATTCTTTTAGGCTGGAATTCATCCTATTTCAAAAGTTTTTTCAAGGCGTGTGTGCCACTGAAATTCCACCTGAGCTTTCAAAATAATGCTTTGTGCCAGTCATAGATGAAGCAGGATTGCAATCTCTGAGCCTTCTTGTCCATTCTTTGTAATTATTTATGGGCAGCCAATTGAGAATACTTTAGGGAAAAAATCTCTGTGACTTGTTTGTTAAACTGTATCTCCACTATCTGAAATTACCCTTTTGCTGTTGTTAAATATATATTTCAAGGTCTGTCAACTGGTTGTATAAGACTGATTTTAATGAAAATGCCTGGAGAGCTGGTTTGCTAAAATAAAAGCCTTTTGGAGCTGGAAAAGCCCTGCCACTACAGAATCCATGATGTAGACATTTTCAGTAGAAGTTGAAAAATTAAAAGTGACTGAATACTTTTTTTTTATTTTTTAACTAATACACTATATTTGATGTTTGGTTGTGGTTTGGGTTTTTTTTTTTTAAATTTTATTTATATTATTATCATTAAATATACCTAAGTATAAACAAAAAGAAAGCAAATTGTTATTTTAAAATAATATATTGCTTTGAAGCATAATTGCTCTTAAAGTTCATCCCTCCCTATTTTCCCTCCCCATTTCTGGAGGAATCCTTGTTAAAAAGTGGGGAGTTTAGTAGTTTAGTGTTCCTAGGCAATAGATTTTGTCTCTGCAGAGAGCTAGTGGTTCATTTGAAATAACATTTCTTCCACATGTTGGGTTAAAAATTGGACATCTGTGTTTTAGTTCTTATTATAAAATAGGTAAACTTGACCAATCTCCCAGGTATTTTCCAGCATAAGTTTATACAAAGCATTTTACCTTTTTACAAATACAACCTTAGAGTTTATGTATGCAGATGTGTTGGAGTGTTTAGTGTATTAGACAAACCAACAACATTCACTGTGCATTTACCTATTAGAAGAAGTGTTTTGATACATTGTTAAAGAAGAATAAATACTTACATACATTGGGTAATTATCATTAGCAACTCTGAGAGGTTTGTTCAGCTGCTTGGAACACACTTTGAGTATACTGTATTATTGACTCATCCCTCTTCTTGGCTTAGTTTGCTGTATAATCTTTTTAGAAAAAAAATAAACTAGAGAGGCAACTAAATAAGTAATAGTGATAGTTCTGAAGTCTGTTACTTCACTTAGCTTGAAACAGAACAATTAGTTCTCACTATCTAACTAAACTACCACGAGACCATTGAGAGGATAGAAATGTCTCAGGATTTTGGAATTTCAACTGATTGTCACTACCTAAATACCATCAGCTGGAGGTATCAGTGAATGCAATTTCTGTAAAAATAAAAAGGTAGGGAAAACACTTTTTCCCCTAGGTCCCTGTAACATAAACCAGCTAAAAATATCTGTATGATTCCAAGTAATTATTCCAAAACACTTCAGGGACTGTCCAGATCAATTTTTCTTTAATGCATGATCTTTTTTTATTCTCCATTTAAAAAAGAGTATTCTTGAAAACAGAAAAAAATCAGGTTTATACCAGGAAATAGGTGCAGAATAACACAGGATTTTTTTTAAAGCACTGAAAACTCGAAATAAACACTTTAGCAGTAACAGAACATGTTGTTAGATGCAGTCTTTCTAAAAAGTGCTACTGGAGAGATTCAATTATTATTTCATAACCATATGTTTCTTTTCTTGTGAAATTTTGGAATCTATGGAACAGGGAAATTGTTCTAAAATTATATGATTCCTACATGCAAACTGTAGATGGCTTACAGGAAATCAGGGTTTAAATGCAACCTCAGTAGTGAAGTAAAAAAGAACATGAATTAGAAAGTAAGGAAGTTGTCAGAAGAGTGTATTAACATCATTAACAATGAATAATGAGGGAAAACATAAAAAGCTTTTTTAGGATGCAACCGTCAAGAAGCATATTGTGACACTGTAGGACATACTATTTAATGCAGGGACTTGGACATTTCAAATGTATTGGGAAAGCTATGACTTTTTCAATTGCTGTTCCTTTCATAGTTGAACAGTTGAACCCCATTGAACAGATGGGGTTGGACTTTTAATGGGCCTCTAGTCCAACTCACCACATTCAGTCTGACCTTGAGTGTTTCCAGGGACAGGGCATCTGCCATATCTCTAGGCAAATCTTTTCAATGTGTTATCACCTTTGTTGTTAAGGTCTTCTTCCTTATATCTAATTTAAATCAACACTCTTTCAGTTTAAAACCATTACCCCTTGTTCTGTCACAACAGACCCTGCTGTCTGTCCCCATCCTTCTTATAAGCCTCTTTTAGGTACTGAAAGGCTGCTCTGAGGTCCCCCCGGATTCTTCTCATCTCCAGGCTAGACAACCCCAACTCTCAGCCTGTATTCACAGAAGAGGTGGGCCAGCCCCCTGATCATCTTCATGGGCTTCTTCTGGACTCCATCCAATAGGTCCATGTCATTCTTGTGTTAGGGGCCCCAAAAATGCAGCACTCCAAGCGGGGTCTCATGAAAGTGCTGGTCGCGCTCCTTTTGGTGCAGCCTGGTGTGCGTTTGGCTCTCTGGGCTGCAGGCAGGCACCCTTGGCTCATGTCCAGCCTCTCGTCCAGCAGTACCCAGAAGTCCTTCTTGGCAGGGCTGCTCTTGATCCCTCCATATCCCAGGCTCTGTTGATGCCAGAGTTGCCCTGAACCAGGTGCAGCACTTTGCCCTTGGCCTTGTTGAACTTTACAAGATTCTCATGGACCTATTCCTTGAGCTTGCCCAGGTCTCTTTGGGTGGCATCCTGTGCCTCAGGCATGTCAACCACACCACTCTGCTTGGTCTTGTGTGAAAATTTGCTGAGGATGCAGTCAATCCCTTCATCTATGTCATCATATGAAGACATTCAGCAGTAGTGGTCCCAATGCAGATCTCTGAGGGACAGCACTTGCTACCAGTGTCCATCAGGACATTGAGCCATTGACAACTACCATTTGGATGTAACCATCCAACCAGTTCCTCATCCATAGAACCATCTACCCATCATATCCATATCTTGCTACTTTTGGGGTCCCCATACGGTAGTTACTATTCACTAAGGATATGAAATATCATAGTACATAACTGACCCTAATCATATTCTGGACCTAAGATTCAGCCATGATTTCAACAAATTGTTTAGTCTGCTCCATTGTCCCATTGCAAAGGCAAGTTAGAGGTGCACAAGATAAGCACATGCACAATTTATTTTGCCCAAAAGTTGCAGATAAGTTCCCAGACTTTCAAGTTCTCTTTGAACAAAGTCCAAGCACAGAATCTTTCAGCATCAGTTCCAACTCTACAAGAAATAATTGCTTTACTCACACAATATGTGCTTGACATTTCCTGAAGAGACAATTTTTGCTACCCAAAATTATTTCAGAGAAAAGGATAAAGGAACTTTATCTCAGTTATGTCTGTATGCAATTTTGCTCTTTTGAGAGTTGGAACTCCTTTCCAGAGTTCTCAGAGGCTGTTTCATACATCCCTGAGGGGAATAGCCTTGAGGAAAAGCAACCTCTTGGTTGTATCTGTTTTTTCCAAGCTGTGTTTTACATCTTGTGGTGTCATCAGGCAGTATATCAAGAGCATTACTGCACTTGACTTTTCTTATTTTCTCCTGACAATATCCTCAGGGTTGATAAATGGTCCTGCTTTGGTATAGAAGGCAATGTATTTATTTGGATCCTATATATAAGTTTGTGAAATCATGACATTCTGCAGCAGTGACTGGAGCAACGAGCAAGGGCTATTGCATCAGTTAACCCTTAGGGGATGGTTGCTGCTCTCTGTCTTCGTCATTAACTCCTTGAGGACTGAAAATGGGTATTACTAATAACGAGTTCAACAGTTTCCACCATCAAGTTTATTGCCATGCAAGCTAAAAAATAGTATTATTTGTATTTTGTCTGTATTTTTATTTTAATTTTAATTGTCTACAATTTAATTGGTGTACTGAGAGCAAATAGATAGTGTGAGGAGAAATAATTGAAAGCACAGAAGAGAAACATAGTCTGTCTTGCTCGCTTTTATGCTGCACATTTTTCCTTAAGCTTGCTTACATTTGGACCACTGTCTTAGTGATGTTTGTTCTAGGAATCACAAGGTGAGTTTCCGGGTGTGTAAAGTCTGGGCTCCGTGCAGAAGTCTTTGAAATATTTTTTGTTTAACTGCAGTTGTCAGTTCTAGCGCTGTCATAAAAATAACTAAATTGATAAGACACAATAAGAAGAGGTTGAAGTACATGGCAGTGAGGAGCATTGCTTCAAAGCCATGAGAAAATGGATTTCAATCAGTATAATTCCACACACAGCCTTGTGCCAGGGCTGCTGTATATCCTGCAGCCAGGCTTTCTGACTGCCTCTGCTGCTTGAGATGCAGGCAGTCACACTTTGGCACATCTTTCTACTCCCATTCTTCCACAGCTCAAATGTCCATTTCATACCAGTGTCCGTTCTTTCAATGGTCCTCTAAAAAAACAGCTATAAAATACATGTGTTGTAAGTTCTTTGGAACAGGAAATAGCTCAGTTTAATTCAGTTTCTAGAGTTTGTTGACAAGAAATCACTAACCTATCTTGCATTACAATAGAAATGACAAGTGCTCCTAATAAATGGAAAGGCATTCATTTTACGGATGCCAGACCTGCTTCTGCATGTCCCAAACAGATGGGTTCACAAATCAGTTGGCTGCAGTTTCAGAGGAATGCCGGAAGTTTATCCGATAGAGAGCTGGTGTAGAGCCCAGATCTGTCACAGGAGTGCCCCAAGGAGCTGCTCTGTAGCAGCCCTCACTTTGCCTGCTGCCATCAGTGGGCCAGAAACAAGGAGCAAACAGGATGGGAACCATCATGGACTGCTCATCCCCTTCTGCTGTTACCAGGGATCATATGCTGTAGATTATTCCATAAGCAAGGAAGTGGTGCTGATAACTGACTCACTGCCAAATACATGTTTACTAACTCTTCATCTCTGACTATAACTAAATTAGGAAATAAATTTTTATTTGTGGTGTCATTTTATTACGTGCAGTAATTTGGTTTCATGTAATATGTAACCCAGGGGGTTATTTGTCCATAAAGGGAGAGCTGTTAAGCTCAATCTCTCTTATCATGAGTTAATGAAATTAAACCACAGCAAATAAATTGATGTAATTCACTAGCACACATTAATTCCCATATTTGGGTTGCTGAAGAGCAGAGCCCACTAACATGTGCAGTTAAAAAGTGATTAAATACTGCATTTTTGGATAGCCTAGGAGGACATACAAGTAATTAAACAGAGCCTTGAATTACTTTTGAAATATTTTGGAGAAGCTATTACATAATGTAGTTGTGTATTCTTTACAAAATTCAATTCAGTTATTGCTTCCAGATTTGTTGTCACTTTGGAGCCTACACCAATATTTCAGGTAATTCATATCAAAGAAACTATTATGGTATATTCCTTCAGCAGCCATCTGTGTCACGTGATAAGTTATTCCTCAGTTTTCCTTCTGTAACACAAGTGCCAGCATCAGTAAATTTGCTGGGAAAAATTCCCTGTGGCAGTAGATTGATTCACCCAAACAAATGGCCCTGCTTGAGGCAGCCAGCAGATGCTGTCATCTACAACACAGCAATCTTTTTCTCTGCTCCAGCCCACGCTGATTGCAGCTCTGAACATTTTAAATATACATAAATTAGATATATTGTAGCTGTATAAGCCAGCCACAGAGGCATCAGCTGCAGGTAACTATTAGTTCTTTTCTTCTGTCCTTTCCTTTTGCTTCTCCTGGTCCACATTTTCTTCCCTGCACTCAGAATATGTCTATGCTACACTCTGGAGGATGGTTATTTATTTGTTTATCTTGGTAGTGATTTGCTGCCATTGAATAATTCACACAGCACATTGTCACAGCCTTGCAATGGTCAGGTTAGGCTGGACATTTACATCAAGTCCTGTGGCTTCCCTTTGCAACTACACGGGGTCTGTCCTGACCTAGCTGCTGGAATTTTAAATATTGCACGAATAGCATGTCAAATCTTAAATGACCAAGGCTGTAGAACATCAGCCACCACTGAAAGAAGTAATTAGTTGGGTGTGTTTGTGACTGCAGGCTCCCTTTTTTTTAATAAACCTCTCTACCTGCACTGAAAGTACCACACTGGATGATTTTCCAAATATTAATAAAACTGCAGAGGAAAAGATACACTTTATTTCATTAGCTTTCTCTATGTTTTACAAACCCTGGTGGCTGTTGTTCCATAGCAGAAACAAAATTTCAATTCACTTTTCAGTGACATAAATCTGCCAACGCAACAAAACTTGCCCTTTCGCTGTCCACAAAGGTAGGGTGCCCTCCCACACCCTACATGGCTGTGCCCTTGACTGATTGTATGTTGTGGCAAATGTGTTGCCTGCATAGACCAGATGCTTGTTCTTTCCTTTCTGGCATCTGTAAGCCTTTAGGAAACTGTCTTAGCTGTTCCCAACTGGAAATTTATTTGCAAGCCAGCACTTGCGTATGACTTTTTTCCTGTATTTATGTAAGGCCTTGGAGTGAAGCACTGGGATGAATGTATTTTAGTACACTCAGAGAGGTTGGTAGCTGAATTTGGCTCGGCAGTGGGGGAGGCTACAGGGGTGGCTTCTGTGAGAAGCTGCCAGAAGCTTTCTCCATGTCTGGTAGAGCCGACAGCAGTCGGCTCCAAGATGGACCTGCTGCTGGCCGAGGGCAAGGCTATCAGTGGCAATGGTAGCACCTCTGTGATTCAAGAAAAGGAAAAAAAGCCCTCAGCAACTGCAGAAGAGTGAGAATATGTGAGAGAAACAACTCTGCACTCTCCAAGGTCCTTGAAGAACACACATTTATGTGTGCACAAACACACAGAATATTGGTTAGGAATGAAACTAATAATTATTTTCTGTCATTTTTTCTACGTATAGATTCTTTGTTGACATAGACATCATAATGATGGAGCACAGATAAAGTTCAAATAATGAAAATATTGATGTGTTGTTAAGTAAGTGCTTCTTCACCTTTCTGTACAGATACCCATTTGTGCAAAGAACAGACCTAAGATGCCTGTGCAATTAAGCACAGTTTGTGTTCCAGTGATAATAGTTAGCAAGTGTGTTTCAATGGCCAAAAGAAGATTTTCTTTGGAGTAAATCACTGAAAATACTTTTGAGCTGAAGAAAAAAAAATTGTTTTAGAAAAATACAGTTATTGAATTACAAAGATACTTTATTTAATCCTTGTCTCCTACCTTAATTCATTTCTAAGATGTGCCCTTTTAAAATGTATAGCAGAAAATACAATTATCTGTGTGCTTGTCATCATATGTTAATTGTACAGATTTGTTTAGGACCCTGTGTTGCTTAGGCCGTTAATCCATTAACTTTCAAAAGCATTCACGTTCTTTCATGTGCTTTACTTCTTAGCCCCTGACAAAGCCCTGTCCAGTTCAGGTTTGTATCTGAGTACCTCACAACAACCTGTGTGTTTTATCTTTACAAATGCCCTACTGGGTAATGCAAAAATATCTCCGCTTTGATGATGTGAACACAGGCCCATGTGCCTTGTGAACACTCACACAAGAAGTCTGTTGTTGTAGACCTTCCTCTAGCACCAAGGTACCTTTCACACTGTGCACAACAGAAGAATAATGAGTTGTATTAGTGAGATATTGACTCGTATTCTTGCTCACTAGTAAGCCTAAATAAATATAGAGATGCATCAAGCTTTCTGGTTCAAACAAGACATAAGCAATGGCAGGTGCGTCTAGGGAGCAAACAGCAGCAGCATGCTGCAATACAGAGAATATCAGCAATTTTTAGCTGTGGTCAGCCTTGACTCCATGTGTAATTATTAAAAAAAAAAATATTATCACTGGACTGTCAAATTTTCAGTTGCTGATAAATAGTCAGAATTATCCAGTTTTGGTAGCATGGACATCACACCTGGCTAATTAGAGCTTCTAATTCCAACATTTGTGGTCAGACACCATCATATCTCTCCTCACATATGTTATTCAGTTGAAAATACTCTTTCATTAACTGACAGGGATTTGCTCTTTTAGTCAATGTTGTGCCTGATTAGGGCAGAAGAGGGGCTAGTGGTGTCTCATCATCACATGCATACAGGTCAGAGGCTGAGCCATCAGAACCTGTGCATCTTCTGTATCCAGTTTGCCTTTTGTTCTCGGCTCCAGGCGTTAGGAATTCCCCATCAACTACAAATATGCTTCATACACTACACTACACACCCTGTTAATGTGGAGAGAGGTTTATATCAAGCCTATTTTTTCCCCATCTAGAATACTGTTCCATACGTTATTCCAGGCACGTGAGAATATTGAAAAAAATTTTGACCCACAATATACTACCATTATTTATGCATAGGGCCCTTGAAGAAAGTATTGAAGTAAAGTAAAAGACAAAATGCAAGTAGTGGTTTATGGCAAAGCTATTTCACATGTTAAACTTATAAAGCATGAGCATCAATGTGATACTAAGAGCAAGTAAGCTTTTAAAAGTGAGCTGTGTTTGAGTAAGGATTTTTTCCTGCCCATCGTGTATAATGGGGACTAAAAATGGCAAAGACATTTGTCTGTATCCTTTCTAATGGCACAGTTCCTTAATGGAAAACTATGAAGAAAGGAAGCTGTTTGGTGAAGAGATGAGGCATTTACCCCCTATTTTGTGTCAGAATATAAGACATGAATATTTCAAATACTTAATAAGAAATGATAAACAGTTAATTCAGCCCTGAGTCATCCGTCAAACAGAAGTGCATATTTATACATACCTGCCAAGCACAGATCTTTTAGGCAGCACCTGGGAAAATTTGACTGTTAAACTGCTTCAGGCTGAAGCCTTGTCTTTGATACCATTTTCCTTCTAGACTTCAAACCCAGATCTTGATTTTTCCTCCTCAGTTGCAGGTCAGCTCACCCAGCCTTGGTCCACTCTGCCCTTTTCTTGCCTCAGATTCTCTTATTGTTGTATAAATTCTCCATTCTTGACTCTAGCCTGATCCAAATTGCACTCACATTTATCTCTTTAGCCTTGGCATACATAGTCTGCTTTTTGATCCTCTCCTCAAATTCCAGGCAAATTCTTGCTATTTCCCTATCTGCCAGCTTTTCTGCCTTCTAGATCAAGTGGTCGTTACTGTGGCATCTGGGTTTGGCTTACATGATACTGATTTCTATGTCCTTAAAGACTTCCTTGAAAAGATTTAAATTGTGCATTTACAAAAACCTTTCATTTATGATTATTTAATTGCATCAATATAAAAGGAAATTAAAGTTACAGTAAAGAGGCCATTTACAGTGTCTCCAAATGATTTATCTCATGTATTTCTTCAATCAGTAAAGCATGGAATTGTTTTTGTCCATGAGAGTCAATTGAGTGGGAGCAACATAGATTCCATCTTTTTAACTTGGACCTTGTTTCCTGTGCATCGACACTAGAAAGACAGAGGCCAAATTTCACTTAAATCAATATTTAGAAGTTTGGGTAGTTTTCTGCAGAATGTTGATGACTGGGCAATCCTGAGATATGTTTTTCTATTTCCAGGAAAGCCAAATGAGTTTAGGCTGGTAAAAATGGGCTGGACTGGGCTGCGTCCCTTGTGCTAAGAAGGAGGCAGGGTAGTCTGTGATACATTATGACATAATCATAATTTCAAGAGAAGAAAAACAATTTTTTCTTTAGATATACACTAGGCAAAGCAACATTTTAATGAATAATTTTCTTGTGAAGCTTTCTTCAGTATGTATATGATTACATATCATGTGAACAGCTGGAAACAGGAGAATCAAGAGATCAAGAAATAACAGGCTTCTCTGGGAACAGAAATTTCAGACAGAGATACAGAATAATTGTAGAAGGATCTGCTCTTTTGTATAACAGTTTGTCAATTTATTTTAGGTCTAGTCAGTGGGTGAATAATGAAAAAGAGAAGATGAGAGATTTCAGAGCTTTTTTACACTGAGTTGGGGATTGCACTCCACTGGAAATGTCCTTGAAGGTATAGTGATCCATTTTGCTTAAACTGAGCAAGTCATGGAGCATATTTTCTCTCTCTTTCCTACCTTACTTCTACAGCAGTAAAAGATGCAAGTCCACTTAAAATCTTGAGTATTGTCTGTAGCATACAATAAACACACAGGTGTGATACACTGTAAAATCAAAGTGAAAGTTATACTATGACACACAAATGAAAGAATATCTGTGAATAAACTGTTTAAATATAATAATTTGGATGCTAATAATATTTTGTTTTGAAATGAAAAATCAATAAAAAGAGAAGCAGAATACAGCAGAGGTGAGACCTGCAGGCTGAAGAACCTCTCTACATTTTACAGGAAGTTTTCTTGGCTTATAACCCAGACATTGCCCAGAAAGGCCAATAATAAAAGACTATTAATCTCATACATAACACATATTTCTTAATTATCTTATTACCTAATTACCTAATTAGTCTGTCAATAATTGAATGTCCCTAATACCCTAATACTGCTAATATTACAATGATCTGGGATCTTAACCACTTTTTAATGCTTGTCCATCTGTAACTACCACAGCTATGACAGAAACGAAACAAAAAAGACACAACTCTTTTATTTGAAAAAATAATTTCTTTTAGATTGAAAAGGATATACTTAGCAGTTAATCTCATGTTAAAAGAGTCTGGTCTATTTTTGCAAGAGAAAGATTGGATTTTGAAATAGGTGAATGAATATTGGTAGCTGAAATGTACTGAAACCTGCTTACCTAGGTGCCACGTGAGAATTGCTATGGTCTTGAAAGGTTTTTTCACAGTTCTGTTTCCAGGGCTTTTATTTTCAGTGGACCATAGAGTAAAAAGTGATGTGGCACTGCTGCATAGTATAGTGATATGATGCAGTATAGGATATCAGAACCAGTGTCTGTGCCCTTACATAGGTGTCGGCATTCTCCATAATTTTAGCAGATACGCACGCATCAGAAAACAGGGAACACCTGGATTCTTCTCATATAGGGGATGGATTTATGATTCTTGGATAAAGAATTAGATCAGATTAGATGGAGTTCCTACTTTGGTTTTGCTGTCTTTCTTACTGCACCTGGAAGATGCTGCAGTGGGGACATCACACTGGCAAGACCCCAAACTGTGGTGGGGTCTCCCATTTGTGAATTGTATATGGCATCCATGCTTTGAAACTTACGAGCCACAGAATATATTTACTCTCCTAGGTTCAAGTGCAGATTCCTCAGCTCTCTTGCTTTAAATATATTTTTTTAATTAATTTTAAAAACATTTTAAAAGTTTCAGCCTTGCTGCTTGGTCTAACCCTGTCAGTCTAACACCATAACAAGTCCCCTGTCACCAATCTGACTGTCATAGCACATTCGCACAATGCAGGTGCCCTCATCCCAGCATTTCCATCTATATATCCACTCCATCATTCTAGTCTGGTACCAAGCACTTGGGTTTAATATCTTGAAACTGGAGTGAATGAAAGTCTTCCTGAGCTTTGCATGGAGATTCAAGTTTGCTGGTGCTCAACATAAAATATATTGGCCTTTTTAATTGAAATGTCATTTACTAAGAAACTTGCTTGTTACACTTTCCTGGAAATGTTTGTGTTCCCACAGACTGAGAGTACTTACTTTATTAAACACCCCCCTAATATGGACATGCTGGTAGTACTTTTTATTTTTCTAAATTCTCATAACTCATCTTAGAAATTCCACCCCCTCTCCTCTGGGCATTGTTTATCACTAAGTAAACATCATATATTTCATCTGGAAGGCAGTTTTACCAAGTGAGAAGATTTGCTTCTTCTAACTGGCAACAATAAACTGTTCAAACAAAACCAGAAGCAGTGTCTTACACTTTCTATAAGTGAATAGAATTTACATCCCCATAGTGAAATGAATAAGCTTTTTACTTTATTGCCTTTTGACAAGCTGTAGATAGAAAGAGGTATTTGCTGAAGCAGCAGAAAATGTTGTTGTTTAGTTCTGATGTATATTACATTGCATTTAGTGCAACACACACAAGATGTAATATTGCTTTCTCCTGTTAAATATACACTGTAATTTTAGCATTACGTTGTTCTGAATGTTTAGGGCTAAGACTTACATCCATATATGCTGATACTTGTAAATCATCTATGCTCAAAAGACTGAAGATATTCAGATTCTATTGGGGTAACTTAGAATTCAAAAGCTGTGTATATCAGAGTACGTATTTGCCTGCTTGCTTTCCCTGTCCCCCATTTGAACGTTTTCAAATATTCCACTTAGACAATACTGTTGAAACCAGGAGGTTTAGGGATTTTGTCTCTGAACCATAAAGGTTTTTTAAGCAAATTGTTTTCCTTTAGACACAACACAAATTGCATCAAAGGAACATTTTCTGAAGCAATAATAATCCCAAACCTGTCTTCAAGCATTGGGTTCTGTAACATCTGTGGTAAATTATGTATTTTGATATGGTATTCTCTGACCTGAAAGTTAAAATAATCTGAAAGACATTCCTGTCCAGTGATTTATCTGATTCTAAATAAAGATGAATCAATGCTTCCCTGTGAGAAATAGAGGAACTGGATCAATGGCAAAATGGATGGGAAAATTAATATGTTACTATTTTTGTGACATTAGCAATGTAAATTATTCCTTTTTTTTTCTTTTTCTGTATGCAAATTACTTCAAGTTTGGGTTCTGGCTTTATTCTTGCTTCCTCAGACTGAAAAACAAAATTTTCTTCTAGATGCTTAGAAGGTGATTTAAGGTACTTTAACATTTAAAAGAAGTTATCTATTTTACATATATCATTTATTCAAATCTTAGGTGTCTTCAAGGATCCAAAGTTACAAAAATGTGCAGTCTATAAAATGCTATTTGTCATTTTTACTTTGAATATATACTTCTTGAACATATATACGATAAAAACATCTGATGAACCTAAGCTGAACTGCTTCCCTGGAGACATCTTCAGCTATTTGAACACATCTAGTTAATTTCATATGTGGCTCAACTTCAGGCTACCTGGTCTATATATTGTTACTTTGGGCACTAAATCCTTGACAGGGATGGGGCAGGGGAGGGGGAATGTAAAAACTAACAGTAGGACTTGTATTTTTCCAAAAGTGATGCCTTAGGTTTCACGCATAGCTCTTTAGTGTTTACATATGAAAGTGGTCTTTTTCTCAAAAATGAAGGTATAGTGTCCATTAATATCTGGGAAATAAGTTCCTCTGAAAATCCTCTGCTGCTTTATTGGGATGCTAAAGTAAAGATTTATGCTTTTAATGTTATGCATGTATGTAAATGTAAAGCATCTCATTTAGAAAAATCACCACATCAGGCTGTAATTGGCTATCAGCTTCAGCTCAAGTATACAGGATTGAATGCTTGTTCTTAGCAAAAGTTAATCTTCTTCCCAAATGAAAAATGAAGACATTTTGGATACTGGCAGGATTTTGCTACCTCATTCTGCCTATAATCCTTTTGCAGAGGTGCTTGCATGAAATGAAATTTTGTATTATTAATTTCAAAACCAAAAATAAATTTGTTTACTCAGTGGCAAAACCAGCCTGTAATCCTCCAGTACATCCTTTGATCCAAGAAGAAACTTTCAAACCTTTAATCCTCAGTTTTGGAAATCTTTTACTGAGACTAACTCCGATTTAATTTCATTCATCACCATGAGACTGATGAATGATAAATCAGGCTCATTATTCATTATTCAGAACTCGTTTATTTTCTTGTCACTTCCTTTTTTTTTTCCTTTGATTCCCTTCTCTATTTTTGCCTTCTTCTATTCCAACGGTTTAGGTGGATAGTAGCTACTACAACATGGTTTACATTGAACACAGCAGTCAGTCAGTGCACCCAGTTGGAGATCTGTGTAGTGAAGAGCTGGGAATGCTTTCACCACCAAGCCCACCCCCAAGCTGTTCACTGACTAGAAAAATACACTCAAACCTGATGTGTTCTTAGTGCTCAAAGTGTTGAAAATGCTGCTGCAGCATCTTATAAACTACAAAACTGTCTAGGCTGAACCACTGTTGCATAAGATGCTTTACGTTGCTCAGTGTCTGCTTATAGGATTCCTAATACATTTAAAGATGTACTAATCAGTGAAGTATCTTGAAAGAAACATTGATACCTTATTATTGTTCTTGTTATTAAAAGTAATCCAATTGCTTGCTTCATGGTACTTTTGAAGAAAAGGGATTTTTCCACCGAGGAATGCAAGGAGAAATTAAAAACAGAGTATATGTGCAGTACATACATTTGTTGGCTAGCAACTCAAATATTTTGCTTGTAATGATGTGTCTTGGTAGCTGTGGATAGCAGGAGTTTTCATGGAAAGTGTTAGCTACTGAAAATATTTCACTGTTTCACTGATCTCACTTATTCTGTCAGGATCAGTAAACCTTCTTTGACCTGAAGGTCAATGTAGGAATAGTAATCTGATAACTTCTAATAGTAATCTAAACTTCTCTAGAGATGAGTAACATTTTGCATCAGGTAGTCAAATTGTTCCTTTTGGAAATAAGTGGTTGCAAAAGGAAATCTATAATCATGGAGAAGTAAAAAGGTCAAATCTTCTGTAAGTGTTCATATTTGCAGCCAAATATGTGCTACAGATGCTAACAACATTTTTCTACCATGTAAAAGAAGCTATACAGCAAAGTTTTTTAACTACATGGCATATATTTAACAAGTAAAAATTTTCTCAGCATCCATCTGAAATAAGTTTACAACTGTGCACCAGGACTATTTATGAAATGTATTTTTATTGCTTCCACATCTCTCATTTTCATAAACTGCCATATTATTTTGTCTAAAAGACTTTTCAAGAGTTTATAAATATTTCATTAGCCACAAATAACCCAAACAAACAAGCAAATGAAGCAAAATTTAAAAATACAAACAAAAAAGCCCCCGACCGGGATAAAACTTCCTTTTATAGCTCAAATTTAGTTTCATATAAAACTTCCTCATTCTTACTCAGCATATATCATAGACTTACAGGAATATTATTTTACTTCCATATAATAGCTACAAGCAGTTTTCTTCCATCAGTTTTGCATGAATGTTTTTTTCTTATATAGAGTATTTTTAATTTGGGTTGTATTCTTTACTTTTGCGCAGAGAAACAAGCCTGAATTCATTTATTTTTAAAGTCACAACAGCTGATCTGATCTGATCTGTTTCATCAACCAGAGGGAAAAAAGTTACGTGAGAAGATTAGTATTCAGTGGAGAATTTTTTTGACCAATCAGTGGTAGTTACAAGTTTTGGTATGTCACGAAACTTCAAATAGGTACCCATTTAAGATTAAACATATTTTTGAATGCTCTTTCTTCACATTGAAAATATGTGCAGGTATAAGCCTTTTTTATGTTATGGGATGCAGCACAGAATTGATTTTTTGACCCATAGTGAATTTGTGGATTCACAATGAGAAAAATCATCTTTTGACTTGTAAACAGAGTACCAGTTGATCAAGGAATTATTGTAAGTAATAAATACAGAATTCTCCAATTTCATATTGGAAGATATGCATTTAATGTTGTATCTATTTCTCCCAGATCTGGTGATAAATCTGCCAATTAATTCTTAGGGTTTTTGCCAAGATTTGCATGTCTGTGGTTCCCTAAAGAATGTTTTTTGCAAATAAATGTTTCCTTGCAGCCATGATAATTTCCTAACTTCTTAAATCTCTTTACTACTGCTAGATATCAAGAACTAAAAAAAAAAAAATCTAAGTTCAATAACTCAGCAGACAACTTTTATGTATGTTCTACTTAAATTCAGTGTGTAAAGAAAAAAGAGGTAAAGTTTGTAGTGATTTTGAGTGATCCCACAAAACTATATGTCACAGTGGTCCCCTCTTCCTGTGTGGTACCCTGTTTCACATTGTTTACACACACATATTCCAGAAATGTTTTCTCCGTTTGTGACACTTCTACGAGATTGTATTATTTAGCTGCACTGCAGCTAAACTGCATGAGTAGAGTAGTATAAATCTCTGTTGTCACTTTGTGCTTCATTTCCCTCATCCTTTCAGTGCCACTGGAATAACTTCAGGATTCGTGTTTCAAAACTGCGTGTCAGTTGGCTTCATAGAGCAATGCCCACTGTAAACTAGAGCACTGCTTTGCACACTGCATCCCCAGTCAAAGGAAACCAAATACTTTTTCATTGCTGCTCACATGAAAATATATTTCTTAATTTTTCACAGCCAAAGACCCATTTCATTTTCTCCCCTGCAGCCACTACATTTCCAGCAGTGTCATCAGAGCTCATGGCCCTGCCACAGCATGTAATTATCTGTACAAGCCAGAAAGATCCAGCTGTGAAAGGTATTCTGCTGCAGGTAGCATATGGCTCTGCAGGCTGTCCCATCTGCCATGGCTTCAGCAACTGCAGACGGTCACATGAAAGGCCTCCCAGTGACTCGGTGGCTTTGAGACAGCATTCCCCCTTCTTGTGTCCCCCCAGCGTGTTTTCTGTTTTCATACAGCTTTGATTCTAAGTACTCTGTATTCTCTGGCATGATCTGTTCAGCAACAGTAAAGCAGGCACTTAGAAAATGGTACCCATATTTATTCTGAACAAAGATTAAATCCCTTAAAACTCTGCTTTAACATTTATGTCTGTTCTCCTTTGCATTTTATAACTTTTGACAAAAAACAGATGCCTGTGCCTATTGGTAAGGAAATGCAATGACCTTTTCACCTGCAAGGTAATTGGGCAGTCTCGTCAGTGTAAGACAGTTTGCATCTTTGGCCTGTACTCCTGTATGGGGGTTAAGACTAGAAGAGGTGACTAAGTTTACCTGGGCCTCCTAGTTACTATGAAATGTAGAAGTTTTTCTCTAGAAACATGTGGTTTTCAGTGCAGACAGGTTTTTTTTGCTCAGTTCTTGTTCAAAGAGGCCATGGCATGGACACATCAGTAGTATTACTGAGGGACAGCTTGTTCTTCTTTTCCCTTCTGAAACATTTTTCATGTCTTCTTTCAAGGCTCTTTGTGGTTGTTTTTCACACACATGTTATTGTACTTTCTCATCAGTAGTCCATCTGATAAATGACACCATGAATAATTATGAAAAAAACCTCTTTATCCTCTCCTTTTCCAGTACTGAAGCAGAGTTTGCTTGTTTGGGAAGCTAAGGTGCATGGTTTTAAATCCCCAGCTTCTGTTACTGAAGAAGCTGAACTGGACTGCATCAACCATAGAAACACAAACTGGCCAGCATTCAAAGCCATCCTTCATTCCTTGGCAGAGCCAGAGACCCGCAAGGCAAAGACAAGGGGTTCAGGGAACATTTCTGTCTCTAAGGATTTCTCAGAGCTTTCAGTTGTCTCTTTCTCTCTTTAATTTTCTTCCTTGTATTTGTTGTATTTTTTGGGATTTGTTTGCATTTCATTGTCTAGCACATGTACAAAAAATGTCTTCTTGTTTCCCACTGTGCTGAGTTACAGCGTGATTTCCTGTAGAAATAGTCTCTCAGGGGAGAGAATAATTCTACCTGTTTAAAATAATTTTAGCCCTTTTTGTCTGCAATATTTTATTATTTGGAGTTGAATTGACTTATGCTGAGGCAGAAATCGGCTTAGTATCTTTCAAGGTACATAGCTACATTTAATGTCTTTCAAAATTCTGTGGACGTTTTACAGATGTCACATCATGATGTGCAAGTGAAACAGAATAAACTGCATTAATGCAGCTTTACTTTGAATATAGAACACGTTTTCATGTTTGTATCAATGAGAGCAATGGCAGGACACTAAAACTACAGGGCAGCAATATTACGTAATTTCTGCATGTAGTTGTTTGACCACTGAATATCATATTTATAAACAGTATAGGTTGAGTAGTAAACACCACCAAATTACAGGTTTAATAAAATTACTGTTTCCGTCTCTGCTGAACAGATATGTCTTTCCAAAGTTAAATCAGACACTATGGCTAGGATGAATTCTTTCAAGCTCTTTAAAGTTTATTATTGTCTCTGGCAAGAAAAGAAATATTGAAAATAATGTTTTAAATTTTCCCTTAAAGCAGGACATAAAAACTTGTATCTGTAAATGTAATCTGCTAGCACTGAACATTTTCAGCGTAATAAACCTAAACACGCCTCTGGTCTGAATGCTTTTTTGCCTGTACAGAAATATATGGCTTTATTAAGTGGATGAACTGTGTTGGAGTAAATACACTAGACTCCATTTCCTCTGATGCTATGTACACTTCCTAGGATTTCTCACCTTTTATTAAGGATTGAGTAACCCACTTGGAAAGCTTAGCACACCCAGTTAAAAAGAAAGGTAAAAGCCTTTTGAGACAGACTTCTTTTCTTCCCACTCTATTCGGTGGCCCAGGTCAGTAAAGTACCTCTGCAATGCCATTTGCGGTAGGCTTCTCCTCCTCTGTTAAATTTAAAGCACACCCAGTTAGATACTGTTTCCCCACTCAGATCTCAGACCAGTAGAATTTAGCTGAGGTCTTTCTTGGAGACGAGTCACTCCTCCACGTCGGGAGACAATTGCAGGTGTCTCTCACCCTCGAGAAGGGGGGAGAGAGAAGGAGGGAGGGAGAGAGGGAGTGAAGAAGGCAGGAGTACCCCCACCTACAATCCTGTGTGCAAAGCAGCACGGAGTGAGGAGGACTAGGGCTGTGCAGATCCAATGGCTTGAGAGCATTCTTGTGAGTCCTGACCAAGAGAAAAAGACTCAGGAGAAAGTACTAGAAAATCTGTGGAAATGCGTTCCTCTGTCACACTAGGCATTGTGCATGCCAGGGAGGAATCTAAGATTTTAAGAGAAGTATGTTTATTCAGATGCTGAAGATACGGTCAATAAATCTCTTTGTCCTACACATCACTGTAAGGAATTTTGATTTGTGCAGCCCTAGGATACAGGGATGGATATGCAAGCTAAACCATCAATATGCAAGCAGTGCAGCTCTTCTCCATAAGCTTTACTGCAGCCCTTGGCTATACCACCAGCTGCTGCCACTCTAATCCTTTCTACACAGTTACTTTTTTCCCATGGCTATGGATGTTATTGGACTATTGTTCATATCAGTATCTAATCCAGGCAGTTTTTCAGCTCACACGCTGATGCTGAGAGAACTGCCCTGCAAAGATTAACACATAGCACGCACACAGAGATTTACACATCTTTTTAATGCTCATCTATAAGTTATCTCTGAAGCTTGAATGTAAAAGGCTCAGCTACATATATAATTGAAAGTAGTACTCACCAAACAGTCATGTACTCCATGTTCCTAAGATGCTGCAAGGAGTCTATATGCAGGATTGCGTTCTCTGAGCTGAATCTTTTGCTCCTTCCCCTGCTTAGCTCTTCAGGGCTCACATATTATTGCAGAGGCATTATTTCTTGTTCTCTGTTGGCTCAGGCTAGCATAGTTACCCTGTTGTGGCAACTACACTACCTATCTCCTTACTATCATCTTCCAGCTTAACAGCTGCTTCCCTTTGGCTTTTCACCTCCACTGCCTTTAGCTTTTTCAGCTTCAGCCTTGTGTAGTAATCTTTGCTGGGTTTAAAAGGGCCAGATAGCAAGTAGAAGATCCCAGCATTACTCACAATGCTGTGTAGAGAATGAAGCTCTGTCAAAGCACAATCAAAATTATGCTTTGTGTGAGCTTCATAAGGTGTTGGCAGAGGTAAAGTTACTTTTCTTCACAGTAGTTAGTATAGGACTATGTCTGGATTTGTACTGGAAAAAGTGTTGATAATGTAGAGATGTTTCTGTTATTGCTAAGTGGTGTTTACATGGCATCAAGGGCTTTTCTGCATCTTGTATCACCCCTCCAGTGAGCAGGCTGGGCATGCACTAGAAGCTGAGAGGGATCATATCAGGGACAGCCAATCTCAACTGCCCAAACAGATATTCCAGACCATATGGCATCATGCTGACCATGTAAAGCAGGAGGGAAAAGAACTAACTGGGGGGAACTTTTGGAGACATGGCAGTTGTTCTCTCAAGTAAATGTTATGCATGACAGAGTCCTACTTTCCTAGAGATGGCTGAACACCTGCTCAGGAGAAGCAGTGAATGATTTCCTTGTTTTGCTTTGCTTGCATGCACAGCTCTTTTTTTCCCTATTAAACTGTCTTTATCTCAACCCATGAATTTTTTTACTTTTAACTCTTCCAATTCTCTCCCCAATCCTGATGGTGAGAGAGTGAGCAGCTGTGTGGTACTTAGCTGCTGGCTGGTGTTAAACCTCAACAGAGAGAAAGCCAGGAAAGGAAAGAGGATGAGGAGATACAGCCAACTAATTAAGCAGTTGTTTTCTAGAATGATTGTAGAACAGATTCAGGCACTGCAAGATGAAAATAATTTATAAAGAGGTCTGAAAGAAGATGGTCTACATGTGAAGCAAAATGTAATGGAACATGGCACATTAGTAAATACCAATGAAATGTTAAAACCCGGCAAAAAATATGAATAGATTTTAATGAGTGTTATAGGTAACAAGAAAAAATCTATTGGTTTTTAAAGTTAAAAATACATGGTCATGGTGCAGGCTTATGTCTTGTTGTACATCAGTTTCATTCAGGTTGTTGTTTCTCACTTCCCTCTGCCCCTGTTTAAATAATTTTACACCCATTAGCTAATGTTGAACAAATTTGATATAACAGTAATATTTCCCAAAGATATGTTAGTCATATGTGTTTCCTGAAATCGATCTATAGATACAAATAGGATGCTTCCATTTACTCATCTAAGAGCTTTTGATGATACAAAAAATCTTGCAGTGAAAATTCATACTGTTTTAAGTACTGGAGAGTACACAGAGGACAGAAGGAGAGAACTTTTAAATCTTCTGATTATGGAAGAAGCTTCAGCAGGGTCTTCCAAAAAACTGCAGGGCACAATTGAATAAAATCAGGATTTATTAAAAAATTCCACGCTGAACCAAGATTGTCAGAAAGTGTAAAAGAAATGAAGGGTACTGTTGCATCAGTGGAAATAGGGTGAGATGATATCAAGATTCTTAACGGTGAGCCACAAGGGAAAAATTATTTCAAAAATCTCAAGATATAAACCCAAAGAAATACAAAGAAAGATTCTGGCATTGCTGAAGTGACTGCATTAGAAATGAATTTTGATGATTAATAATGGAGTTGCAGCCGGCAAGCAAAACAAGGTATTTGAAAGATGACTAAAGATTTGAGCTATGAACTTCAGTTTTAAGATGTCATGCAAATAGAGAAATATAAATGGACTATAGAAGCTCTAAAGGTGAGAGGCATTCCCAAGAGGCACAGGGAGAAATATCAGGACAGTATCACCACAATGTGGGCAGATAAATCATGGGCATGGCTGTTGACCAATATGGCCTCCATTTTGTGATCTAACAAGTGTCTTCCATAATATCATTATAGAGTCTGTGAATGACATTTGAATTACGTTAAACTCCATAAATAAAATTAAGGGTTTTATAAATATTTTTGACCGTTATTAATTCACAAAAATTTGGAAAATAAGTTTTAATTTAGGCAGTTGTTTTCCAGTTGCCAAGTTTCACGAGCACAGAGCCACTATTTAATGTAGAAAATGGCATCCTTGCACTTGGTACTGCTGAAGAGGCACTTCAAATGCATGTGAGCAGAGGACAGCCAGCTTAAAACAACACACAGAGAGAAAGACAGCAAGGAAACGAGACTGGTCTTTGATTTACAAATGCTTCTCAGCAATGAATTAGTTTCAGGAACAGAAGGCAATCTCTTCTGGAGAAACAAATAAGCAAAAAGCAAAACAGAATAAAGAGCCAGAATGTAAACTAAACACTTGTCTGGCTCAGAGCCTCCAGTTTGATGTCTTGGGTTATAAATAATCAAGTGCACTTGTATTATCCATGTTGTAGAGCACTGGTATTCATGAATACTTAAAAATCCTCTGACAACTGGTAATGTTTCATCAACCATAAAGTACAAAAGGCGAATTAGTGTTGTTTTTTTCATCACCCTTTGTGGGCAAAAAGATCAAAGAGGAGATTTCCATATTGGCAAAGACTGTCGGTCTTTTTCTCTGCTTATACATAAAGATGTGTTTCTGCAATATGACAATGAAGACTGGCAGATGCTAAAATGAAAGTCACCCCCTACATAAACTGAGCAACTTCAGGATATGAAGTCTTTCATGAGTATTTTATAAAAGGATTTATTCTTCTTTCATGTTTATTTAATTATTTTATACCAAGAAATGGACAAGTCAATTTTTCTGTGAAACTTGCTTTTGGCATATCTGAATTTTCCTTTTTAAAGGAAGAATAGGAAATTGCTATCTCTGTCACAGAACATAACTTCCCAGAATTTTTATGTTTAACATAATTGCATCACTAATTTAATGACAATATCCAGTGAGTAAAATTGCAACAGTATTGCAATGTTATGTTATATTCTATGCTCTATATGCTGTTATATTGTATACTAAAATTTTAAATGTGCATTTTCCAACAGTAGAGATTCCCTTGTTGGAGCAAAGATCTATGTGAAACATTTCAGAGAAATGTTTGTCACTGAAACTGCAGAACAATGTCAGCAATGTGTGAAAATTTTCCTTTTACTCTTAAGTGTCCATCTTTGAATAAAATCATATCTTAAAACTGCAGTTATGCATATGATTGTACTGCATGTGTAACATACCACACAACATAATTTCTATCCTAAAGAAATTATGTGAACACATTTCTGTAAATCAGATTCTCAGAATTATTTTTAGTTATTTTTCTGAAAACATGGAAATTTAAAATTGTAGCAACCGTGCATTTTCCGCTGTTTTATAATCGCTTTCCCTCGTGCCAGCCCGTGCACTTCCCTCAGAGGTTGTCTCAAAATATGCACATACCAATGCATTCATGCCTGAAAGAATCTACTGGAAGGAGTGGCCTTCCCTTTCCTTTTGTAGCAGTCCAGAGGTGCATGTAGCCCAGAAGTGATACCTGTCTCCACCCCTGTTTTGCATCTGCAGCTCTGGCTAAGAGCAGCTTTCTGTGAAGCCATTTATGCGGGGTACTTGTGGGCTGGATGTGACAGTCTGGGGTGCCGTGAGCATGCCCCCAGGCCTGCAGCTTGCCTGAGCCTGTGTAGAGCCCATGGTCCTGGCAGGGAGCGCTGGCAGCTTTGGAACTCATGTCACTCTCCAAAACTGAGGATTCTCTCTGCCTGAGGCAGAACCGTGGCAGGAGCTACGGGCAGTGCTTTGAGCAGTGCCTTAGTGAAACTGAAGGCAGACTGTACTATAAACCAGGGTTAGAGGCTGCATTAGGGCTCTTGTGAAAGCAGCCAGATGAGTGTCCATTACATCTTGCATTTAACATTGATCTGATGAGTTTAATTAAGACTATAGCCTCTTTTTGTGGGGCAGATTTGCTCTGGATAGCATTTATTTTCATCTCTCCTAGGAAGAAATGGCATTAAAATGAAAATTCAGTCTTTAAAGGTGTGCAATTCTAAAGGGATACAAAGTAATCAAAGACCACTGAAAGGTGCGGTGCTAAAAATCAAAATGGTAACAGATAGAAATTGTTTTTCATATTTTAACCTTATAAAGAATATGCACTACTGGTGGTATGTGGTCACTTCTGAGCAATTTGCAAGATAAGTTTTTGCCACATAATGTATTCAGAAATGCTCTTTTCTTTGATTTTGGCAGGGTGAACTGAATTCAGCAGGGTCCCAGTGTTTCCCTTGCTGAAACAATCGGCATGATTTGAGGGCATTGGAAAGCTAAGGAGAAATCAGAAAAAGTAACACCTGTATTTTTGCCAAAGAAAATTCCTGGATGATATTTAATCTGTAGACAGGTAGATACTAACTTTCTCTCTTTTTAAAGACTGTTTTGACACACCAGCATTCTTAATGCTAAAAGCTGATATCCCAAAGTTTATTCATTTTAGTGACCCATGTATGATTATGCTGGGATGCATAATAAAAAGACTAATTTTATAGAATAGGAGCTAATTAAAAAGTCTTCTTTGGGTCTGCTGTGTTGTAAGAAGGTGATATTGTTGAAAATAAAATACTCAAGGATTCACCTATAAATGGCAAAATCTGTTAAGATACCATTGATTTTGCTGTACAGCAATTGTAAAAGATATTAAAATTCTCTGGTGCATCTAAAATATTTGGCAAAATGTATGGCAATGTTTAAGGTTACAGCACAGTCCACAGGCTTGCAATGTAACCTTCAGGAAGTCCGAAAGTTTTTGATCCAAAACTTCATGAAGCCCATCCATTTCTTGACCTATTCCTTTAGCTCTGTAGTTTCCTAATGGAAGCAAATAATAGAGACTGTAGTACTTTATTCCTACTGCAATACAAAAAGATTTCCCAGTGGTTTTCATGTGTTTCCTGAAAATAATTCTAAGTCATTTTCATGTATTTTTTTAAAGATTCGAATGTCACATATACCCAGGGAAAAGGTCTATTCACTTGCTGTCTGTTCATTTTAAATAAGAGAATGAAAATTGTTTTTCACTCAAGTAGAATAAAAAATAAACTCTTTATAGCCAGGACAACAACAAACAAAATCAGTAATTTCAACGTAACTGTTGCAATGCTTTTTTTGTAATTTTAACCTTTCTTTCACCAGAATATTAATTTTTCTGCCAATTTATCTACATAGTCCTTGAGGGCATTACAATCTCTCAAGATTTAGTGATTTAATAGATTGGATTTCTTGTATCTTCTTTTTATTTCTATTAAAATGTAGCTATTTTACTGGGAAGGGCCTAGCAAGCCCTTTTCAATGTTTTGCTTAACTAAAGATCAAATACCATGAGGCTGGAGAAGAACCTTGTGTATAGGTCATCTGGACCCTACTTATCCTTTTAGTTAAGGACTATTAAGTCATGTGCAAGGAAAAGAAAAGCATGTCTTCTGAAGAACAAATAAATAAAAAGCTGCTGCTTGCCTTCCTGGTTTGCTTTGAGTATTAACTCAAATTAAGGAAAGACTCCTTGGTTTCCCAGGTGTGAGTCCTATACTTTTGAAGAGCAAGCAAATGCCCCTTAAGCCTTGGGACATGCTTCAAAAGAGTTTTTTTGGTGTTTTCAGCTGCTTTAATTTTTGTTTGCACAAATGGAGGCTCTTGAAAGGAATTTATTTTCAAAATAAATTTTGCCAGTAATTTTGTTAAAATTCTGTTCAAAGGAAGAATCTACAGTTGGACATCCAGAAATGAGGCACTCACTACTTACAATGAGCTTGTAATCCCTTGGCCAGGAAACTACTCTGCATTCTCATCAATATCTCACTAATCTCAGTGAAAAGAAAAAAATAATCTTCCTACTTTAATAAAACAATGTAATGTTCTCAAAGAAAATGAAGAATAGATCGGTTCCGAATATTGTTTCATCCTCAGTAATTCACAGTATGTGTGCTGAAATTGTGCCCTTACAGTTTCATTTGATTGTCCATTTATTGCTTCCCTGTCAACTGAGGGTTTCCCCTTCATACATGCTCTACTGTTCTCTACTATGTAAGATTTCTTGATAAGTGTTTTTCCTTCTATTTTTCTTTAAAGATTTCACATTTACAGCTTAAACTCCCAGATCCACAAATGCAATTTACACCATTTCTCCAGCTTTGGAGCTGCCAACATGAGAAAAAAGTGCATCTGTTGGAGTGAGTGCAGAGGAAACCACAAAAATGATCAGAGGGCTGGGGCACCTCTCCTGTGAAGACAGGCTGGGAGAGCTGGGGCTGTTCAGCCTGGAGAAGAGAAGGCTTCAGGCAGACCTTAGAGACCCTTACAGTACCTAAAGGGGGCTTACAAGAAGGTTGGAGAGGGACTTTTCACAAGGGCATGTAGTGACAGGACAAGGAGGAATGCTTTAAACTAAAAGAGGAAAGGTTTAGATTAGATCTTAGGAAAACATTGTTCACTGTGAGGGTGGTGAAGCATTGGAACAGGGTGCCCAGAGAAATTGTGGATGCCCCATCCCTGGAAGTGTTCAAGGCCAGGTTGGATGAGGCTTTGAGCAACGTGGTCTAGTGGAAGCAGGGAACTAGGTGATGTTTAAGGTCCCTTCCAATTCATGCCATTCTAATGATTATCTGCCCAGAAAAGAATAGGAATTAATTTTCTCTCATGTGATAACTAGAGATTAAGTGGTTGCTCACACTTGCATCCAACACATGGTGAGAGAGAGGCATTTTTTGGGCTGTTTGTACACAGCTAGGACCAAGAGGTGGCTGTCCAGCACCCCGATGAAAATAGTCGGTCTGCAAGGTGCTGGGCTGCTCCTCCTGTGGAGCTGATGAAGGATGGAGGCAGTTCAGTGTCCTGTGGTCAACTCATTTTCTTGCAGCACTGAAATCTTAACCTTTTAGGCAAGATCCTTCACTTCAGTGTGATCTCGCTTGTGTGAGCAGGATGCATTGACACAAAACATGTGTCTGCAGAGCGCTGGAGGAAATAATAGGATACAGCCAGTTTGCTGGAAAACCGATTTCAGAAATTCTCTCAGGCAGGTAATTACTCCTCGTACTGATCTTATAGAGAAAGTCTTATCCAAGACAAGCAGAATACTAAAGCTTTCTTTATCTGTACGTAAATGCATCAGAATTGTTTCAGCATCACCTGGTCTTTTAATAGTTTTTGGCTGAAGACATACATATACATAGTAGGAAAAATTACACAAAAACCCCACAAATATCATTGACCAGGACTTGAGATGTATTACCACATTAATGTATGTTAATATATATGTTAATGTATTTTAATCTTTGTTAATTTAAAACTGCTGGTATAAAATTATGGCCTTGGTTTACTCAGAAGAAACTTTTTAGAAATTTACAGTTTTCAAAATTATCATCCTAGCTAGCTTATTTTTAGGGCTTCAGATTTAGAACTGTTGAACCTTAGCTATGACTACTAAAATGAGAATGCATAAAAGAAACATCTGACCTCACAAAGTAAGTGAACCCTATTACAATAAATAATTTTTATATATGGGTTTTTTTTTTTACTTTATCCACTTTAAATAAGGAGAAATAAGAAATATCTCCTTGTCCAAAATGTCCTTTTTATCCAAGACTAATCATTTCACAATTTTACTGGTAATTTTTTACCGTGTATTTCTATAATTTTATTAAAATCACCTAATCAAACTATACATAGAATTGCATCAGTACAAATGTCATTATCATGTGTAAGAAGTGATGCCGTGTAACTGAAGGTTAATTGTGGATTAATATCACCATTTGTTACACAATTAGGACTTGAAAATCTGTGACAAGATTTTGAAGTCTCACGTGGCCGCAGAAGAGGTTGATTCAAGGGCACTCAGAAGACAAACCTGAGATCAGGTCTGAAACAGTCTGGAATCATATCAGGCACAGTGAATAAAAATGGCACCTCTCACAGGCTGGGAAAAGGAAATAGAAGCAAGGATTAGAATTGCTAAGGAAGGCTAAATCTGGGGAAGGCAGAGCGGTGGGAGAGCTTGCCTTAGCCATCTATTGATTTTCTGATGTACCAAGTAGCACAGAGGAGAAGGGATGTGGAATTGAGCCTGAGAGAATGGTGGTGTTCATGCAGCAGTAATTAGAGGTGAATTATCAGGCTGCAGAGAGGGGAATACCTGTGGATCAAAGTCCCAGGCTTATAGAAATTATTATTTGTAGGGCCAGTGAAGAGCAGTCTAGCTCCTGAATGGCCCATTAAGCTTTGAGCTGTGAGGGAAATTGGCAGAGAGGCTTTGCAGATAGAGACGGAGTCTCCTCAGGTTAAGGTGAGTGCAGAGCATGAAATCCACTTACACCATCACTAATGGGGAACTCTAATTCACACAAGTCAATCCTCAGCTCTCTGAGCAGCAGGGGGCGACAGGATTTTAAGACCTGTCCTGTTTCATTTCCTCAATTTTAGGACCAGAGGAAACTAGTTTCTTGTAAGCAGAGCTATATTCGGCTGCTGGAGTCACAGCTTAATGGATTGCAATGGTGCTGCTGGGAGCATACCACTCCTGCTTCTCTGGTGTGGGGAAGGAACCCACAAGTGAGACAAGCTGAGAAGGACTAATTTGAGAAAGACTCGAAAGATAGCTTACATTGAAATTCGGCTTTTAATATCCTAATCCTAGCACTTTTTTGTTGGATTTTGTGACTTATAAAAAAACTCAAACAAAAATTAACAAACTAAAAATTGCACATTTTATAAGCTTGCAGCATCTTATCAATATTATTCTCACCCCTTGAATGAGGTCCAAAATTTTAACCAAGGAAAAAATTCAATCCAAACTTTTACTTGGATTTAATTAAGAAAGAACTTTGCTCTGACTTCAGTGATTGCCGTAGCATCTCCAAGCATCACTTTAGAAAATAAATACAAAAACTCCTAGTGACAATCTGCAATTCAATTCAATTAAGTAAGTGAATTTGAATATGGAGGAATTTCTTGCAGTTAAAGCTGGGTGAGATCTGGTTTTTCTCAAAGAGGATTTCAATGTTCCCTGCAAGTCATTGAACCTTCTGACCCCCGATGCCATTAGGAATCAAACAGTAAATTTCTACAGGTTGGTCAGATGTAGATGTAAGGTTTGCATATCTTGATCACTAGTGTCATGCTTATTCTAAAGTATTAGTGCATAAACTGCCATGAAGGATTGGGATCTTGAATTAAACTCCCATATGTCCATGAGAAAGTAACAGGGACTAAGAAGAAGAAATCAGAGGAAAGAATATGAATCAAAGTCCAAGAGGAATAGGGGGTCTCTTTATCCTCTACACCCTAGGAAGAGCAAAATGCAAGAGAAAGTGTTTTGTCTTTCTTCTGATCAATGTTCAAGTATTAACAGTGATTTTTCTCTCTTCTGTAGCCAGCCTGTTTGGTAATTTATGGTGGGTTGACCCTGGCTGGATGCCAAGTGTCATCAAAGCTGCTTCTATCACTCCCCTCCTGCTGGGAATGAGTGATTTTATCCTCTTAAGGAAACACCATCAAAGGTATTAGCAAAAAGTATGTTTTCATATGAGTTTGTGATAGCGCTACTTTTAACAGAATTCAGCCACAAGGTTCACTCTGTTACTTGCTACACAGGTGAAGCATACACAGGAAGCTGTGAAGTGAGAGAAGGTGCTGTCATCGTGGCTTTGTTTTAAAGGTGTAGGACTCTTCCTATCTGTCTGAACACAACACTGGGACACAACTGCTTTTTTGTTTTTATTTCAGACATAGAATATGATTGAGCAAGTTATTCCGCTTCCTGTTGTGGCTTAACCCCAGCTGGCAGCCAGCTAACCCTACCTCAGCCCAAAGCAGCACATTCCCTCTTGTGGAGACATGGTGTTTCCTCAGCTTAAAATAAAACTTAGTTCCTTGAAAACAGAACATATTGAACTAGGGACAAAGACAGTATAAAATTACTTCCTACAAATAGGGGTATGTTTAAGAAACAGAAGTACATTTAACATATGGAATGGAAATCAAAGTGGGTTTGAATTCCTTTTTAACATCCATAAAAAATGGCTGTATCCTGACAGTGCATTATGCTGCCTGGAAAGTATCTGTCTTTTTTGTTTTAGATTTTAATACTATGATACTGCATAGTTTAAATTTTGCATCCTTGTGTTTCATTCACAGTCATTGTTGCAGGGGACTAAAAGAGTATTTTCCTTAAGACTTGCAGCCCATATTTCGTATTTAAAACATGAACAATAAAGTTTTGCTGCCAACATGTGGGAGGTTGACCTTGCCTGAATACAAGATGCCTACCAAGGTGCTCTATCACTCCCCTCCTCAGGATGACAGGGAGGGGAGAAAATAAGACAGAAAAAAAATCATGGGTCAAGATAAAGGCAGTTTAAAAAAGGTAAAGCTGCCCTCACACCTTCTTTTCTCTTAGCTTTTGTGTCTGATCATTACACGGTATGGAATATTCCTTCAGTCAGTTTGGATCACCTGTCCTGGATATGTCCCTATGTCCCCTGCCAAGATTTTGCCCAATCCCAAGTCTGCAGGTGAGTGTGAGGGGAACGTTAGCGAGGCAGCCCCGATGCTGTGCAAGGAGTGCTCCGCAGTAACTACAACACCAGTGTGTCCTCCACACCCTCCTAGCTACCAGTAAACAGCACAGCAATGTGAGGACTGATATGGGGAAAGTTAACTCCATCTCAGCCAGACCCAATACACAATATTAAAGAGAAGTGTGATCAGAAAGACAGAGCTGCTTTGAACCGAAGTTATTCTTGTCAAGATGTCAATGAAAAGTTGCTTGAATAAAAATATCTCTAGAAATGTGGTGTGAAAGACATACTTCTGAAACATAAAGGGATTTAGAAAGTATTTATTAAACCTCATGTTTCTTGGGAGAGAGAATTGAAATGGGATAAATCTTTTTTAGACAAATAATCAGGGACAGAGAGTTTGTAAAGAGAAAACATGCAGCATATCATCCTGTTAAAATGTGTACCAACAAGATTGAAACCTATAGCAAGACAGTGAAATGCTGTGTGAAAGGACTTTTTCATATGAGTTGTAAGAAGACTTGATTCTTGACTCAGAACTGTTAATGTCATTGAAGTCATGGAGAATGAAGAGGGGACACTACAGTCCTCTATTCCCAATAATGACCTAGAATTAGAACTATAAATGGATATCAGCCTGCAATTTAGAAAGGAAGCAACGTGAGTCTCCTTGTTGCATTGCTCTTTCAACAAGAAAAGCATCCACTTAGCAGCAGTGCTACAGCTCCACACTCAGCATTAAACCTTTTAAAGTGTCACTTTTTTCAGCATTAATCTAATGATAAAAGAGAAAGGCAATTGCAAAAGTCATTCTTTATTGCAGCATTTAGCTCCTTGAAACTTCATCAAAATCAGGAGGGACCCCTTTTTGCTCTGATTGCCTGACCCAGAATCTTTAATCCCGTTCATTAAAACCATGCCACTTTGTTTCCTCGTGAATTGCCTTGTGAGCTCCTGGAAATCACCAGGCACAGACGCAGAGCAGAGCTGAGGGCTGTGCCAGAGCATAGCTCTGACACCTGAAGAGCAGAGTTCTGCTCTGAGGAGGCAGCTGTTTGAATGAGAGACATAAAACTGACTTCCCATTAATGAAAGATAACATTAAAAGTACCACTGTACTTGATTAAGTCATCTGCTCAGACTTCAAATCAAGAAAGCAGTTTTCTTCAGTATTTCAATAGCTCTTATAATAGCACATCACCGTGATTCCAAACTGATAGAAAAGGCACCTGTAAAAATGGATTTGTTTTGGTATTCTCTCCTTCCCTTCAAAAAGTTTTCATGGGGTGTTTGGGTTTTTTCAAACAACACTAAGCTTTCACAATAATGTTTGGGAAATATTTGGAATGGTAAACATATTTTAATACTCTAAACGTGTCCTAATACCAAAATTTACTTAATTTCCTTGTTTCCTTTATTTCTTTTCCTACCTACAAATGAAAGGGTGACTGATATTTTACAGAACAGCTGCAACAAAAGGGAATTGGTGCAGAGCTTTGTTTTTCTAGGGGAGGGTTAAATGCATCAATATAGCTCTAGCTAGTAGGAAACAAATATAAAACTGAGTATAATACATTAAGTGATGATACAATGAATAAGAAATAAGGGTTTCCCTATTTGACCAGCTATTACTCTCCCATAAGCAAGACTGACAGAGGACATAGATATATTTGGCTGCAGGACAGTCCCTCAAGGAGCAGAGGGACAGCAGGCACAGCACCCTCCAACCAGATGCCTGAGACACCAATGATCTAAAGAGGTCAGCTCCTTGACATTATTTATAAGGGTCTATTCAAGCAGCACACACTTGAAGGACCTTACTTTCTCATCAATAATAAAGGGTAGTTCAGCTCAGACCTGCTGCTGGCAGGAAGCCAGCTCCAAGTGTGTAGTTTGCAAGTGCTGCTGGTCATTCTGCTGGTGAACTGGTGGGCTAAAACCTGTTTATGTCGTAACTTGAGCACTGGATGATAAGCTAATTGCACTCTGCAGTTTCACAGTCCTCCAATTCCCAATTCCCATAGAAGCACACTGATTCAGTTTGTCTTAGAAATCAGGAGCATCTGAAGATTTGCCATCTGGAAGGGTCTAGAGCACAAAATGTCTGAGGCTTTCACTGCTGACACGGAAGGGGGTGTGTTATGTCCATTGCCAGCAGGTTTTCAACACTTGCATTCTATTTCAGAGCCAGAAGTGCTCAGAGCCACAATACTACTGCTGCTCAAAAGCCTGTTGGAAGCTACATAACACTGTTGGATCCAGTGGTGAAATAAAGCAGAGCAGAGATGGTGCCAATCTATGCTGTGTAGAACATCCATGGTCTTTATGATTTTCTCACTCAGCTGAACCTTTTATGGTATTTTTTGTCTGTGATTGTGGTCCATGGGTTTGCAGCATGCCTGATGTGTCTTCTCACTCCAGTCTCTGCTCAGGATAATTTCATGTCTCCAGTGCTGGCAAAGGGCAAGGCTGCTGCCCCAGCTTTCCAAACTGTGAAGCCTGTTTGAGTTGGCAGGAGACAAACCATGGGCTTCAACTGGCTGTGACTGCTCTCTGGTTAAAGACCAGAGCAACAGAAAATGCCTCCATTTACCAGTAAAACCATATTCAGCAGAGTAAGTGATCCTGTCTTACTTTTGACCAGTGTTTCTCATATAAAAACTAAAACCCAGAAAAGAAAATGCCAGACAGACTTTTCGAGTGAGTAGTTGAACCAAATGCTCTTGTTTGAGGTTAAAAGTCCGTTCACATCCATGCCTTGTTTATAATAAAGGACAGTATTGTTGTATCATAGCTGGCTTAAGTCAGTCAGGCACTGAATCTATCACTGTTTCTTATGCAGAAAAACTGGATGTGTGTGTTTAGACTGCTGCACAGATTTCAGATGCCCAGATTTACAACACCATTACTTCTGTGTAGAAACATATAAAACCAGTTTGAACAACCAGGACTTCAGTGTATACACTTTCTCAATGGTTTTCCTGTTTTTCCTTTCTTAGTTCGTTGGCACAGATGGAACAATGGATACTTCAGCAGTGTAAGCATGTATTGGGCAAAAGCTGGGAGGAGGATCACCTCACACCTCCTGCCTGTCATGCAAAATTCAAAGTAAAGGGAATCGTGCAAGTCAAGTATGCAGCTAAATCGAGCTCTTTAAGTCCAAAGAGAATCAATAGATTCAGGAAGAAAACAGTAAAATATAATATGTCTGAGAGTAATGACTCTACTGAGAATAGCATGGAAACACTCTTCTCAGCGTAGTATTTAATATATTTTCTATCCATTATTTTACCTATGATTTTGCAGTGTAACTAACTCTTTTTGTAATGCTGAACTTAAGGAAAATACTGCCTCCTCTGATTAAGATGAATGAAAATAAAAGCTATCCTGAAGTGAAGGTATTTCAGATGGCAAGATATTAACAATAATATGGAAATATATGACATAAAAAGAATTTATGGGACAGCAAGAGTGTTCTTTTATCTGTCGTATAAACTAAAGGTTATCTTAAATGTATGAAAACATTTTTTAATAGTTTGAAAGCACTCTGACAAACTTCTGCTGAACCTTTACAAGAAAATCAAATCTTTATGTACAATCTAACTGAAAAATAAAAGGCAGCTTTCAGTACTATCTCAGATCATCTTTGACGTTTTCTCACCTCTGCATTACCATTAAAAAAATTCTGCTTCTGAAAAATTCTCTATGTGTTACACTTCATGACCTATGAGAGGGAAATTGCTTGCTGCATTCTTCAGGAAGGCATAAATATGATCAGGACTCAGGTCAGCAAGGTCTATTTCTGCAAAGCCTTCATGTTGAAACAGCCCAGCTTGTTTCTGCTGTGCTCATTCTCAGAATAAAGTTAAAGCTGTAAATAGATGGACTTCAGAACGCTGAAAATACTGTGTGCTGTATAAATTTAGCATTATAAATTAATAATTTTTAATTTATCCTCAGGTGAATGTCATGTAAAATCTTCAAACACTAGAGGTTTTTCACTAGAGATTGGTTTTGGAGTGATTTGGGGTGATTGTCAGTAGTGCCATTGTATCCTTCGAGTAGTGTATGATGTTTCCACAGACACTGGCTATGATTGTTGTTTGCTTTTATCTGTGTTGCTGTGTTTCCTTGGTTTCATAAATACAACGTAGTTTTCCCACTCTTCTTTCCTTAAACCAGTAGTCTGCTATTATGTTTCCTGTTTAGTTTTACAGCGTTTCTTTGATTAGAAAAACTTAAAGCTCTATGATATATTTCTCTGTGTCACAAGACACTGTTAGTACTGTATTAACACCAGCTAATTCTTGTTTGTCAGCACCATACCCCTCTAGGAAGGCATTCCAAATTGATTTTCAATTTTAATGCAAGGGTCATAAAAACTTTATTTTCTTTTGTTGTCACTGGTGTACACTAGTAGGCAATGCAGAATCTAATTGTTATGAAACTGAGAAAGTAGAACAGTTCTCAGAAGATTAACTAAAATCAATTAGCAGAGGGAATGAAGCCACCATTGGTTTTCGATGCTCGCCCCTACGAATACAGCCATTCTCATTCCAGGACATAGAGGGATTATTTTAATGGAACAGAATAGCTGGCTTCTGAGCTTTGACTGCCAACAGGAGAGTCAGTTAATTTTGAAAGCCACAAAGGATTTTCTCATCTAAACATTTTTCTCTGAGGGAGCACGGAGAAATAACTGAAATACTTAATATTTTAAAATGAAATTGTTTACTATTAATAGGATTGTTCCTTTCATTTTTTACACTACAGAATTTGTTTGTTCATAATTTTGGAACAGGTGTATAGAGATGAGCATTTTGATCCAATGCATTGCTTTCAATACAAGCTGAGTGAAAAGTGATTGTAAAGTCAGTATTGTGTGATGTTTTGCTGAGCTGGTAGCAATGAAAACCCATATTGCATTTGGTTAGTGTTCTGCTGTAAAATAAATGACTACTTAAGAGTTTATGGGAAATAGTAATCAAATCCATACATTATTTTTTTGAGCATGAATTTCTGTAGGACTTTTTCTTGAGAAGGATCCTAAGGTATACCTGGTTTTGGCTTCCTCCAAACATGCTTTCATTTACTTTCCCCCTTTTTCATACCCTTTATCTTAGGTATGAAAATCATATCTGGTTTTATTTATATCTTCTGAATAATGTAAAAAGAAAAGCCTAGCAAAATATCGGTTTGCCTCATATCATAACATTCACGTTTTAGTTACTCTATATGTTTTAATTAGATTGCATTCTTGTTCTCTCTGTGGATTTAAGGCCACATGTAGTTTTTAAGAGCATGGGGAGGGCCCAGACATGAGAAGACCTTTAGTGTTATTTCCAATGCACAGTCAGCCCACACAGCATCCTGAATGTCCATATGGTACTATAAATAGCTTTACTTGGACAGACATCACATATGTTGAGATACTGATTAAATTAATGCATCACGTTCATTCCCATTTCCCCACGGGTTTCCGTGCACTCATGAGAGACTCAGAATATCTTTCCACCCATTAGTTCATGTAAATTTTAAGATAAAAACTTATTTGTTTGGGTTTTTTCTTCTTCATTGCTTCATGTATGTTTTCGTGGAACACAATATTTTTATTACATTGATTCAGATATATATTTATAATATTATATAATAATATTATTTATATTATTTATTTATAATATTATGATATTTATAATATTTAACAGCAAATTCCCATTCTACTTCTTTTTACCAAGACTGGACACTGGAAAAATGTGTGCAAGGAAGATAGAAATATTTCTCTGAGATTCAAATATCCCTATTTCATTTACAGTGAGACTGCCTTGCATTTCTTTCCATATTCTTTTTTGTGCAGATTAATTTGGCTATTATTTTGACTTAAATATTTGGATGCAGGGCTACTTATATTATTTCCAAGGAGTCAAAAAACAGCTGTGGTCAGCTGAACAGAAAGCAGCCACGTTATGAAGACATTGAATTCATTGCCTAGGTACAACTTCTCCTAGTTGCCCTCAAAACTATTTTCAGCAGCTCACAATACAAAGGAAGTTCAGCTGTAGCTGGAAACCTCAGTGCAGGTGTCTGGTCACTGCGTTCATCTGGCAGCTCCTGAACAAATATTGCTAAGAAGACGAGATGTAACAGTTTTTGGGAGTCACAGTGACTTTAGTAAAACCTTGAAAACTTCCTGACTCACTTTGCCGTATGTGGAATTGATGCCCAGCAATCATTGTGTCATAAGAGCAGTTGCAGTATCTGTGATGGTATTGTTGAATCCGTGGGGTCAATCTGGAACAACAGCAGTGTTTAAGGGTAAAAGGAAGCTCCTATCACTCCATGGTATCATAAATCCTAAGACATTGCTGGTATCTATATTTTAAGCTCTTGTAAAATCAACTTCTGGCTTTGTAGACTCAATAATGTGTGGCATAGGGACATAATACTAAATAAAATGCTGCATTCATATATTCTTGTATCATATACAAGTGTAAAATTCTTTCACAGAAAGTTCGCTTTTCATTTGTGTGTACATATTTTCTTACCCCTAGGGCTTGTTTAAAATTCTCAGTACTATTGTATTCAGCTTGAAAAGAGCACCAAATTATGATGATAACTCGTAAACCAATACACAGAGCGTGAATTTTCGGAATTCTGGTTATTTTTTAATAATTTTCTGTGATTTGTCAATGTCGGGTAAGTAGATTTACATGAGTTAAAAATCATATTAAGGAACAACCTTTGAAGGTGTGTATTTATGAATACAGCCTTATTTAAACCCTAAACAGACGATTAGCACATAAATTGCTACTTGAACATTTTTTCTGTGACTTTATTTCTTTTTACTTTCTTCCAATCTTGCAGACTATAAGAGAAAAGTAATAACACCACTGCTTCTGCACAACAAATGGAAATTTTAGCTCAGTGTAATTAATTTCCTGTTAAGAGAAAATTTAACACACAAAATTAAAAAGAAATATATTTGAGATTGCACAGTTTGTTTTGTTTTCTCTCTTGCATTTCTTCTGTCTGATTCTGCCTTATCAATGGAAATCATTTCTCTCTCTCTTCTTTATACTTGCAGTACACAGTAATCCTCTTCTAATTTCAACTATTACTAGAAGATGGAAATCAAAGCTGCTTTGCCATGTTTAAAATGTATTATTCCTGCATACAGGTGTAGGACCCAAGGAGCGTTGTACCCCAGTTTTGTCCCCCGGGTTGGTCCCCGTCTCTGCACTGGCTCCGGTCCAGAAGGCTCCCCCCTCCCCGTTCTCCCATTGGTCCTGTCCCCTTGTCCCTGCCTCAGTTTGCCTGTTGGTCCCCCACCCCAGCCTCGCCTGTGTACTGCCCCTGTGCCCCCAGACTATTGGTTCCTGATGCTCTGTCTGCCCCCGTATAAAGCCCCCAGAGTCCCATTGTTCTCGTCCTGCCTCTAGCAGCCCTTCACTGGTGAAGATGGAATAAAACTTCCTAGTGGAATCCTATGCAGAGACCCTTCCTGGCTCTTTATCGTTGGTGTATCGTGATAGCCAGCCGGGGCATGAGCGACCCCCCGGACCCCCCCCAGCTTACAACATACAGGGAGAGGAAAAATGTCCAAAGGATATCATCGTTTTTACATCTATTTTACTGTCCTCTGGCAGGCAATGAATCAAAAATGTCTCAGTCATGTGGAAGAGGTTATCAGATTTCTATTACAGTTGTTGGAACTCTTTGTATGATGTCACTAACTGAAGAAATAAATCTATTTAAATGCATTTAAATAGCTCACAGATGCGTGCCATAATCTTACGCTTCCCGGATTTGTGTTGTCAAGCCAAAAATATTGAAGATGCTGATATACATACCTCAAGGTTGAAGATATGGGAAAGGACATGCTGTTACTGTAAAGTGATAGAATGAAAATCGCCAGTCTCTTCAGTTGCTCTATAGAAAATAGTGCATCCCAGGTTCAGTGATGGATCAGGGGTAATATTGGCCTGTACTGGAGAAATCTGGCCTTTTGTCTAGTTTTCCAAAATGTTTCATTTAGCCTTTCTCACAGAATCTGTTACTGAATTACTGACATAAATTACTCCCTTCCCTCAGAATCTTAACAAGCATTCAAGTCTTTCTGGTTTAGAAAAAAAAAGAGAACAAATGATTGATCTTTATTATATAATTAATCCCTGTAATAAAATATATCTGTCACTAATAGATCCAGGCATATATCACAATTTTTACTTAGCCAATGGCATTACTGGAACAGAAAAATTTGCTGTTGCAGTTTAGCTTAGGTGCTTTTACACTTCCTCCAAAGTTATGATCTGAATATTTAAATCAACCAAATTTTTACTGTTTAGTTCACTAATGAGGATTTTTTGCAATTACAAAAAATATTTATGTTCATTGCTCCTACTATTCATCTACTTCATCTTCAAGCAAAAGAAAGGCAAAGATAAGCAGTGATAATCCAGTGCCTAAAATTCAGAGGCAGGAGTGGGAAATATGAACTTCTGCCCTTGTTTTAACATTTCCAACAAGTGTTGCCCAGCAACTACACTAGGGCAAACCACTTTTCTCTCTGCTGATAGTGTTGCATGCACCCATTTCCTCACTATTTTCTTCAGAAGGGCTTTGGGGGGTAGTGACTTGAGGGAAGCATTTTGTGGGACTGACGTGTAACCTCCCTGCGCAGACATGTTCCCGGAAAGGCGCTGCCTCCATCTGTCATGCTGCACTTCCTGTGCTTCTCTGTGGGACCTCTGTCCACAGCCCTCAAACACTTCCAGCTTTAATGATGAGACTCAGCATCTCCCATTGTACTCAGCAGTATAACACTGAAAAATTACAAAAGTGACCTTTTGAAGATTTGTATTTATCCAGTGTGATTTGTAAGGGAAAGGTTCTATTTAGAATCCAGTTTACATAACTGTCAAGGGCATGTGTTTCTTTAGACTCCACTCATCTTTTTAAAGACATTTTTATTGAGGATATATAATCATATAAGCATATGAAGAGTTATTTTATGATGGAATATTTCAGCCAGATATTTACAGCAGATTGTGACAACAGAACTAATCAAATGAGATGAGACAACTTATAAGGAGGGTAGAATAAAGTACCATATGAATTTGTATAACTCTAGCTATATAAGAATGCAGTTAAGAATTTTGCCTAATTTAGTTACAAAAAGATAACAATGAACACCTTCAGAACAGCACATCAACAATTTGCATTTTGTTATGAAGGAATAGGAAATCTAAGTGTCGTGTATCAAGGAGCAGCATTGTCATGTGGAAGTTGTAGAGGTCAGGAAAAGGTATCTTTTTCCTAAAGGATAGCCAGCAGTTACGTTTAGTTTTGTCCTTTATATTTTCTAGAGGTTTTTCAAGGCAAGATAAATTTCATGAGAAAAAACTGACTCTGACTCTCACTTTCTACTTAGTTTCAGACCCAAAGATGTGGTCAAAGGTTTTCAGCATGATCAACTTCAAAGACCAACTGAGCACAACATTTTTGGTCAATGAGGTTCAAACTTACAGAGTACTTACAAACTTTTTTCCCCAGACTGTCTAAAAGCTGATTCTATTTACACTTCACTCCTGAATTCTTTCTCCCTGATGACTTTCTCAAAACTCCACAATCCAATTCAATTAGACTCAAAACTAAAGCCATGAATCTTTGGTCTGAACTAAATACCCTGTGCTTCAAATCAGAGAAAAGAGCATTGCAGCCTCCTCTTATCCCAGACTGGAAAGTAACTGTGGGGCACTGTGCAGATGTGTCAGAATCACAGATAAGAAAACAGGAGAGGAGCAATATTAAGTTGAACCTTGCCTTCAAGACAACTCCATACATATCTGTGTCATTACTGAAAAAATAGTCATCTCATCTATTCCATACAAATTTTCACCAGCTAAAGCTTTTTAGCCATTGCAAACTTTATTATGGTACTTGCCAGTGTTTCAGATTTCTTTTTTTTCCCATGAGTGTCTAGCCTGAATCTTCCTTCCTGCAATTTAAGGCCACTATTTCCTGGCCTGTTCAGCAGGGACAGGAGAGCAGATTATTCATCTTTGGCAGAAGACAGCACATATTTGAAGACTGTTACTGTGTCTCCCATATATTTCCTTTTTTGTAGGCTTAATAACCCCAGTGTGTTCTCTCCTTCTCCAAAAGTCATAAGTTTCGGATGTTTGATCAATCTTTTTGCTGTCCAAATGGTCCACTTCATTCTTGAATTGTGGTGCACAAAGTGAACACAGTACATCACCTAAGGCATCACCCATACTGGAAATGGTAATTGCTGTGTGTGTCTTGCAGTCGGTGTGACCATTTATACATCCCAGTATGCTGCTTTTTCACAACAGCACGACATAGTTGACTGTAATGTGCTTGTCCTCCACAGATATTTATTATTTGATAAATTGCTCAGTAACATGTGCATACATACATATATTTGGCGCTGAAGTTTCCAGAGGGTCTTTTAGTTTTTCAGTAGAAAATGTATACTGTATTGCTTATTGACTTAGCAAAAACAAATTAAAGTTTTATTAACTCCTGCACAACAACAACATTACTATTCTAATTATGCAGGAGATCTGTTGATAGTCTGGTGTATTTTCCTCTAATTAATTATACACATTTTATTTTGTGAATATATTTTGGCTTTTCTTGCAGAAGTAAAACAATTTATGCAGCCTGTATATATACACACATAATGGAAAACAAAATCAAGAACTGTTTAAAATTCAAGTCATATAATTTTCTGAAAAATATTACTTTCCTTTTTTTTTCTCTGGCTTCTCCTAGATTGCACTCAACTCCCATACGGTTTATCAAGAACAGAGAAGCAGCCTAAGAACCACACCCTTCCATACAGCTGAAGAAACAAAACACACTTTCAGGACCCTGTGCAGCTAGGGCTCCACCTACATCTTCACTCTTGCTTCTCTGAATAAACCTTTCTCTTGCAGACCTAAGTGAGAAGGTGCTATCCTCAGCTGAGACTTTCAGGGTAACCAAGGGTTTCCTAGGGCAGCCGCTCGAACCTCAGTTTACTGAAGAAATGGGTTTTAAGCAGTGTAACCAGCTTTATACCTCACAGGGATCTCTGGGGTATGGTGCACTGTCTCTCTCAGATGCAGCAACCTCTCCTGGTCAGTAAGTATTCAAACATATATTATACACTGGAGAACATACTGGTTCTTCTAGAAACATAGGAAGAATTGCTGGAAATCTCCAGCAGATACTATTTCTCTTCCAAACTCTGCAGATGGTCAGACTGAGGGGAAGTATGAATTTAATGATAACCTTTCCTTTTGTCCAGGATGGAGAGCACTTCATCAGTGTTGACTTCAAGTTTCTGTGTTTGGTTGGAGAACAGGTAAGAAAAATACCCAGGACTGAAGTATATAAAAGAAACATACTGTTCCCACACCGAGTTTATTCTCTATATCCAAGCAGAAAACAGGTAGGTTCTTAATTTTTATCTTGGTTATTAATCTACCTCTTTCCTTAGACTCTACATGTATTAATCCATCTTTGTATTAGGCCTCTCTCTCTCCCAGCTGCAGAAGGTCACACAGAGCAGGGAAGAGGTAGTGAGTTCGCCTGCCAAAGCTTTTCCTCCTGGAAAGAAAAGCTCTGTTCTGCAAAGATCACTGAAGCGATGCAGTACTTCAGCCCTGACTGTTAACAGGTTCAAGGGTATGGTGGTTGCTTTCTTTCTCAATTTCTCTAGGCAGCACTCTGTGCTTTGCCAAAAATGTGTAGGTGCTCAGTGTTTCTTGGCTTTTTGTGGAAAAATAAACCAGTAAGATGTGAACCATTTTTTTAGAAGAATGTAGTTATTAAAATATTATATTTTCCAGTTCAAATAATCATGGGATGGGAATATAGGGATAATCACATAGTGGTGTTCACACAAGTTCTCACTAGTAATTTCTACTGTATGGACAGGTCTGCTCACCATCTGTTCAGCCATTATTAAACTCCTGACTAAAAATATGGCTGAAGATAAAGATAACTACTGTAGTCTTTAAAGGCTTTCTTTTAAAAATTGTTCAATGGTAAATTGCTACAGGATTTTCACCTGAGTTTTGGGGGATGAAGATGAGTTGTGAGCTCATTTAGAAGCAGGCTGGGCAGCCTTATTTGACAGGGAGTTAGAGGACTCCTGTTGTAGAAAGAGAGCAGTTTCCATCTCCAGGGATAACAGAAAGCTTTTTTCAAGGGACTGCCTGGGAGAGGTGACTCAGTGATGCTAGTCCATGCATTGGTTCAACATCCCATTTATTTTTATTGGTATTGATGTGGTACTTAGGGCAATGTATCAGGAGCTCTATTCTACATTCAGTGCTGCAGAATTTTTAGCCCCAAGATGTTGTCTGCTTCTCATTTTTTTGTTTTCCTTTGTTTCATTGCAACAATCAAGTTTACAATAATGTAAGAGGTTAAACAGGTGTTCAAATAAGAGTAAAACATTTGTTTGCTAATATTGCATGCTGAAGGTTTAGTATAAATAATAAATCAGTTAAGAATCACAAGAAGTCAAGAATCAGAACATGTCCCAGGGAAACAATTATATTTAAGCCATATTTCAGCAAAATACTTGAACACACATACTTTCTAAAATTCATATTTAATCTGTTAGTTCAATTCCTCCAGTGTGGTAAGAGCACTAGAAACAGTGATCAGCCATGTGCGGAGCCAGCCATCAGGTGATGGGGAAGTAGATATGGCTTGTGACATGATGGATAAATCTGGCAGCTTCAGGGAGACTTGTGGAAGCTCTGTGCAAGGGTGCTGCTGTCCTTGAGGCTGCCTCTGCAGGCACAAGAGAGAAGGACAAGGTGTGGAGTAGTCAGTGCTGTGCTCCTGCTGCATCTGCATCCCCTCTGTGACCACAGGGCTGTGGGAATGCACAGGAGAGGGAGGCACCACCCATACTGTCCTCCTGCCAGAACAACAGTGTGAGTTCCAGTTACAATCTCAACATCACTGTCAGCATATTTTTTTCTTTTCACGATTAACATGTCTCCAAATTCCACCTTAATAAAATTAGTAAGTTAATTAATTTTCATCGAGTCACTGGACAATTATCCCTGTTAGCATAAATAAAGATTAATCAGCCATGAAAAGATACTTTCAAACCACATGGCTTGTAAATGCAATAAATTTTTAATGTGAAGATGAAAGAACTATACATAATGCTGACAATTCACTCTCTGGACCTTCTTCACTCCCTGCTTTAGTAACAATCTAAAACTCACTTTAAATGCCTGGAAGTTTAGGCAGCTGATGTTCTTGAAGACTTTTATTACTATCTGTCTGAATAAAAGTAATTAATTTATTTTTCCCTCAAAACTAACAACTAGCATAGTTTTCTTCATCGTTCTTCATCAAAATCCAATTTCACTCTGCTTTACTGAAGTCTGAATTTTTTCTATTGATTGGTAAATTAAATGAAAAATACTTCATTTCATAGCACAGTATGGAAAATATTAGTGGGAATGATGTGCAGAATTTTATCAGTCATAGTTATTTACTTTTGTGTCTTCTATTATTTCATGTTTGTGTGGAGATTTGCCATTTTGTTTTACTCTTCTTGTAAGATTTCAGAGAGTGAACTGTATATCAGGGTAATAAACCCACACCCCAGTGAGAATATTCAGTGTGATGGGAAGAAAGTCTGGAAACATTTTAAGCAGAAAAAGAGCAGAAATATTTTTCAATGATCTGAATAGTATTACTTACATCACAGATGGGTGGCCTGTGGATGATCAATACATTATAAATAACAGCAGAAGAAAATATGTCTTCTGCATTTGTAATATGAAACCCATTCTCATATGAAACCCTTTTTTCTTCAGAGCTCAGAGAGCTCCAAATCACCATTTTTAATCAAGGTCATTGGTGGCATTTTTATTTTCAAAGTAAAGATATATTTTAGATTGTCTCATACAGAGTGATAGCCAAGTGTCTTTTCTGTGGGCACATTTTATTCATTTAAATGAATGTGTTTGCTTGTCAGTTTATTTTATCAATTCATATGGCTAACAGCTTACTATCTTAGCAATTAGGAAGAACAAAATTAATTGCTCCCAATGACAAAGTCCAGTCATTGCAGCAGAGCTGGTGCTAAGGCTCACATTTCTGGTTTTTTGTGTAGTCAGTGAACAGATACTCACCCTAAGATTTAATGTTGTTAGTATTCATCTAGGCATTGCAGGTATAATTCAGCTCTTCTAACTCTAGCTGTGGAAGCAGTATAGAGCTTACATTATGTCTGAAATTTTCTTTTTAGTCAATGCACAAAGACAGGTATGTTCAAATGGATCTTTCCATTTTAATTATTTGTTTAATATGAATAAGGTTAAGCCTGTGGAAGCACTTTTGTGCAGTGATTAGGCATAAATCAAATTAGTTCAGGTGAATCCTAACCTATGTGTCTTTGCTGTCCCATTAGAAGGTCTACTGTATCAGATCTGGCATTAAAATCTTATCAGCCATTCCTTTGAACCCCAGTAATTATAAACAATCAACTAAAGATTTTAATTACATGATAAGTTCATCACAATGCGAAGATCCCGACCACAAACAGGAGGCTGTTTTCCACTTAAGGAAAAAACTATGAATTCAAAGAGGAAATGTCAGAAAAATTATTAGTAGAAATATTTCATACAAGATATGGGATAAAATAGAAAGCGTCAGTTGTAAATTTATCTTGCAATATCTGGATTAATTAAAAGTGATTTGAGATTGTGGAAGATAGATGGGCTTTGCTAGCAATAGCAGTTGTGGTCGCTCTGGATGAGATTTTTGGCTGCATAAGAATTGATTTTTTTTTTTAAATATTTAATTCTTTTCCTGAAAATTGGGTTGGAAATGATTTATATCACAGCATTAGATTCAGAGTTAATGAACCTGAAGAGGTATAACCTGGTTTTCAGAATTTCTTCCAATAGACATGGATAATTTGTCTTACAAAATATTCAAGCATTTAAATGACAAACATTTGAAGGTAATTGTTAAATTGAAATTGTTTAATTTCATTTAGGAATAAATGTTGGATCTCAGCCTTTTAGATAAATATGGAAGAGAATATGTATCTACTGCCACTCGTTTGGTTATTCCCATACTTTTGATCTGTCAAACTAGCTACTCTACTTGGACGAGGTTGAAATTTATTGAATCCTTGTTTTATGTACATTATCTGCAATGACTTTGACTTCTATAAGTGAGCTCCTTCAAAAAGAATGAAAAGTTTGCAAACACAAAGCAGGAGACAGCTCAAGCCTGTGATCGTTTAAATGCCTTATATGGCTTGTAGGCAATGTAGGCCTTATGTTGCTTCTTTCATTCTGCAGCTTCATTTCTGATAATTTATTATTTTTGTCTTCTGGAGAAAAATCCTTTCCTGTTATTTTTGTGTCACCTGGAGCATTGAGAATTTATAAGCAGGTGAAGGATAGCCAGGGAAAATTCATGTGACGATAAAAAATAAAAAACCTGACGAAATCTTTCCTAAGTGAGTGTACACAGGAGTTTTGTTTTGTGTTGAAAAGATAACATTTCTCTTTGATGGCTGGTCTGCCAGTGTGATATGAATGGATTGCACTAGTGTATTTTCTAGCAGAAAGTTATGTTTTATCATAAAATGCACCCACAACACAGTTCCATGTCTCCGTGGTCTGTCTCCTGAATATACTGTCATGGGCAGGATGCAATACTATAAAAACTGAACTCAACTTTGATCATTAATCAGTCTCTCCAAAAGAAATCAGGATTCTGGGATAGACAGAAGAAATTTATAATATCCCAGTCTATTATAGTGTATTAAGTAAAAATTTAAAGCTTTTATTTCCCTTTCTGTTAATTTGACATTTTTCAAAATTACCAGATTCTCTTAAAGAAACTTAATTTCTCATAAATATTTTTAAAAGCAAACTTTTGAAATGCAAACTCATTCTGTATTCTTTTTAACCTTTCAGTTTGAACAGACTGAAAAATCAGTCCGACCCCTCTTGATTTGACATGAACTAGCTAATCTGTTGGTAGATACAAGACTGATAAAAAAAGGTTCACAACTGAAAGTTATGCTGAGTCTTATATTAGTCACTGAAAATCTAATCTTGCATTAAAGCTATGAGCAGTAAGTTGGAATAAAGAAAAGGAGTTTATTATAGTCCGACATGTCAGTGGGCACTGTGAGTAGCTGCCAGGAAGAACCAGGTCTATCAGACAAGTGCACAGCATTAGAGGCACGACCTGTCAAGCATCCTCTGTTTACATAAAAAGAGGGAAGCAGAGCAGTGGAATTTGCCCAAAAGACAGGAAAATACATTCTCCAAACACTGTGTATGGCATCCAAACTTTGGTACAAAATCAAGTCTGAAAAGCAATCCCATTTGTGATAGATCATTGAAGAAACTTTCCACAAAGGTTCACCTGCAGAGTCACCATCCAGTACTACCAGAATATTTGCTGTTTGTCTATTTGCAGACTTTTCTGCAAGATAAGCTACTTTGCATGTTGTCTGCTATGTCACTGGGGTTGGGTTTCCTACTTCTTACTGCAACACTCTTTGTACATCACTTATTTTCTGTATTGCTAAATGTTTTATTATGGTGATATATGCTAGGCAATAAGATGGCAGGGGAAGGGAAACAGCACATCCCTCCTTTTCATATTTATTACTGGTGCTTCATCCAGAACATATTTAATGAGGCTTCAGATAAAATGTGAGTCTCATCCCTTCAAGCATAATTTGCAGGCAAAGAAATATAAAGAAGTAGGTTACACAGTACTGGTTGTTAAAGCATGTATAATGGCTTGAGTTTTTAATAAACAAATAAATGTGTGCATAAATTATGTTCTTTACAGTATGTTATTCTGATCATTCAAGCATAATAAGAAAAACTGCTCATGCACTCATTATTCCAATGTGGAGGAAAAATCTGTATGCATTGACTGTGTTTACAGTACCATCCTTAACTTTTGTTATCACAAAAAATATATATTGCGTGTATTATTGTTCACAGAAGTGTATGTACTGTAATATATTTTTAGTGTTTTGTTTTAGGGAAAACCAGAAGTCAGGATACAAATTGGTGATTTTTCATCTTTAAATAAGGACTGATTTAATATGTATAGGTTTAAGATTGAGTGCACATGGCATTTAAGGGGCACTACCACGTTTTTTGGGGGGGATTCTTTTTATGGTTACCCAATACATCCATGGTTTAGAAAATCATCATCTATGCACTAGGTCACTGGATGCATGTGAAAATATTTTACAGAATCAGAGAATATGCTGCATTGGAAGGCACTTACAAGGATCATCAATTTCAACTCCTGGCCCTGCACAGGACATCCCCAGGAGTCACACCATGTGCCTGAGAGCATTGTCCAAACCCCTCCTGAACTCTGTCAGGCTTGGTGCTGTGACCACTTCCCTGAGGAGGCTGTTCCAGTGCCCAAACACCTCTGGGTGAAGAGCTTTTTCTAACATCCAACCTAAACCTGCCCTGACACAATTCAGGCCATTCCCTTGGGTTCTGTCACTGTCACCACAGAGAAGAGATCAGTGCCTGCCCCTCCTCTTCCCCTCACGAGGAAGTTGTAACTGCAGTGAGGTCTCCCCTCAGTCTCCTCTAGGCTGAACAAACCAAGTGACCTCAGCCACTCCTCATGTGGCTTCCCCTCAAGGCCCTTCACCATCCATATTGCCTTCCTCTGGACACTCTTTAGTTGTTTACAAATGTAAAATATATTCCTCATTTAGTCTGAAAATCTTCTGTAGTAGACTTTGTCTGGTAGGTACTTTCTTAAGAGCTCAGCTGATTTTCCAGTACTGTAGTTTAGTCTTACCAAGGCCAGAGAGTCATTAGATGAAACACCGCAGCATAAATTAGACATATAGACAACATAAACTGCAAATATTTAGTATTTATAATGAAAGAGTTCAGGATGAATTATACATGCAGTGGAGCAACAATACTAATTCTTCTCTTGATCCTCTAAAAAATTGCTCTGACTAGGCAACAATTGCCTGGTCAAATACTTTAAAAGAAATCAGCCAAGTGTTATTAATCAGAGTTTCCAGTGAAGTGCATCGTATTATAACACCATGAAGCTGTCACCATACCCCAGCAAGTAACACTAAGCACTGTTCAGACATGACTTGCTCCAGTGGAATTCTTCAGTTTCCAGCAGTAAAGAAAATGAAGCCCATGTGCATAGCTTGGACCAGCTGGCAGCTCTTTAAATTAGATAGGCATGAGCGGTGTGTAAGATTGGACACTCCTCCAGATGCTGCCACAATTAAAAACAAAATAGTTTTCCCTATACTGGACACCCACATAATTTCTGGCTGTCAAGAGATTGGCATATTTTGACAGTTTAACTAAAATAGATGCTTTCAGGGAAAAATATAAAAGCTGTAAATTTTCTTGACAAGGAACTTTTTTTTCCCTAAACATGTGTTAGATTTTAAAAAAAATTTAAAAACCCAACAAACAAACCCACAAGCACTGAGAGAAAGAAAAACTAACAAAACCTGGATTCTAGATGTGTTGTGAGAACTTTAATAGAAATTATTAAACTTACTCAGAAAATATCAGTGGTGAGTTCTTTTCCCTAGATACGCAGACATGTGAAGGCATTAAAATACCCACCATCTGCTTTAGCTTGTGCTTTGTTTGGTATGCAGAGCAGTGACAGGGAAAACTCATAAGACTCCCAGGTTTTATTTCCTTTTTCATTATGGGTACAGTTTTTCTGACTAAAAGTAGTAGACCAAAATTGGGTGAGACACCATGTCCAGACTAGATGCCTGCTTTTCATCACCATTCAGCTGCTCAAGGGCAAGCATCTTTCTCCCCTGCTTACACAGAAGGAAGCACTCAAAGATGTCAGATGGAGAAATTACATTCCTGCAAATCTTTTCAGGTCATTGCACCAGGGAGAAAGAACGGTATTTCCAGAGCAGATATGCGGCATCATCCTTCAATCTCCTGCTTGTATAGCTCTACACATGCAGGCTAACCCCTTCATTACAGCTCTCACTGTGTGCCTCTTCAGAGAGACCTTCAAGGCTCATACTCATATGTCATCAAGACTTTTACAAAACACAAGACAGCAGCGTTACCCTGCACAGAAAGAGGAGGCCCTGTGTGAGACATGATGCCCTCTGTACCACTTCTCCCAGGAAACTAGACTTGATCCTAAACTAAATCCAGTAGAGACAGTTCTTAAGAAGTCATACAGCAGATGTGCCAGCGATCGGGATGGCACCAACCAGACCGACTGTTGTTCATATCTGAGGCTGTTGAGAGGATGGAGCCAGGCTCTTTTCTGCACTGCTGAGCAATAGGACAAGAGGCAATGGACGGAAACTGATGCTCAGAAATTCCACCTGAACATGAGCAAGAACTTCTTTCCTGTGTGGGTGACCAAGCACTGGAACAGATTGCCCAGAGAGGCTGTGGAGTTTCTCTCACTGGAGATATTCAGGATCTGTCTGGATGCAATCCTGTGCAATGTGCTCTAGAAAACCCTGCTTGAACAGGGAGGGGGGATCAGATGACTCCACCTGTGGCCCCTTTCCAACCTTGACCATTCTGCCGTTCTGTGATCTCCAAATACCTCCCTGGCATCACAAAAGGACAGCTGTTCCCAGTCTTTGGCAAGTACATGTTCTGTGAAACGTCTTTTAAAAGTGCATGTCCTGTGAAACTTCTGTTGGATGTCATCTCTCTTACAGCTTTTCTTATACCAGAAGCTGAATGAAAAAATGTATTTCCTTTTAAAATCAAAGGATGTCTTAGCAGTTTGAATTTTAGAAGTGTGTATTTACTGATATGATGGCAAAGACAAGGCTAAATATTCAGCAGACAGCTGAAGACACAACTATAGATCATAAGCCAATGACAGTCTGCAAGACATTATTATATGCTATAAATAAACAGGATTCAGTGCTGAGACACTGACATCTGTTAAACATGAAATAATTCTGTCCTTGTGGTTCACATTTATGGGAATATTACATAAATGTTCATCAGTTTCTAAAAACAGCAAACCAAGTGAACACTTGGCAAAGCTAGACTAACAAGTTCCTGTAGGTGAAACAAACCATTAAGATCGCCATTAATTTTTTCAGTGTGTATTTGATTTCGAATAAAATACCATTTTATCAAAACAAACAAGCAAACAAATCAGATGCATGCTGATTGGAATTTTACAGCCTATTTTTTAATCAGCATTCTAAGCTTTTTAAACAAAGAATCTCTGCTCTTGAAAAGTGTACCCTAATTTTTGAATAATTCAACTGCTAGATAAAACTATTAATCACACTCTGACTCAGCATCTCCATTTTATGAACTTGAAGAAGCTAACTCTGTGATAGCCTCAAAGTCAGTAAACTTGATTATCTCTTTGTAAGTTCATTCCCTACAACTCAGAAGTGTCAGTCATTGCAGAGACTCATTTAATATGTCTCTGCATACATTCACTGTCTTCTTTTAATGTTCACAACATCTGCTGTCAACAAAGAAAAATAAAAGGAAATTAGTTTTGATTTGCATTCTTTTATGATAAGGTATTCCAGACACATATTGTCACTATTCCAGATAGAATTCAGAAGTATTCCTTTATCAACATTTCTTTGTGTTAAGATTATTTGATTTTTTCTCAAATTTTACTTCTTTTAAATTTTTTTTTTAATGGTAGAGTTCTCTTTGTCATTTGAAGTATAGTAGCTGGGGTAATTTAGGTGAAAAGCAAACGCAATAAAAGCCAAAACCCAAGAAGTGAATATAAGAAACAAATGGAGAAAATTGAGTAAGATTCGAAGCTTGCAAGATAAGCACTTCTTATAGTTCTCACAAAGTGATTCCTTGCACCAAAATAAAACCAAGGTGCAATATGGGGAGGTTTTTGTTTGTGTTTTAAAGGGAGCTTCCCTCAAGCAGTGAAGGCTCAGAAAAAGTTTAAAAGTATTCATTTGAAGTTTTACTGTAGTTGAATGATAAACCCATGGTACATCTTAGCTTCTTGGTGAGGTTGCATGGGAGCTCAATGAAAATGATGTTCCTGCTGAAATCCTTCGTATGAAACCAGTTCCCTGTCCTCAGAATCTAAAGGGTGATTTGCCCATCTCAAAATACACATCTTGCTGCAGTGTCCATGGACTAACAACACTCTGATGCTTCTCCAGTAAGGGAAAAAATCTTTAAGCTACAATAGATTGCTGAACAAATGGGAATAGTGACCAGCACATAAAGCCATATAAGGTGAGCCCGTTGTTGGAGAAAGGCATTTGAATAATTGGTTTCCAAGATCTTTTGGAAGTTTTACAACCCAAGGTCTGTGTCATTTGTCACGTACTTTGGTTTTCTCATAATGTGAACAAAGGTTTTCTCTTGTCACTTGGTTATCACGATTTGTCCATTCAGTTATGAAGTATTCAGTGTCATTTATGTCTTTTCAAGTTCATTCTGCATGTCTGTAAATTATAATCCTTTATTGGTGTTGGCAATGAGCTGGAATTTCGCTGCTGCTTCAAAAATTACATGTCTGCACTTCCAACCTCTTCATATCGGTGCCAAATTTGGAAAATTAATTCTTCTTCTTTACACCAGCTCTGTCAGGAGACAATTTAACAAGTGGAAGTGTGGGGAGAAGATAACAGAAAACAGGAAAATGGAGAAGTGGGATTGAAATTAATTTGTCAGTCTTAGAAGGGTGTACTTTTATAATGTCTACTGCATGCCAGGAATCATTAAAGGTAATTCCAATTAAAAGTCTTAAACCAAGAGAGAAAGCAGAAGTATCCACCACTGTTTTTTGCCCCAGACTAAATCTAAGAGGAAACTGAAATTCAGGGCCATGTTTTCTACTAGATTGAGAAGAACGTGTAGAATATCAAGTGGCACCCATGAAAAACTATATCCCTAATGAAAAGATAATAGAAGGCTGCCTCCAAGGAGTCAGAAAGACCAGTTTAAACACTTGTACTAGATCTGCACACGTTATGTAACAACAAGGCAGATAGTGCTCTTTCTAGGGCGGGTCAAACAGAACTCAAGGAACCTTCCTCCTGACCAACAATAAAATACACCCTCCCATATTTATCTTTTTCCATTTCACTTAATTCTTCCATATGAAATCATTCAAGTCCCCATAACCTCTCAAGAACTCTTTTTCAGTGTTCAGCTTTACAGTTGGAAGCCAGAAACGTGGGTGATGAGAGGAACGTCTTTGTAAGGACAACATGCTTTGCATGCAGACTTGTGGTTCGTATTCAGGCAAGGCACAAAGACAGTTAAATGGGACAAATTCTCAATTCGTATCAGATAATATTAAATCCCTTCTGGTCTGAAGTTATACTGCCTTGTTTCTGAACAGTATGAAACCTTAGCTATAGCTCATACCTATAACCCTGTCTGTCCTTCTCTGGCAAGGACACCCTTTGTTACTCTGAGAGCACTGGATGGAGTGCTGCATAAGTTGATTAGACATCAGGCAGAATCAAAATTAAAGTATAAATTCCAGCTTTTATATCTATTTTTCCCCCCACTTTTTTTTCACTTCTCTCTGCCCCTACTTCCCACATGTTTAGACACTTAATGTATGCTTAATGAACATGTTTAAGATATGCTTAATGAACAAGCTTCCAGGGTGCAGCAATAAATTTTCTTCATGAGTAGACTTGTATTTTTTACCTCCTATTTATACCTCTGACTGTTCACTATGGAAAGTTTCCAACCAAGCTAAAGTGATCTATGATGGTATATTGTATACTCCCATTATTTATTAGTCTAAGACTAATAAGACCAGTAAAAAATTTAACAGTTTTACAGAAATATTTACTGTTACTCCTGGTTATAATAATTAGATAATCCCACTCCTCATCACTTGCCTGAACTTTTCAAAATGAATTCTGAACAAGCACATGACTGTTTCAGTTAATTTTACATGAGGAAGGTTTGGAGAATAAGCATAGAAGGATCACAGGGTAATCCCTTCAAATTGTCAACCTTTATTCCTTTCTGAATGAAAATAATTTTTTAGACTATCTTAAATATTTTAATATTGGTTTGACTGACTCATAGTTTCTTCGGTATCTATTTTTATTAATTTTAATGAAAGGGTTACGTTTTTCAAGTTTGAGCACTCAAGGCAAGTCTGATAAATAGCTCTGGAAAGTTCATTTGTCAGATTCATAACTGAAACACGAACTAATTTGGAGGAACATTTTAGCTGAGCACCTTATAGGGACTAAATGTTTTTGTGGTTGGGTTGGTTTTTTGGGTTTTTCTAAGTCTTACTCTTTGATGCACATTCTTTCTGAGAATTTTAAGTAGCCTTGTGGATGTGCATTACGCAAATGATTGAGTGCATATTGCTGTGTCTCATTTACAGCAGAATTGTAACAAAAATTGGGACAGCAGTAAGAGGCCAAATCTCCTTACAAATTAAGCACTGGAAAATGTGAGGGAAAAAGTAAAGGTAATTGCCAAAGAAAAACAAGACTTGAATAAGAATCCTGGAGATAGTCCAATCCAAAAACTCAGAGGAGATCCTTGGGCTTTAAGGTTTGGAAGCATGGTTTTATAATTATTTTATCCCACTGCAGAGGTCAAGTATGGTAAATGTGGGTAAACAGCCATAGATACATCCAAACCTGAGAAAAATGGTGGAATCAATTTTTAATATTAATGCATTTTATATGCTTAATAGACTTTTATAGACTGTAAATATCATCAGCCCTTTTAAACATAGATTTTGCTCAATGAATTTGAAGGAATGAGTTAATGCATGACTCAGCAAGATCAGCTTGGGAGCATTATAATCAACATAACAATTTTTTCAAAAGGGTTTAAGTGGATTTAATAATCCAAACAGCCCTGAAAGTTACAAAATCTTCACAAAATGTAATACAGATTCCAGCAAAATTCATCCTCGTTAGTCTCCGCCACTGAGTGCTCCCTTCCCCTCTTCCTCAAGTCACAAAAGAATCTTACCAGAGCATTTTATAGAAGAACCAAAAATGCAGGTTTCCTTGGGTGATACCAGACCAATTTTGAAGACTATTTCTTGATCAGTGCTATAACAAAAGACCATATGTTCAAAACACCATAAGTTCATTTATAAGCTCTTTCTTGTTGTAATTACTCTAGTCACACTGTATTTCATATTCCTCTTGTGAGCATGTGCCTCAAAAACCACCCTAATGAAACCAAGTAGAATATGATATATTATTCAGACACAAAAAAGAGAGAGCCTCTAGCCCATAGACACTTCTCTTTGGTCTTTGCAGTCCTTGGCAAAATAAAATTGGATGCTTTTGATGAGCTAAAAAGATGGAAGTAACACTGTTAATGACCACTGATGAATGAAATGGGACTCTAATTGTGATTACATGTTCCTACAGCTGGTGTACAAGTTAGGTTGTGCTACTTTCTTTCCTTAACAGAAGGAAAAATACTGTGTTGTCTACAGCTGCTGTTTCACTGGGTGTACTAGTTTTGTACATGTTTTCCATTTCAGTGGCTTGAAAATTGATGTTCCTGCACCATTTTAGATCTTCCTTTTGCTTATACATATCTACTCATCAGTCCACCTCTCATTATTATTTTTTGCTTTGACTGAAGTACTTAATTTTCTATAGCTGCAGTGTTTGCTGTTTCTCAGTCATTTACGTATAGCCTTGGCAATTTTAATAGCTCTCTATCTCTCTGGTGTGTCCACCATTTTTAACAGGCTTCGCTCTGCTTTCTCTCTTAGCTAAGAAACAAGCCTTGAGCTGTGGTACGTTCACCATGTTAAAGGAAGGAGTATAAGTTTTCCTATGGCTTTGGTTTTCCCAAATGTTTATAAACTCTGGCTGAAGGTAGATAAAGCTCAGAGCTACCGTCTCATCCTTCCCTTTTATTTCCCTTTCTTTTAGATATTTGCCGTAACTACGATGCTAACTGTTATTAGTTAAAACAATGATCTTGTATGCTTTGCTTTTACTAAAGTTATCTTAATTCCAAATAGGCTTGATTATAGCAAAGTGGCACAAAAATCTACTTACTTTTGCCATATATCAGCTTTTGAAATGTCCCTTCTGTTCAAGCTCCATAAACACTGCATCTTGACAGAAATCACTTTGGAACATATGGAACTCACGTTCCTAAAAATGTCTGAGAAAGTGACGGCAGTTCCCCTGGGTTAAATAAACAAGGTTACATCTTGACAATAAGGTGTTTTCCCCCACAGTGTTTGGGCTCTACTAAAATATGTGAGATCTCATACAATTCCTCTATCCTAACACTAATCACTTAACTTGTTTCCATTTGTAGTTTAGGTTTTGTTTTTTCTGTCACCAGTTTCAATGAACACAGTGTCAGACTGTTTATCATAACCTCATTGAGGGGGAGAATCAGAAAGTCCCTTAAAAAATGGCTTCTGGAAATCAGAAATCTGTAGACGGAAAAAGAGGACTTCCAGCGTGCTCTGAGTTTGTAAAATTTTCCTTCCATACATCCCTGATAATTCTCTTTGCCATTACTGAAAATTTACTGGCTTTGCAGATTACAGTACCTTTGATGATCTTTTGGTCTAATCCAGTCTCCCACATTAGTTTTCCACCCTCAAAGCTATCAAAGATCAGTCTAGCAGGATCCAGTGTAGGTAGACAAAGGCATTTTGGATAAAAATGCTTTCACATGTTAAACAAGTCTGTTCTTACAGTAGGTGGTGAGTTCTTTAGGACTGGTGTTTAACTTGGCACAAATTGGCAATAATCACCATTGCAAACTTCTTTGGTGTTTTGAGGTGTGTGCTTGTTACAATAATTTTATCATCAAAAAAAAAAAAAGAATTTTCAACTCAAGTGAATATTTCTGAAGTTTTTCATCTGGAAACAGGGCAACAGATAAGAAGTTTATCACTAGCCATGTAGAAAAGTCTTATTCACTTTCCATTATTGTTTGTTGTTTGATAAAGCATCTACTCAGCATTTGAGGGTCTTAAAATTTATCACCTCCATGAAACTTTGCTATCAGTTCTACAGCTCTTACACAAGCCTGTAAATGTTAATTTCTTTACCACAGATGAGTCATTACTGTGTTTCTGAATTCAATCTTTCCTCTGTTCAAAATTTAAACCATTCCAGAAGTTTGTTTGTTACTGTATGGAAGCCAGACAAAAGTCTGAGAAAAACAGAACATGTGTATAATATCTGGTTTTCATGCTTCATCTTCTAGTTACTTTAACTCATCTTCCCTCCATTTTCTTCTGTTAATTGTGTTTTGAGGATAGTGAAAAACAATATCTTCATGAATTTCTACTCTGCACACCAGTAGGGGAAAGATGCATTTCTGTGTTCACCAGCAAAAGTTAATGAGACTCATTAGTTAATTCCTTTTTGGTTTAGTTATGGGGATAAATACCAATTGACTTCCTCATCTTCAATAACTTTATAGTAGTATGTATGCTCAGAATTAATGTTTTTGGAATTTGTAAACATCTTAAACACAAAAGCAAAAATAATTTCCAATATATTGTTGGAGAAATTGACCTTTTAACACTGCCTTTTCGTAAAACTAATGTACAGAAAGAATTTTTCATTGGCTAACACAATGCTCTGTGAAAGATATTAAAGTTCCTAATATGAGCATCATAATACAAGGTATGTGGCAAGGGAACAAAGAAATTGTCCCTGAAAGTGAAACTTAACTTTCTCAGGAGAAGTATACAATATTATTACTGGTGATGTGCAAATGGCCCATTTGCTTAGATTGCTTTCTCTGTTTGCAGAATAGTTAATTCCTTCTTGGTGAGCAGGGCTGTTACGTGCTCACCAGCACAATTAGTTTCGATACAGAAGATTATTTCTTTTTTAATCTGCTAATAGATATGCCCCTGTGAATTGGGGTATTTTGGAAGAATAGGCATTTTGAGGTTTTCAATCTAGTCTTCTTCTGTTGTCTTCTTGAATGCTTCCCTTTCTTGAACAAAACTGCTTATTCCATGAATATAGAAGTAAGTCTCTTCATAGCATTTCTCTGTAACTACATGTTTATGAATATTCTTTTCAGTTTGGAAAACGTTAAAGGAAAAAAAAGGTTGTAATTTTCCATGCATCACATGACAATTCAATAAATTCTATAATAATTCAAATTCTTTTGCTTCTAGGAATAAAAAAAATGTTTGTAGGAGCATTAAAGAACACTCTAATGTTTTAAGAAAGATTAAAGAACTCTGATGTAAAATGCAACCTGCCTTTCAACAGAGAAATAAATGTTATAAAACTCTCTAGCCTTTTCTCCTTTATTGAAAATTAATATGAAAATTATACTCTTCCGGAAAAAAAAAACCTCCATACAGCAGTGCAGTTAACAGAGAGCTTTTGATTGTGAGCATACGATGTATTTAGCATGATCCAAGCACTTACTCACTCTCTTTCATTAAGTTCAGAGCCATACAACTGAGAAGGTTGGAAAGTGGCTCAGTGAGTGCTTCTGCCAACTCCCTCAGTATCCTTGGGCTGATCCCATCTGGCCCCATAGGCCTGTGAGTGTCTAAGCCATGTAGCAGGTCTCTAAGCCTTTCCTCCTGTTTCACAGGGGCTTTATTCTGCTCCCTGTCTCTGTTTTCCACCTCACGGGCCTGGGTACCTGGAGAAAAGTGGTCTGGCTATTAAAGTTTGAAGCCAAGAAGGCATCTCCATTTTCCTCATCCTTTGCCATTATGTTTTCCCCCACATTCAGTCAAAGATGTGGATTCTCCTTAGCTCTCCTTTTATTGCAGATGAGTTTGTATTAACATTTTTTGTTGTTGTTAACAGCAGTAGCCAGATAAAGTTCTAGTTGGGCTTTGACATTTCTAGTTTTCTCCCTGTATAATCTCATGACATCCTTATTAGTCCTTCCAAGTTGTCAGTCCCTTCTTCTAAAGATTGTGTACCCTCTTTTTTTAATCTGAATTTGAGACAAAACTCTCTGTTCAGCCAAGCCAGTCTTCTTCCCTGATGACACATCTTTGGGCACAAGGGGACAGACTGCTCCTGTACCTTTAAGATTTCCTTCTTGAAGAGTGCCCAGCCTTCAGGACTCCTTTGCCCTTCAGGGCTACCTCCTGAGACTGTTTTAAAAGAATTAATTATCTATTGGTCATTTCTCTTATTTGATTAATGCTCTACTTTTTTATGAAAAGCCTGGCATTCACTGAGTTAGTTTAATTTTCAAACAGAAAAATCTGCAATAAATTATTGGGGAAAAAAAGCTTTGATTTTACTTATATATTTCTTAGCTGTTTACAGTTTCATACTTCATTTAGGTTTTTGTCCAAAGCTGAAGAAACGAAAGTCATAAAGTAAAATGTTGCTTCATACTAGCAAGAGCTGCCATATATTTCTATTCAGATGATGAATGCATTTGGGACTTTAGAAAGCCTTTCTTCACTAAGTAATTAGGATGTGTAACAGATCACTAAGAATATTTATTTTAGTAACTACTTACTAAAGAAATGTGTAATTTCAGCTTCTCTTCTTTGTATGTCTGAGCAGAGAAAGAAATATTTTTTTGTTTAGAATAGTTACCAAACAGTACTCATTCGAATATTACAGAGTAACAAGAGTAATGATTTGGTTCTTATCAAAGGCATTTTATCCCTTTAAAAACATCCTTGGAGAAGCAATCACTCACTTTCTTAGGAAAGGTCGCTGTTACTAAATGAAATTCTATACTAAACTATTTGTTTATGCCTTTGTATAAGATGCTTTTAGTTAATTCCCTTTGAAGGTAAGAGAGTACAGTGTTAATTTTCAAGATGTAAGATAAATTATTCAAAAGTTCAAATACACAAAAATACAATATTATGCATACAGATTAAGTTTCTTAGTTTTAATATTGTCACTTACCCCCAATCATTCATCTATTGTATGATGACATGATAAAAAGTAAAGAAAAAGTATGTTTCCCTTGCAGACATACAGAACACATCCGTGTTGTTAATGAGCATGCTTAAGATAAGAAAGCTGATGCTATTAAAGTTCAAGTTATTCTGTGGAATAACTGCCACTGAAGAGAAAATTTATCTCCTTCCTAACTAAAAGTAATCAGACTGTTGTGAGCATTCTTGTCCTGAAAGTAAATTCATACTAACTCTTCTGTCTGTCTTGCATGCCCAGTGCCATCTGCACTGACACTTTCAACTTCTGCTATCTTGCAATTAAGGAAAGTCACTCATACAAGTGATATGTCTCTGAGAAATGAAGTCTGAAAGGTACAGATTTTCAAAGAAAGTAAAAGAGCGGGGAGGAAGGTGGGAAAAAAAAGCAGATTAGGAACTTTCTTTACTCTTCCTATTTTTCCCATGCAACTTCTTCTACACACCAGAAAAATCTCACGATTTGTACACCATTTTGGTATTTATGAATTGTTCTTACAACTAGAGAAGAATGGCATTCCTTATTGAGACAAATAAGATGCAATTGAGCCTAATTCGATTAACAGAATTAAACAGATTGAGACAGAAAAGAAAGGCCTTTCACTCTTTATAGGCAAAGAGAGTTAGAGTCTGTTTGTCTTCATTACTCTGGGCTTAGAATACAGGGGTAAGGAGATTTTTTGCAGTTAAGAAATGAATTAGATAGAAATATTTCTTTTTTGTTTGTGATAGATTATTCTGCAGGCAGGATAGTTTAATCTATTACCAAAATATCTGAAAGATATTGTGATAGCTCAATCAAAGAAGCATCACAGAATGATAGAATATGCTGAGTTGGAAGAGAATCATTAAGTTCAATTCCCGGCCCTACACAGGACACCCCAAAAATCACACCATTTGCCTGAAAGCATTGTCCAAATGCTTCTTGTATTCAAACAGGCTTGGTGCTGTGTCTGCTTCTCTGAGGAGCCTGTTCCTGTGTTCAACCACTTTCTGGATCTGACATCTAACCTGAGCAAGCTTTGGTCTAAGAAAGCTATAATAGTAATAGTATTTTTCTGGAAATAATTTTCATCTGAGAGCATAACCTTGACTTCTCATTTTCCTCTTTAAAATTAGTTTAGGAGGAAATAAGAAGTTGATTTTATTTTTTTAAATATGCATGATGAAGAGCAAGTTAGACATACTTAAATCAGATGTGTTCTCCAGTAACCTAAAGAAATCTAACCTCTAGCATTTCTAACAATCCCAGGATCATTAGCAGTTATATTTCTGAATTAAAAAATACTAGTTGAGAACCTTTTCAAGTGACTGGGATGAAAGGAAATGTACCTGGACTGCAAAAGATCTGAGAAATTCCAGTCTAACTGTTTTAGTTTAACTTCTCAGAAGGAAACGGAAAATAACCAATTTGTAGAAGTACTCAGGAAACAAACAGTTGTCATCAGATATTTGACCAAAATATACTGAGTCAATAGCAACTTTTACCATACAGACATGCATTTGCTGTAGGTGAGTGTAAGAATAACCTGGAGTTCTGTAAGGCTTTGATATTGTAGTGTTCTTATGAGCAAACTAAGCACATACAACCTAGGAAATGCTAGCACAAGCGAGTTTTCCCAACAGTTGCTCTGCTATCATCAAGCAATTATCAGTGGATCTTTGTCTGACTGGAAGGAGATATAAAGTTGTTTTCTACAAGAACTATTTTGAGTCTGATGGTACCCATTCACCATCTAAGCCTTAGGATGAATATAGTCCCTTTTATGGTAAAATGAGGTAAACAGACAAGGAAGTCAGCCAGGCTGGACGTGGCTTGGAGCCTGTGGGAGCTGTGTACAAGCTGTGGCTACTTATAATCCTTCTCCACCTGCCGTGGCAGGGGAATAAAACATAGCACCTCATCTGCTGGGGAGACAAGGCTGTTGATTGCTTTCTGAGAGTTCACAGGTGAGCTAAAACAGCTGGGGAGCTTGACTTGTATTGAGGGATTGGAGCAAATCCTCCAGAAGATACTTTTCAAGGAGAGAAGAGACAAGTTGGAATGAGAAGGGATGGAGATAACTGGGAGGACTGAGAACATGACTAGTAGCAGTAGAAGAAGATGCATTGGCAAGCAGGTACAGGGAGCTGTGAGAGAAAATGAGGTGTGGTGTAATCAAAACAGAAAAGGGCAGTTTAAGCTAAAAAAATTAAATAAAACCCTAAGAACTTCCAGGAAGAAGAACAAGGGTATTAACCTTGCAAATTACACTAAGCTGGCAAAACTGCAGACATTCAGCAGGACAGAATTAATACACAGTATAGTCTTGATAAAATAAAGAAAAGGTCTGAAAAAATTAAATAGGAAAGGTGTGTGAATAAGAAAAATTAATAACTTAAGCACAAATGATCTAGAGGAGGGCCATGATGACGATCAGGGGGTTGGGGGTCTATAGAGCCTGGGTTATTTACCCTAGGGTATAGAAGACTCCAGGGAAACCTTATAGCAGCCTCCCAGTGCTTAAAAGGGGACTACAGAAAAGATGGAAAGGCTCCTTATCAGGGAGTGTAGTGAAAGGACAAGTGAAAACAGATTTAAACTGAAAGAGGGTAGGTTTAGGATAGATATTAGGAAGATGTTAATTTGGTGAGACACAGGAACAGGTTGCCCAGAGAAGCTGTGGATGCCCCATGCCTGGAAGTGTTCAAGGCCAGGTTGGATAGGGCTTTGACTAATTTATCTAGTGAAAGGAGCTAGATGATGTTTTCTTTTTCTTTCTATGCATTCTATGATTCTAATACAGAATTACAAGACATAGCAGTTCTGCATTTATAATTAAGTTTATTTATTATTCATGTGATATAAATATTCTGCTTCATTAAAAGGAGTATGTTCATTTTAACCACAAAATATCTATGCATTTACAGGCCTACCTCCATTTTTGATCTGAAAAAACATCAGATATGGTTAGTTTAGAAAAAAAAGAAGATTGTAGAAAGACAGGAGTCCTCAAATACATGAAATGATGCCTTAAAAAAGAAGGAAATTAAGTTGTCTATGTTCACTGAATGTAGAACAAGGAAGGATGTATTTAAACTGCAGCATTGTTCTCTTAAATGTGAGTAAGACATTTTTTATTATGAAAGCAAACGAGAATCAGAGTTGACTGTTGGAAGGATCAGTAATATTCTATTTGGAGATTTTCAGCTATATATTAAGCTGGCATCTGCCGGAAATGCTTTTGTTATCTGTTTTAGGATTTTGCCTTGACAGTGACCTCTGAAAACCCCTTTCAGACCTCCAGCTTTTGATTTCCTAAAGATATATCTAAAAGAACTTCACAAACTGAACCTGGTAAAGAAGCAGTTGCTTCTTAAATGGTTGGCTTGGCTGAGCAGCATGTATGCAGTGTTTTCTGTGGATTCTATCACTGTGAGGTTAATTTTCAAAGTAGTCTGTTCTACATTGCCAGGTTTTGCCTCACAAGCATTTTCTATTGTTCAGCCTATGGGGGCTATAACATAAAATTAGCTTTTACAATTTTTTTTCAGTCTAATTGGACTGCAATAACATTCCCCCAAGAAACAGGGAATATAAACAAACTGCACATTAAACGTTCCTCTACAGTGAAAATTGATATAGATTGTCTAATTTTCAATCATCAATACACAGTATATTAGTTACACCTGGAGTTTCATCACATTAAGGCTTGATTTTTTTCTTTAGTCAGTATCTGGAACAGATTTTTTTCCTGCTGGTCTTTTGATGATGGCAATATTAACAAAAGACAGCTGGGACATCACGCACGATCTCTGTGAATATATGTGTCTTCAGAATAAACACAGAGCTGAGCTTGCGTTGCTTCCTGGAGGAATGAATGTGATTCATTGGGCAGGCTGGTGTCTGATTCCATCTGCCATTTTTTGATGCTGAGTGTTTTTGTAGTCCTGTTTTCACTTTCAGTTTGCTTGCACAGGTTCAAGTGAGTACACAAACACCACTCTTTATGGATACGGGGTCTCTGATTTCAGTCTGTTTGTTTGACATACATAGGTTTGAAACTGTGGATGCAATACTTCTGCAACTACATGTTATGAATATTTTAACACCTATGTCATTACAGTAGTGTTGATGTTTGCTTATATTTGCTTGCCTCTCCTAAGACTGCATTACTTCCTTTTGATTACAGATCAAACAGAGGATTTTGTTGCTTACATTTATGAAATCTAGGAAAAAAGTGCCTTCCATCTCCTAATACCTGTTTCTTCATCCACAGCCAACTAAATATTCTGGTAAAAATTATATATTCTAAACATTGAAGCCATCTAATAGGAAGGATGTTGAACCTTGTTTCAGAGCAGTTGCTACTCTCAGAAATGTATAAATTAAATTATACATTTTTAATATCATTATAGAAATGCAGTTATTAAACATACCTTTGCTAACTGTGCAAAAAGAATGGGATAAGTTTTATTCATTAATGTTAATCAGATGAAAAGAAGGCTTGAATATACAGGTGAAAAGCAGAAAATTTAGGTAAAGAGTGTTTTTTGAAATCAAGAGCTCACAGAGTTTTAAAATTAAACAGTTATAGTTGACAGCTATGACTTTTAACAAAATAACCCTCTTTGGGATCTTTCCAGGATATGCAATCTGAAAAAAATTCCCTATGTATTGAATCCTCAATCACAGTAAGACTGAAGTTTGCCCATAGCACCTATGACAGCATGCAGCTTTATGAAGAGAGTTACAATGCAATTTTTAACCTTGTTCTATTTTTATTAAACAGAAATATTAAATGTCTAAAGAAAAAGAAACACCAGCCTATATTGGGATCTTACTGTAGGCCCAGTTCACTCGAAAAAGACAATCATCATCCCAGCACTACAGACTAAAGCATCATATTTGGACATTCTTGAAGACTTTAGCTCAGAATGAGAGAAGAAAATTAAAAGGTCTTTGGTTACACTGCAAAATTTTTATGAGATCCCAGCTGCCTAATTCTAGCTTGTCAATAAGATTATACAACTTTAAGAAAGCAAAGTCAGTTTTGTACCTCATGGCTTAGTATCATGTATAAGATTTGATTGCGAGCTACCAAGATATAATTTAGATTACATAGAAATTGTTCCTGTTAGCTAAAATAATTCATTTCCTCTAAATGCAGAGCAAAGACAACCACTGTCACAGCATATTGCTGGCAGCAATTCTAGGGAAAAAAAATATACTTTACCACTTTTTCAAGAAAATCTGTTAGAATATGACAGTTGTTAAAAAGAAAAGTAAACCAGAGAATGAATCAGTAAATTCTATGCAAAATGGGATATTAAGTATAAACTGTGCACGTATCATTGTTGAAATAAAGAACCAACATAGCTGTAATGTTAACTGAGGTTTTTATGTCCCAGAAAATGCCCTGGGCTAGTCCATACCAGGAATAGTTTTGCGCAAAACTCTTGTACTCCGTGTAAGCCTCACTGTATGTCTGCAACTTAGAGGGGCAAATACTGATGCTTAAATACAGTGATCAGCATCTCCAACTTCATACCTGCACAGGCAGAGGAACTTCTAGCAGTTCCCATGTCCCCAACACATAATGAATTTCTGCATGAGTTAATGCTTCCAGTGATACAAAACTACTGGACATGAGGATTTAAAGAATTGCCATCTCTGCTATTGCAAATGTGTTGCTTGTAACAGCTACTGCCTCTTGACATCTGCTGTTTCCTGTCATGTTTGGTGAGAAAACAATCTCTGCCTCGTCCTAAATTAAGATGAAGTACAAAAGAAATAGTAGCCTTTGGTACCCCTGTTGGATTCCTCCATTTTAACAGGTGAAACTCCACAGAACAGAAATACAGCTGCACAAATGAATGTATGTTATACATGTCTCCATATACATGAATATCAACAGCTGACTTAGAGATTGCTGTGATGAGAGAGTTTAGAAGACTGATTAAACCAAATTTAAACTTTAGACAGCAGTGGTCTGGACTGATATTCATTAATGTACTTTGGGCTAATGCCTAGTTCTTACCCAATAAGATCTTAAACACTGACTAAAATTGTTGTGGCTGTACAGTAGCACAGAGGCCATGCTAGATAGCGAGCACTGGTGGATCAGGCATTCAGAGCACCTCAGTTCCTGAGGTCAAAGTGACCAGGCTTCACAGCTATTCCAAAAGAAATGTCAGAGCTGAATATCTTTTTTAAATGCATCTCTCCTTGCTCTCGTCTGGTGTTTTTCCTGGTTGCTTTCCCTCCTCCAAAAGGAGGCTCTCATGTGCTCCTGATGCTGCTCATTTCATTTCTGGTTTTGTGAGCTGTCCTTGTGTGTTCAGCAAAATGCTCTCCTCATTTCAGGCACTGTGCTTGTTTTGTATTCTATTCTTGATCTTGAAAATTGTGCTTCTTGCAGCAACACAGTGTTTTCCTGTGCCATCTGAGTGCAACTGTACAAGTCTTTGCCTTCTTTGGAGATTGTATTGCCCACACATTTATGCAAAATGCTTGTACGCTGTGCCTGGCCATGCAATTTCAGTATTACAAAATATGTAAGTTTTATTGCATGCTTATGTTTGGTTTCAAGACCAGCTAGTATTGATTCTGCCCAGATTAATGCACTTCACAGGTGTAGCAATTACAGGCCTCTGTTTTGACTACACAGCTGTAAAAATAGGTTGTCTATTGGACAGAGGTGCATTTGCTACTTAATGAAAAAGTAATTCTGTGTGGAGATCTGCATTTATACTGTTTGTGAACAGCTGCAGAGCTCCTTGAGCAACTTAGAACTCATGTATTTTTTCCATAATAAATGAATTGAATAACAGTACAGTGCAGAAAGCAATACTGGAATATCAGTCTACGGATATTCCTTAATGCCACTGAGTTCATAGAATTCCAATTCATAGACTGATGATACTGAGTAAAATAATGATCTGGAAGTATTTGGTGAACAAAATACTTCATGTCTTCACAGAGTAACAATATAGTTGGCTCAATCCCACATGCCGCACTTGCATAAGAAGTAGAAACTGTGACCTACTAAATCCGTAATACAATTCTTCTAATTGACAGGGTTTTATCGACCCAAATGGTTTCTGTATCCAGCAGGTCTAACCAATACCCTCTTGGTTTGGGTAAAGTGTTCAGAGAGATCTTTTTAAGAAGACTCTACAGGACTAATCTCAAAACTACCAGAAATATTAGGATTACTTTTTTTGGCAAGGAGAATTTCTTTGAATAATGTCATATACAGCCTGCTAACTTTTCTGAAGTACTCTCCTGATGATGTGAGAATAGGATGCACTTTTAGATTCAGTTTCTGGGTTATCTATGAAACATTTCTCCTACCTTCTCTGACAGTGTTTTCCTTGGCTCATTTGGCCACATTTGTTCCAGGGAAATTGTCCCTAACTTTACAAATTTTGTGGTTCACTTCTCAGTTGATGGACTCTATACAGGTAGGAAAAAAAGACTCACATTCCCCAATACTGAGAAACAGTTGGGGTTTTTGCCAAAAAGTTTAATTGCATGGTCACGAAGGTTAAAATACAGAACCAAGTTTATTTTTTCATTATGAGATTTGAGGATCTCAAGGAACCTGTATCAGTGTTTTCTAAGCAGATGATGGCTTCCACATGCCTCCTGCAAGCAATCTCCACAGGCAAATAGATATTTATGTTCCCATAATAACAGTGCAGAACTCACAGAAATACCTGAGACCTAACAACTTATTTCAGATGTATTCAGAATGCCTAGCCTGAATATCCATCTGTGGGATTCTGTCTCCAGTAGTATGTAGTCCTGACATGGCACACCAAGTCACCTCATCTCCACTTATAAAGGTCAACATAGTCTTGACTCCACATCTGATTTTGAAAATGGCCTTCAGTCTAGTCTTGTCAAACAGAGCTGCCTTATGCAGAATGGTTCACTAATAGCCCAGACAAAGACAAAATTTTATTCACTAGAATGGTTTTTATCCTTCATTTTTGCTACACGGTCTTAGCACACACAGGTGTGCATTTCTGGGAAACAAAAAATAATCAAGACAGTCTGTGCAACAAACATAGGTTTATTAGCCTGGAGCCATTTCTGATATTTTCCCACATGCACTAAAACTATTTAACTGAGCATTGATTTTCAAGGGCAAAGCTAGAGGACATCTATATTTAAAATACTACCAACACTTTGATTTCTGTCTTTCTGTTTCATGTTGATTAGACTGCTAAGGCAGGCTGCAGCTTTTTATTAAATCTAGAGGATGTCTGTCAAATAAAAGGTGTTTTTTCAGCTTCCTGCGTGAGAAGAACATAAACAGGAACATTAGATTTAAAATAGTAAAGAAAAGAGCCAACAAGAAACTGCTCATATCTAACCCTTTGCTATCACCTTCTGTCTAGGAATATATGCATATTTCAGGTACGAAGAGTACCTTTTATTTCCTTTACTGCAAGACATGGAATAAATTTTGAGTCCTTACATAGAAGTAGTTACGCTGCCTCCAGAAGTGCTTTGATGTGTAAGATGATATGAATATAGGTAACCTTGAGTCTGAAATAGTATATTTGGCTGTACAGTAAAATATTTGTGATAACACCGTTGGCTGAAAGGTTGATACTGCTAAGATATCATCTTCTAGATTCCCAACAAGGACATTTTCAATATTTTTTGACAAGAGATTCCATACCAATACTGATATTCCAACAAAATTAAGTATTTCTTGAGTAATATTAGATATGCCCAATTAACAGGAGATCGTTTTTGTCATCACTGTCTTATGGCTGTATCAGCAAGTAGAAGGGGGAGAAAAAAGGGGAAGAGCTGTAGTGTTATAAGGAGAATTGGATATGTTATGAAGGGAGAAGGCAGTCTGCTTTGGACTAGCTTTTCTCTGGTCCCAAAGTCCGAACATGGATTAATTACCAGAGTGCACCAGGTGTGTATTGTGTGCACATTTTTCAGTGTAGTTTCACCCAAAAGAAATACAGTTCATATGCTCTGAGGCTATTCTGTAGCTGGGTTCAATCACGTTCGTTTCAAAACTGCACCCTTGATTCTCACTAAAACACTAATGTACACATTGCACTGTTTTAGTTTATCACAGAAGATTCAGTTTCAGTCGTCCCTAAACACAGCATACAGGCAATTTATCCAAAGACTCCCTTTGCTTATCTTGCTAAGTGCCATAAACTGAATTGGAGAGATCATCTTTGTGGCTGATAAACCAGTATAATCTGGGAGCAATATCCATAGCTGTGATGACAGCCTGGAAAGCTCTTCAATTTCAATCTTCCACTGCAACTTCTACTTACTCTGGAAGAAACTTGCATAGTAGCACTTGATCTCTTTTTTTACTCAATGGTTAAAAAACTAAACGGGTGAGCAAACCTGCTCTCCACAATTGCTAGCTTCTTGGTGTTGGCTCATTTGGCAATAATAAGGTATTTTCAACATTATGAGTCTTCAACAGATAAGATCTTTCAGCTCGTACTAAATTAACCAATAGCATTCATAAGAATTGATTTTACTTGCTCAGATTCTCTCTGGAAAATTCAGGACTAATTCTTGCACTCCTTGGCAGTTAAAAAGAAAGGGACAAATATTATTAAATATGAACCTTGTGTTCCATTACCTGCCTGTCAGGCTGATGAAAAGTATTGGAACAGAGGAAGCCTAAAAGCTCATTTAGTTACTTATTAAGGATTTGTTTTTCAATGCATGTTGCTAATCTAACCCCACCTCTTTCACTTTAAATTTTAGTACAGCAATTATAGAAAGATTGATTTATACTTTGGACTTGTAGTTTAGCTTCGTAAATACTGGACTTTTTACAAGGACAACTAGGGATCAGGGAGAATGACTTCAGAGTGAAAAAGGAGGAAATTCTTTGCTCTGAAGGTGGTGTGGCACTGGAGCAGGTTTTCCAGAGAAGTTGTGGATGCCTCATCCCTGGAAGTGTTAAGGACAGGTTGGATGAAACTTTAAGCAGCCTGGTCTAATGGGAGGTGTCCCTGCATATGGCAGGGGGATTGGATCTATATAATCTTTAAGGTCTTTTCCAACCCAAACCATTCCATGATTCTATGATTTGTTTAAAAAAACAAGGTGGGGTTTAACAATTTATATTTAATATTTATAGTGCTAATGACAGTGCGACTGTATTTTGCTGATCTGGAGCTCTGTGCAGGAGTGACATCATCCAGAGTAATTACACATTTTTAAACAGTTACCCATCTTACTCTCTAAGAACTAGTAATTTGACTCCTGCAGTTCTGAATCATTTGTGTAAAAGTGAAAGTAAAATTGATATAAAGTGTTTTGGGGGGAGTGCACTTGAATTTCAGCGGTGGTAAAGGGAGAAATTTCAGAGTAAAATTCTAGTTGCTATCAAGAACAGAATTTCACTGCAGATTATGGTGACCAAAAATCCCTTCAAAATATTATCTGATTCTATATTTTTTATAATTTGAAATCGAAGTAACCAGCCACAGTAGTTATATCAACAGGTTTAAATTTATTGTTTATGTACTTTGTAAAGGATGAATTATGAGGCGACCTTTCCTTTATCTAGTATGGAAGGGTAGACAGAGTCTGACAATTTCAGTGTTAATGAAACAATAACACCAGAGTGAATGCAGATGAAGTCAGAAATAGAAAGAGCTTCAGATTAACTTCTATATCTTATTTATAAATGTGCATTTAACTTAAATAACTCATTGGGAAACGAGAAATATATGTTGAGTATAGAAAAAACTAACATGGGGTGTTGTGACTCTTAGTTCTGGACTTGATTATGAGTATCACTGTCATCAAATACTCTCCTTCAAAGTCAAGAGATGTTGCTCTTAAGCTGTCTAATGTATTTATCTGGTTGTGTGGAACAGAAACTGCGTTATAAGGTGCTACCATATACTTTACAGTTAGAGGTTATATGGAGATTATACATACAAGATGGAAAAACATCTCATTTGCCCATTCAGAAGCAGAAGAAATAGTAGAGGAGATGGGTAAAGTAGGGGTAGACCCTCTTCTCTGTGAGCTCTGTGTCCTGCCCAGCAATGCACCAAACATTTCTGTTCCTCTTCACCATCACATCAAAAGGAAGGGGTACCATTAGAAGTGCAATGTGGGATTATTAAATTGAAAAATTATCTTCTTCCTCAGCTCAGGAAGAGGGCTTCAAATAAGAAAGCAGTAAAAATGTTGAAGACTGATCACAAGAATAAAAATAGAACCTCAGAAGGTCCAGAATGATTACTCATTCCAGTTCCTTGGTCCTCTCTGACAAATATATTCATGATTTCAAGGAAAAGATTCTTTTCTACTTATCAACTCTTGATCAAGATCCATAGAATTTATAATTTTGTCTTGAACACATTCAACATCACATGATTTTTTTTATCTTCCCACAAATGTATCTGTTGATACCCTGTTTCGCAGCTGAAGCCATCAAAATTGCGAGTGGGTTATCTCTGCCATTACTCAAGGCTTAGGCATATGTCACTGATCCAGCTGGCAAAAAGCCCACTCTACCTTGGCAATTCCATTTATCACTGGATATCACTGAAGTAGAGAATAATCATAGGGTTTGGGTTGTAGGTATTTCATCTGCTCCAACTGAGCAGTTTTGCCAATAACCATCGCAATATTTCGTGCCACCTGAGATTTTGACTGGTTGGTTCTCTGTGTTACAACTGCCTAGTGAAGAACTTCACTTTGTCTGTCAGAAGTTATAGAACTTTTTTAAAACTTAGAAGGCATTTTGTTGGTGTTTTTAAAAAAGTCTGTAGAGTTATGAGTCTAACTTTCAGGGGGATATGGGCTCCTCTATTCCCTTGATGTCTTAGAGAATACTGCAAATATATTTTCGTTCTTTTTTAATGTGTGTGAAACTTCGCTTTTATTGCTAAATACATTTGCACGAAGAGAGGATTTATGTTGCATACTTCGTTCACTCCTGCTACCATTTGCTCTCTGAAAGTTGTAATCCACTGAATGTAAATCCCAGACTTCTCCACTGCTAATTGTGATATGGCAGAGAGGGGATTATGACTCTGAGGGAGAAATAAGCAGCTGGAACAGATGAACACTTACAAAACAAAAGTTGTCTTTGCATGAAACCTATCACACATTTGCTTTTCCATTTGCTTTTTTAAAGCAAGGTGGGGGGAATGCAAATGAGGGAAAATGTGCATTTCCTCACAGAGAGAGGATATGATCATAAACTGAAGAGTCTTACAGGCTTTAATAAAAGGGATGTTTTGGTCCTGATGGCAAAACACTGAGAAGGGTCAGAGAATGTCCAGCACTTGAATGATGTCTTAGCAGGGTTCAGGACACCAGCTTCTATAGCCTAAGGCTTCAGACACAGTTGATGAGTCAGAATTGACTGAAATATATTTCTTAATGAATGTTCCAAGCTGTATTTGATAATATAGCCATTTCACAGCCATTTCATCATTCTACTTTCTTATACACAGAACACAACCACAGGTCAAAGGAACATGAACAGGAATACAGGAATTAAAAAGCATCCACCTTCATATCTGCCAATCCATTATACAGTGCATGAAGAGGCGTTTCAAGGCTGTGACATGCCTGAATTTCATTTTATTTTGTGCAACAAGGAAAATTGTTTTTCATGTACTTTCTCACTGCATGCATGTCTCTGTTGTACAGAGAAAACAAAGGAAACTGAATCAAGGTGTCTTTCAGGCCCCTATTTCAATAGAGAGTTCATCTGTAAATTTTTCATTCAAGTTGAAGCCAGGAGGTGAAATGAAACCACAGTTATCTTTCTGCTAAAAAACAAATGCTATCTTCTTGTCCAGGGAGTTGCTTTACCCTTCATAGAATTTCAGGATGTATGCTATCATAAAATGAATTTCATTCATATGAATTGCAGCTAACACTACCTTCTACAGGGAACTGCAGCTGATGTCCCTAGAAATATCATCTTTATTGTTCTCTTTAATGAAGCTTAGGATAAGTTTTACTCTTCAGTTCCCAGAGCTGATCAAATCAGGAGCTTGTACATCTGGATATACCTGGATGAAGTCTACTTTTTTTTCAAAAAGGAGGGGATTTTCAAGTTAGCAACCAAGTCCTGCAATGCCTTTTAGAGAAGGGAAAGGGGAAGAGAGCAGGTGTTTGCTGCATAGAGTAGCTTAGACCTCCCCGCTTTTGCTCTCTCTTCCTTTTCTGTAAAAGAAGTGCAAAATGTTTTCTTCCTCTTCAAATGCAGGAATCTGGAGGGCTGCCTCCTTCCTCTTTGAGAAGAGGGCTGTAAACAGGAATGATACAAAACCTTACTTGAGACATCTTCCTACAAGTGATAAATGACTGCCTTCCACATGCAGAGAAGTGCAATACGAAATAAGGAGACAGAATGGATGAAACACAAAACATGCAAAGCAGAATTTGGAGTTGTCTGACAGAAGTGTCAGCAAATTGGTGTAAGTTATAGTATTTTGCTTTTGCTTACAGGCCCAGAGCTGGATTCACCTCTTGCCAGTGATGAGTTTGGCAAAAGGTCTAAGAAATTCTGCACAATGGATGCTTTTGGCTGTCAACAGCCTATTTTAGGAGTCAGAAATATATGGAACATGAAAAATGACCCAACAGGACAGTGACCAAGAATCTGCCTGGCATGCCCCTTACACATATGTGGATACTGAAATGCTGCTAGCAGGAGAATTTCTCAGCTTCTTGCATTAATTCTGTGAGCATTTTTCCTTTACCACGCAAATTATGAAAACAATAAGATAAGTTTTGTAAATAACTTTCACATCTGGAGTTTTTTGTTAAGTTCTGTTTTTAATACGTTGAACAAATAGTCTGAAGTGAGTGTCTAGGACTTTAGCCAATCACCCCAGGACAAGTGTGAACACTGTCCAATGGTTTTATGGAACTAGGACATATAAATTGTATTGTAAATTAATAAATAATTCATTCTCTCACCAAACTTCCGTGATGCTGCATCATTTGATCCCTGCTAACACAGCCACACACATAAACCTTCCAAAATGTTGATGAGCCATGCTGGCCATTCTAAAGCGACATTTTGGGAGAGTTTTAGGAGATTCAATATGGATAAATCCCGGAGGACCAGTTCTCTTTTACTTACTTTGGTTTATAATCGTAGTTATCTCTATTGTAATCTTTTAAGTAGAAAAAAGTGTGGAGGAGCTTTACAATTGTATTCTCCACTTGGTCAGCCCTCATTGCACACACTCACTCTTAGTTCCTGAGCACTGTACTTACCCAGAAGTGGCACAACCTAATTTTTGAACTCAGCCTGCAAACTAAAACTTGTCAGCTCTTAAGTATTATTAGCATGAGTTTGACATCATTCAAAAGTGTTTACAAATCACTATAGTGTGCCCTTGCAACAAGACACAGAATTCTGTTTGCATTTTTAAAATCCCTAAAGAATGGGGCTTTTGTCCAACAATATGGTCCTCATGACTGCTGGAAAACAAATAATAAATATTAGAAAAACATGCGAAACTCAGATAAAGTCAAAAAAATCTCTCTCCCCTGTTTTGCAGATGGGAAGGCACTAGGCCCTCCAGTGCTTCCTCTGGCCTTTCTCACACTCAGGCGAGATGCTGTTTCAGTTAACATTCCAGTATGGTTTATCCCTTGTTTATTTTTCCCCATCATTTCGCAACAATGCTTTTTGGCAGATGGAAATGACTCCAGCAGAAAGCCAGGTGCATGCTCTGGCAGTTTCCCTGCTGAAAGGGATTTAGTCAGATGTTTCTTCCACCTGTGAATTGGCTGCCCAGTCTCAGCCAGCTCCTATGAATATAATTATTATGCTCTATTTCAAAAAGCTGCAAAAAAGTTAAATTTGGTTCTGTCAAAAAAAAGTCTGATACCATTACAATTTCTCTCTATTTTCAGAACCTGATTGTCAATGAAATAATTTCTGTGACAGCCAGTTTCATTTTCAGTTTGAGGGCATATCCTGACCCAGATTTCCACAAATCTACATCAGATTTACACCAAAGCATTAATAATCAGTGGCACTCTTTAAATGATAAACAGGTATTCACATCTTTAACTGTGTTCCCAAATAGTTAAATTCCCTTTATTTCTGTGAAGAGATGAGTCATATTCAGGCAGTAATGAGAGACTGTGTGTGCATGACTTCATGGGGAGCTCTGCTACCTGGAGGGAAGGCTACCAATATGTGGCTTCCATGTGGTTTTTAGATTCTTGGGCTTTTCTTTATGAGGAGCAAATCCATTTTCTCAAAAGGACAAATCAAAGCAAGATTTGTTCCATTCCCTGCATTTTTTAGCCTTACATGAGGAAGCCCATTAAGCAGCATGCAAAGCTCAAAATGAACTAAAGTTCTATACTAAAATAATTTTTTTTTTTAATCTGAGATAAATATGAGGCAGGGTCCATATTAGTGGACTGAGGCATAAAACTTCACACATAGCGACGATGCAAACACAGCTCTCTTTATCGCTGATCAAAAGCACTAGGGTAGAACCATCAGTCTTCACACAGATGTACTCCAAGACAGATTTGTGGGAGTTACAAATTCAAAGCAGAGAAAAGCAGCAGCCCAGCATGAGTGAAGAAAATTCAGAGGCAAATGGCTGGTCAGACTGCCTGGGGCAAGGCTGTTCCGATGAGTGGCTGCCCAGTCCTGTGCAGAGAGAGAGGGAGTCCTGATGCTGCACAGATTCCCAAGATGAAAAGCCAAATATGACCACAGTGTTCAGTGAATTGTGTGGTATAGAATGTAGATTTTCCTTGAATTAAATCCCATTCAAGCTATTGTGTACTAGTTGGAAAAAATGGCCAAACTTGTTCTTAAACTCTGTAGCCATAATATAACAGCTACCACAAGGTTTCACGAGTTCCAGTACCAGTTTTCCACAATCTAGGTAATATGCACCTTGTCCAGTTTATTGTAGCCTCATTTTGTGTAGCTTTTTTAGT
>VXBT01006274.1:1104218-1233186 GCA_013400235.1 Oriolus oriolus | reverse complement strand
TTCTCTCTGACCTTGAAGCTTTCATGTTGAAGAGCTGATCTTTTCCTTGGGCCTTTACGCTGAAGAAAAGTCCCATTTCCTTTATGCAGCTAGCCAGTTCGATGTTTTTTCGAGAATTAGCTCTTGCCAAGTTTTTCTCAGAGCCGTGTGGGAGGGAGAAAAACCTTATCAACTCTTTAAAGCAGAAACCGCTCTGGTGGTTTTCGGTCAGGCAGCAGTTTGATGTGTGTGTTCCAGCTGCTCGCGGTTCCAAGAGGGTCTCCCCGCAGCCATCGGCACCGGGGAGCGGGCACGGGGGGCCCATGGCCCAGCAGAGCCCGGCAGAAGCCGGCCGGGGCCAGGCCTGGCCCAGCAGGGCCCCGGCCCCGGCCACCCTCCCGTGAAAACCGGAAAAGAAGCCCAAATTTCCCGCCTCTGTGCTGCTTTTAGATATGCAAAATTGCAGGAAGCGGTTGGCCCAGAACTTTGTCACTCAACTCAGGTTGAAACCACGACAAAACTGTAAAGTGAAGCAGAATGATTGAGACATTTCTCAATATCATCTTGAGATACCAATGATAATTTGCTGAGCTTTCTGTTTCACTAAACATGAGAAATCATCTTTTCATTACATTGTCTCAAATTTCATTAGAATAATAGCCATGAGTAGGTGGTTGTAAAACTCTTCCCTGGAGTGTTGGAACCATAAGACAACTTTGTGTTTGACAAGAGCATTGGAAATTTATACATGAAAATTACAGTGATAAAGGAAGTAAAGTATTTAAAATGGGATGAAAATTGGGCACTTTTTTTTGATGGGGCTGATTAACAGATATTTTGCACTATTTCTTCAGATGAAATTTTCTATTTAAACTACTCAAGTGTTCTTGTTTAAGTAAAGAGGATACTAGTTGAATTGCTGTAGTTTTAATTATTTCCCCTAATGGAAACAGAGAAACAATCTTAAGATCTTTCGATTTTCTTACACAAATAACCTCTGATTTAATCTTTCTATTATATTTATTACCTGCTCCTTTCCCTTTGTAAGAATAGAGTGTGGAATATTAAATAGAAAGAAGGTATTTTTAACAGCAGACATCAACATTCATATTAGCTGTTAGATCTCTCAAAGACCTGATGTTCAGATTGTGCTTAAGAACAGTCTTCTAAGAAATGTAAGTTTTAGAGTCTTAGAACAAAATATGGGGCATGCTCACAACCTTACTTATGTTTTCTGAAGGTGTCAGTCATGATCTGTGTATATGCAGGGAAACAGCTGAAAGTGTGCTGTTACAAGAGTCAAATACATGAAAAATAATATGTGAGCGAGTGCATGAGTAGGAGTACTTGGTATAGAATGGTTGTCCATCACCTGAAACTTTTAAAACTAGAGGGAATATAACAAAAAACTTAATTGAAGAAGCCAGACTTTACAGGAAAGAGAAATAAGTCATTAATATATTTTCCCTATCTCTTACTGCCATAACTGATACCACTCCTAAAGAAATGAGCAGTCTGTACTATCTAGATCATTGCTGTGCAACCTGGCCATCCCAGCTGTCATGCTTTTACATATAGCCCTTACATTCTCACCTCCCAGAGCTGTTATGTGTCTCTGTATTTTTCTATATTTTAAACTATTTTCGCCAGAGCTTTTAGCAGCAGAGAAACACACTTTAAGTGGAACTGAAGTCTCAAAAGGCCAATAAAATGGGATTATATTAAAGCAAGCCATGATTTGATATCAGCCTTGCTTTTGTGGAGTTGTTTTTGATCTTTGAAGGCTTGGGTTTAGCATGACCGAAAGGTCTTTTTACTTGCTGCTGGTTGCTTTAAGATACAGGTTTGGAAGTGTACTTCTTATGAGAATGCTCCATCAGTCCTTTGTATAATGCTGCACTTAGATCCTCATCTGTCTCTCTTCTGTTCTTCCTCTCACTCTGGTGGAATCAATGTGGATTTTTTGCAGTCAGTGTGAATGATATCTCCAAAACAGTCTGAACCTGCCTTTTTGTTCCTCGTCTTGAAAAGGTTAGATTGAGGGTAGCACAAAGAAAAACTTCCAGAGTTATTTCTTAGACAAAACTATACACATTTTAGGCAGGCAGCAGGAAGCAATTATTATAGAATTTATTTGAATGAAAGCTACCTTCTAATCATGAAATCATCAATAAAAAAGGGTTGTGAAATGATATTGTAGACCTCTGTTAAAGGTGAGAATATCTTTTCCATTAAGCAGTGTTTTCATGCCCCAGAGGGAAAAGTGAAAGGTGCCAATCACATAGAAGTAAAGGACATTTATATTATGTAAATATTAATCTTCCATAGAGATGAAAAGACAGCTTAAAATATTTATAATCAAGGACATGATGGAGAATAAGGGGGTGGGAAAGGAAGTAAAAGCCCCTTTATATCCATTTAAATTTGGAGAGTTGTAATGTACTAAAATAAATGTGAGGCATTTGGTTAATAATCAAGTGCTATTATTGACTGCTTCTGATAAATACAGATACTTTCTGCCTGTTACCGGTTCTTAACACTTTAATACTAGAAAGTGTCTTTAAAACAATTTTAAACATTATTAGGGACTTATAAAATAGATACAGGAGCTATGTAGATATCATAATCATATTAACCATAATATAATACTACATTTCAGAGCTGATCTAAACAGAATACAGCTTTAGCCACAGTAGTATCACTAAGTCAAAGAGAAATTCATACTCTAATGATCAACACAATCTTTTTGTACAGCACAAAATTATTTTTGGCCCACCAAACTCAGGACTCAGCAGTGTTTAACATCATGAACAATAATTATATAACATGAGTAATTCTTCAGTAGGAATAGTAAGTATCCTTAAGGAAAACAATATTTTATTTTCTAGCTTTATCTCTAGTATATTTAATTTCATCAGGATTATACAGAGAGAACCATTTCTACTCTTAATAGTGATCAAATGCAAGGTGGCATCAATTCTTGGCAGGGATTTTGGGCACAAATTATGTACAAACCATATATAGAAATAAAGAGTGGTTCACTTGATGAATTTACATTTTTAAAAACAAGTTCATTTGTTTTCAGTGATATGAATGCATGAACTCCACATTTATAGGGTATTTGAAATACTGAAACAGAAGAAGGAGTCAGGACCTACCAGCAAGTATTAGGATCTGCAGGATCTGGATGCCACCCTTTTTTACACTGGGAAATAGTATTACACCATATGTCAGTTCCATTTATTTGCTTACCTATATGAGGATTTCTTTTTTACATCCTTGTTAGCTTGCCATGACACTGTTTATGCTTAACATGCCTGCGTGCTTGCTTCCTACCTTCTGTAACAAGAAGTAACTGTACTAGATCCATCCCCACAGTTAAACTTCATGGGTTTCCCAGAGCTTACTGTAGCCTTATATGTGCAGTGGTACCCTGTGCAAGGACTTGTGGGAGAAACCTGTTCCGTAGGAGGGTTCAGACATCATCCTTCTTTAACTTGCATTCAGAGAGGCAGCACAGAGGTCAAGAAAGTCCTACTAGCAAAGAGCCAGTGTCAAGGCAAAATCGGGCTCTGCATGACTGACTGCAGCCCAGGCTGTCAGATTAGTCCCCAGGCTGGCACTGGACTTAGGAAAAGCTTTGAGGGGAGAGATAAAAACTCACTTTATCCTGTCAAAGGCATACCAAGATCTTTTCTGTTTTCCCTTCTGCAAAATCTTAAAAAAGTAATTTTTCTATTCATGTAGAAAAGCTATCCCCATGCCCACTCCGCATCTGAGCACCATCAGTGCCTGAGCGCTGTCTAATGTCCCATTGTCAGGGCGTCACAGGGCCTGTTTGAACTTCCACAATGCCTTCACTTTGCCCACTCTAACCTTGACATAAAGCCTACTCAGCAGGACTTTGTGGCTTGAAGACAAAAAATAACTGTGAGGTTTTAGTACCGTGAGGCTGTGCATTGTGTACAACTCTCTTGTCTTCACGAATTTCTTATAAAAGCAAGATTAAATCAGTTTAAGAGAGCTAACTGGGAATATCCCCCTACTGCTCTATGACAAACACTTTGCAAATAAACTGTTTGTAATCTTTACTTTCTACTAGTCTGGTGTTAAATATTGACAACAGCTGGTAAATACAACCTGGCCTTACAAGTAATTGCAAGCGTTAAAAATCTGCAGTAACTATAAAGAAACGACAAAAAAATCCAAATTAGAGGTTGCTGCAGTTCTGTGCTGGAAAACATTCTTTTACTCCAAAGAAACTCCCAATGACATTTCCATTGGTGCCACCAAGTTTTGTAATCTCTGGACACGAATTTCACTTGACTACATGATTGCTTGCAGTAAATGGCAAGAATGGTATGATCATTTACTCACTGAACTTTCTAACAAACTTGATCATTTACTCTTTAAACTTTTCACAATTTGAACAGAAGTAAGCATTGAAAGAAAACAAAATGAATAATATTAATACTAAAAATTGTGAATATTTTAAAATAAATAAAAATTGCTGTAGCTTATGTATCTCATTTTATTAGGTAAAAGAAAATCTAGAGGCTGCATTCATGTGTTTTCAGACAGGATTTTCCACAGAATCTTCTTGAGTAAGGCAGACACTCTGTGTCAGTCCTAATTTAAACTCATCACCATTAGTATCTTCCTTCATGTACAGGAATTCATCCATCTAGTGACAGTAACAATTTCTCAGATAAACAGGTCATCTGGGCCTTTATTAAGGAATGTAAAATGTAATGGGAATCTTCCTGGTTTCAAGCATCAGCTTTTTTATCTCCAACAAGCTGTTTCTAGTGCTGGAAATAACCACAGGAGGCACTGTATTTAAATCATCCCAAGTTTCTCCTATGCTGCTAACCAAAAGAGTCCCATGGAAAAACCCTGTTGCTGGAGCCAAGTGACTGAAACTGCTTCACAGCCACAGTGCATCTGAAACAGGCTTCCACATCCATATGTACATAGCACTTAGTGGTCCATATATACCACACAGGAAGCATTTACCTATACACAGGAAGTGCTTTGCTGATCCTGAGATAATATTTCCTGGACTTTCTCAAAATTAAATACCTGAAATAAAATGGACACGTCATTGCGCATCATCAGAGTGGTATTTTTATTGCATGTACTTTATAGAAGTACAGCTGAACATTTAATGAACTGGCCATGTAGATCCATCTGGGTTGGCATGGGAACCCTAAGTGTTCTGTGGTCATTCCCAAGTATCGAAATGGCTTGGAAAAAGCACACTGAATCATGTATCTTTGAGGAGTAGGCCTTATACAGAATTTTCCTTGTCCAAGAATCTACATTTTGAAAAGAACAGAAATCTTGCCCGTTACCTTATGCAAAATGTGTTCAGTCTTACAGGTCTGAATTAAATCAGTACTGCATAGATTCAGAGTCAAAGGGATGGTTGACTACCCTCTAAGGATAGCAAATGCAACAAAAAAATTCTAAACGTCTCTCAAACAAGTTGGCTATCCAAACAGATGGTGTCCATCACTGCTATTTCTGTCCTTAAAAAATAAATTTATAAATATCTGGTAATGAATAAACCAAAAATATGCATGCAGAAGACTAAAATCAGCTTACATGAATAGACTGTAAAGAGAATAAGCTGAAAACCAGCATTAGAAGAATTAGTCCTGAGAGTCTCTTACTTTGTTATTTAGCCAACATGTTTCTTTCAGTGGTGATGGTGTGAAATTGCTCAAAGAAAGAGGTATCAACTTTTTTCAGTATTTATATCTGTTTTCTTGCCCTCCTTAACCTTGTGTGGTAAAGGTTGTGTAAAGCAGCAACAAAATATATATTACATCAGAAGTTTTTTCTGTTAATATAACACTTTTCTCTCTCCAAGTGGAAGGAAGCAGATTTTCAAAGGGAATGCATTTTGTACACAGAAGTTACAGCTGCATTGCTGTTGTGAAATGGAACAGCATTAATCCACTCCTTGGCAACAGTCACAGTGAGAAAGAGAAATGATGCAGTAAACATACGTAACCTATTCCTCTTACAAACCAAATAATGTCTCCTTAGAGTCCTCCTCAGATGCTGCAGTACAGAGAGGTTTCAGTAATGCTGTCCTTTACGAAATATTGCAGGAGAACGAGGATAAATCAAAGGACTTCTATATTTAACTTTCAAATATATTGGTTATTCTAACGCTGTACTCGTTCCAAATCATTTGAGTAGCTTGAGGACAATGAAGCATTGTTGGAATATATGGTTTTGAAACATCTCTAATTACATACATTGTAGCTCATCAAAAATGAAAAAAAAACATTTGCTAGACCTGGCCTTGATTATTTTTTCCTTTCAATCTGGACATAAAATTTTACTGCAGGGGAATGGGAGAGCACAAAATAGCGATTCCATTCCAACCTCTACCCTGTGCCCCTGGGTTGTCCTGTTTGGTCCAAGGCAGTGATGGTGGATAAGTCAGACCAGTCCGTCCTGCAGAAGCAGTCCCTAAGCTGCCCTCAAAACCAAATTTACTGCCCTTACCATCAGTGAACATGGATGCAGAGGTCAAGACATTGAGACTGATGTGGGATGCCCTTTATCCCTTGTGGAGAACAGCATCCCTGTAAACTGACGTGGGTGCTGTTATGCCATGCCCAGGCTCAGCAAAGCAGGCAGGCAAAAAGCAGCAGGGGAGATGGGGAGGCTAAAAAGTACCTGTTCTCTGCTGCCCCAGACACAGACCTTCAGCTCAAATACAGATACAGCTCATGAGCAAAAACCAAGGGCAAATAAAACCAAAAAAACCCTAATCCCTTTATTTCAGTGCAGACAGGATTCTGTCTTTAAAATTGATTAAAAAAATATATATATGTAAACAGATCTACCAGTCTTCAGCTGTTTTGATATGCAGGTAATCAAACTAATGCTCAAACATCGCGTGTTGGGAATAACACACGATAATAAGAAAATCCAGGACAATTTAAATGAAGAAGTTTGTAAACCCTTATGTTTCCCGAAACAAAAATACCTGAAATGAAAAATCAGTTCTATAATGATGTACTAATGCATGTAATAGCTTTTCCTTGTATGTGGACATCATTCCTGTGATTTCACTGGATCACTCTGGTACTTGTAATTAAACATATGTTTAAGCTTGTTCAGGACCAAAATACCTTGAGGACTTTAATATATTTTATCATTAAAACAAAAATTATTGCATTTATTTATTATTCCCAAGTTAAAAAAGCATGCTCAACAATGTTCCTTGCAGTAATGTAAATTGATTATATAACCATATTACAATAACTTCATTTTTCAAGCTGATGCAAATAAATGCTTTAGAAAAATTGTAATAATGGTAACTCATTTTCAGACCAGCATTGTGAATAACAAGTTCTATCCCAAATTAAATAATAAAAAGTTAGCTATGCTAACTTTAATTTTTTTCTTCATTTAAGGCAAATTGAAGTACTATGGATAGTAAAATAAAGTTCAAGTTTGGAGATGTAAATTTGAAATTCAATATATTATTTTGAGCCATATTTTTTCCCATTATATGAACAGGAACTTTTCAATTGCTAATTCTGTGGCAGCATTCTCATTTGACAGAATCCTGAATTAAACCTGGACAAACATGAAGAAACCTGCCTTCATTAACAGGCATCCAATTAAACCATGCAGTTTCTTAAGATCCCAAGTGATGGTAGCACATTACAGCAGAAATTACTCACTGCAAGGGATCCTGGCTAATATCATCCTTGGGAAAACGCCTCTCCACCACCTCTCTGTGTGAGCAGCATCTGTTGTTGCTCAGGGGTTTTGTCACCCTTCCAAGCTCCCACCTTATCACAGGAAGCATATCTTGACAGCTGCCTAGGCACTGCTTCTTGGACGTGTCCCTACCTTCCCCTGGTGCAGCCTGGCAATTCCTCTTACTGGACAGTAGTAAATACAGATTTCTGGTCACACTGCCTGAGAACATGAGGTGAACATACAGCTCAGAAGGCTCCAGACATTTTAGTACCGTACTTTATTATGGAAACACTTGAGGTCAGTTGAAGAGTCTTGAGTTAAATGGCTTTTTCTGGAAGTAACAGTAAAAATAAAATGAGGTGAAAATTCATACTGTAATCTCACAGGAACCTAAGGCAAATAGGGAGATTGAAAGACTGTTTTAGCCAGGAAATAGGATAGTGTGGCATTTAGGTGGGAATGGGATAGGCAGGAAAAGAGATGCGGCACCTTGCCTAATACTTCAGGCCCACTGGGGCAAAACTTATGCTCATCTATAATAAGAAGAGAATAAATTCCTTAAAATTCAATTTAAACATATTTCTGGTGTGATCCTTCCAAAACAAGTTAAGTGTTTTAGGAGCGTGAGCTCCATTGGAAATCACATCTGAGCCTGATCATGATCTTGTAAATCAAAAGCCTTTTTATTTCAAGCAAAATGTAGTTAGAGTACTGCAAGAATAGCAAGAGATAAGAATCAGCTTGTAACATATTGCCATGAACACAGACATGACTCCTTGCATATGCAACTAACTACCTGGTAATTACCTTCATTCTCTTTTCATTAGCTGTATCCATCCAAGTGCCAATCACACTCTTTCCACTTACCACCTCAAATTTTCTTCAGAAGCATTAATGTGGGAAAAGAAATAGTCATGTTTAAAACAAGGTTTTGTATTCATACAGTGAGCATTGCAGGAACTTCTGTGGCTGAAGTTGAATAAGTGACCACACTAAATGACTGCAGTGGTCACTTTGATGCAGTCACTCAGCTGAACCCCCAGTGCAGGGGTGGTGTTAACTCAAGTGTTGCACAAGATGTGAGCATGTGAGATAAGAACAGAAATCTAGTGCTTAGTGGCCAGCAAGATCTTTTAGCCTCCTGGCTTTTCTTCACAGTTTTTGAAAGTAGAATCTCTGTAAACTGATGTATAGAGAGCTATGCCTCGTGTGGGAGAAGCTTTTTGAGTAGTTTCAGGGTAAGACGCTGACAGAAGAAAAGCCACCTTCTGTTTGTCAAGGCCATTGTGGATTTGTCTACAAGGTTATGTCTTGAGGCAAAAGCAAGCAGCGGGCAGGAGCTGGTATACAGAATCTTTTTATTTTTCTGAGACTGCTAGGAAAACATAAGGGAGTTCTTAGGGTAGGGAGAGTGTTCACAGAGCAGTGCAATGGGAGATCATCAGCACATCCCAGCACACACAAAAGAAGATGGCTTAGCATCTGTTCTGGAGCTCCAGAGTGTGCAAGCCAAGAGTTCTGGGTACTGGCAGTCATGCATGGAGATGGATTACAGTGTGCATGCCAAGCATTTTGGATACTGGTAATCAAGCACAGAGATGGATATTTTGGTTGGAGGGCACAGAAAAATAGCAGTAAAATTAAGTGTGATTCTTTCCAGTGCCTTATATGTGAGCAGACTAAATAATCTATTTACATTCTCATCAGCTTGAATATTTCACACAGCAGAAATGAGGTGGAAATAGAGGAGAAATTTTAAATAATAGGAATGCATTTTTTGAAATAATGCTCCACTCAACTCATTTAATCTATCTGTGCCTTGGTTCTTCATAATTGCTTTAAAGTAAAAAATATATGATAGTGATTAAAACCTCATATATCTGGATAGAAATATATGCTCACATAAGCACCCATGTTGAAGACAACAAACTCAAAATTATGGAAAAGGTAAATTAATCACATTCCTCTGAATGCGAAGGTATTTTAGACTCCAGAGCAAGACTTTCCTATACGGCATGCATTTCTATTGTAATTGTAAAGAGAGAAATGTTTTTTTCTAAGGAGAAACAGGTGTGAATGTTAAGGTCTGACTTCTTCAGCACCTGTATTACTTCTCCTGTTGAGCCGTCCCAAAGCGCTTGCGTTGGACTCCACAGGGTGGCATCAGTGCGTGCGAAATTACCCACAGCCAATTTTTGCCCTGTGGCATTCAGATGGCTTCAGGCAGTGGAGAGAGCGGATGCCATCCATTCCTCGGCGTGTAGGGGTTTGGCCATCAAGTGCCCTTAGCGGTTTGAGGTACATCACAATGATTCAGCTGTACTTGTTATAAAGGCAGCTTCCATGGATTTTGAAAACTGATCGAGGAATGGTCCCTTTTCCTGGCACTGTTTGATTAATAGGCATTAAAGAGCAATTGCACTTCAATAATTCAATAATGTATTTTCAGTGAGTCAAATGGAGTAATAGGAACAAGGCAGACACCAAGCAAAGGTGTCGTCTAACACTCCTTAGGCTGGGAATATTTCTAACAGCACGTACTGTACGTTCAAACAATTTTTATTCTAATGAGGATAATCCACACTAATGTTGGACTAATGAAGAGACAGTGAGATGGCCAGTGCACACCAAGACCTCAGCGCTGGCAGGAGTGATCTGCTGTCAGAAGACACTTGTGTATTTCACTCTGCAGCTGCAGGACTTCACAGCACACAATTTTTATTATGCAGCTGATTAATTGTTTCTGTACTTATGTTACCACCTGAAAATACTGCTGCTGTATAAAATGCCAGCCCCGTGCAACTGAAGTGTGTTGGTGTCGACTAATAGATGTCTGGGTTAAAATAGTCATTTTACAGCCAATAAAATATATCTATAAATAGTTGAGTACCCACTGCTCTTGGTCAGTGCAAGAGTGATGGCAGCTCCTTCTGTGTCACTCTCAGGTCTGTTGGTACTCAACAGAACCCACTGTCTCCTGCCAGGAGTCTTTGAGGACTCAGAGATTTACCAATGTTCCTGCATCAGCTTTTGGATGACAGACAGATTGAGAAACTATCTGGCACCAAATAAAGCAAATGGAAGAAAGGAAGGGATTAGCACAGTAACTAAAGATCCAGGAACTTCAAAACAGGTTTGGAGGCATTATCCAATCTACAGTTGGTCAGAAAATCATCAGATAATTGAGTAAATTAGCAGAGTAATCCTGTTTCTTCCTTGCATCAGATAAGAAATTCAAATTCTCAAAATCCAAATTCTCAAAACAAATAAGTTTTTGCATTTAGAGACAACTATAAGAATTTTTTATGCCATGCATGGTGAAGTGGTTGCATTCAGAATGATAGACTTCAGTAGATACCTGTGGTGCCTGTTGTGCATTAATTTATCATCTCCTGCCATACCTGTTTTCTTCTGAGCTTCCTCACAGTCTCTGTGTAGCCTTGTGTTTCGCCTTTAAAATACAGAAGGAGATGTGATTTTTTTAATTGTATATTTAACTCTGCTGTAGAATTGCCCAGAGACCTGATCCAGTCACTCATTCTCTTGCTCTTTCAGCTGCTTAAGCTACAAAATTAATGTGATACTTATTATTTTCTAAACTGCTTTGATATTCTTACATGGAAAGCAACTAAGTTCAAAATATTACTGCAGAATGCCATAAATGCCAGCTAGGAGCCGTCAATAAGCACCAGACAAAAAGCTACCAATGTTTGTGGCAGAGTTTAAAAAATTCCCTGAGATATCAGAACACTTCTAAAATTGTTAATTTAAATTAGGGCTTCACTTATTTGTGCCTTCAGTAGTACCAATCTCCAGCAGTACCCTTGTTTTCATGCCTTACCTGATATTTTAAAAGATCAGAGCAAACAAAAAAAAAAGAAAGCCATGCCAAGATCTTGAAGGGAGAGGAAAAGGATAGAACAGATTTTTGCCACATTTTGTACTTATAGAGAAAGTCCTGAATAATCCAATGACAGGGACAGAACAGAAAAGAAAGCCCATTTCCAGACAGTGAAATTTATCACCCTCCTGGAAGAAAGCTGAAGATTGGGTAATACAGCAACAATTTTCCAGCCACAAAGGCACAATAACTATCAGGTTAGATAAAGACTACCATGATTCAGAATAGTTTGGTCACATCAATAATGGAGCATGGAAATATTCAGAGAAAACACAGCTACCCTAAACTCCTTACAATCACAGACTATAGCAAGTGCTACAAATACACAAGGCACAATTATCAGTCGGAAAGAAATCTTCACAGTCTCAATGTTCTTCTGACACAGCAACATCTTTTCACCTGTGGACAAATCCTTCTGTCTTTCTGAGGATCATCATTTCTGAGCCCCAGAGCAGTTGTGAGCTGGGCCTTCACAACAGTGAGACATTTCCAACAGAAATTACCTCCTGGAAACTATGGGGTAAGTCGTAATTCATGGTTCTTGTCAGAAAGCTCCTAAAAATGGAGAGGTGTGCTACAGTTTTGTGGAAATGGGTACAATTCAGAGATCAACTGGAAGAACAGGAAGGTTGTAAAGAATTCTTGACTGCTCTTCCTAGCTTACATTCTGCATAACCCGTTATTGCATATTTTTTTTCAGATCAATGAAATATTGTTTCAGGAAGTCTTACCTGTTCTAATACAACACTGAAATTACTTTCCTTACATGAAGCTTTATTCAACATTGTTCTGTGCTTTTTGCTGATTTTCTTCAAGCTTTTAGTGTGAAAAATAAAAAAAAAATACCAAGGCAATATAATGGGGGCCATATTAATGAGACTAAAAGTAAAGTCGTTTTCATTGCCAAGATGTAGGTTTGAACCAAAATATCAAAAGAAGAACTCATGAGATTCCAAGCCTGTGAACTTCATGAAAGCATTATAATCCAGTGAAGCTATATTTTAGACACGTAACCTTGATATAAACATCTTCGAAGTCATTTATATTTTGGAGTGTGTCATTGACAGGAATCACAATAGTGAGGAATTTCAAAGTAAAAAAAAATTCAATATACCCAGTTCAAAGAGTTATAATCTGACTTATTTTTACTTATGTCCCAGATCTCCCCCTTGAGCCCACACCGACACTTGCCTAATTGTTTGCAGTGCTTCCTATTCTATTCCATAGTTTCTAAAATAATCACCTTTCCAATTTTATCAATCTCTTCCTTTAAAAGGACAATAATTAGGCCTGATTTTCAGAAATATTAGATTGCCAGACCTCTAATTTACTGTAGCAAGGGTGACAGGAATTCAATGTCAAGCATCTTATGGCACAAATCCAAAATTAAAGAATAAAAAGAAAAAGATATTAACAAAAACATGCATCTTAATTCAATATATATTTCTCTAAAGTTGAGATTTTTTTACTCTGATAATCTATAAGACAGAAGTCTCTGTATAAATATGCACTTATAAATTTTGCTTAGGGTTACTTAAAGTTTATTATGCTTATGTAATTCTTTTGTGTAGGAGTCATTGTACACTAGCAGCTATGTTACTTGTCTCTTAGAGCAAAGACAATTGAAAAGCAATTAATATTGCTAGTGTCTTGCTGAAGAGCATTCTCTAGCTAAAAACAGTGCTCGCCAGCTTTTCTGTGGAGGTTAGAAAATGCCTGAGCAGGAAAGTGCAATAAAAGAAAAAACAAACCCACTAAACATTAACACTTAGCCTTAAAACCTACCAAACCTAGGGGACTTGAATTTGAAATAAGTCATAGGCAAGGGATGGCTGGGCGGGCAGAAGTGTCGCAGTACCTATTTTACAGAAGGGCAGGTGAGCCTGTTTTGCCGGACTGGCTCCCTCATTTCTTGGACACCCAGCTGTTGGTGGTGGCCCCAGCTGCTCCCATGTCCCTGTGCTGTCCCGTGCTCAGTGTTAAACTCACTGACCATACTCTAGGTCCAGGCTTTTAATAAATTTATGGGAAGATAAAATGGAGCTTGTCTGCGTCTCCTAGTAAAGTGATGAACAGAGTACACTGTAGGTATTCAGCAGATAAGGAAAAAGAAAAAAAGTTTTAAGTGTTTTATAGTATTATTTGCATATTTTAAATTAACAATCAGCAGTAGACAACATACAAGTGAATGTAGGACAAAATGTTCCTGTTCTAGGCTGAGACAGTTAAATATTTTGTAACAAGCATAGTTTCAAGGTGATAATTCACAGTACAATTCGGAAAGAAATATTGTATGCAGTTTCACATAATAAACCTTTGCCCATGTCTTATAAAAATCTCAGAGAATAATCTTTGATATTTCATATTAATATTGTTCACATGAATTTAAAACAAATGTAATGGCCCATTACACTTTTGTGCCCCTCAACACACTTTGCATACAAATTGAAAATAACATCTTACTGCCTCATTTTTATTGAAATCAAAGCAAAAGAATGTATCCAGTCTAAGTATTTGAATATACACAGTTTATTTAAAAGTATTAAGCCAGTTCTATCAGTACCCTGCTTTGATCTTCCAAACCCCCATACTTGCCCATGTCAGAAACCCTCACTTTAAGTAAATTAAATAGGAATATCTCTCTATCTTACTGCAAAGTAATGCTGCAGAACTTACATTTTCCCTATGCTGAAAACCTTCTATCTAACTTCATTTATTTTTGGTTACAATCTTACATAAAAGGGAAGGGCCCCTATTAAATTTAATTAGAGATTTTTATTTGATATAAATCACATCAAGACACTGGGCACAACATTCAGCTGGCAGGTGTTATTGTAGCTACAGCTGCTTGATGATTTGGCCCAATTTGTATCTTGTATCAATTGTATCTTCCTTTTTTTGTTCAATAAGCCATGATACTGTTGGCCAAAATTATTCATGGCCAAACAGACATTTTTGATGCTGTTCATCGGTTAATATGATGCCAGCTAAAGAAAGAAAATAGCAGGAATTATAACTTCCATCTTTCTTTTCTTTGTTTATTAACTCCAGAAAGTGCAGTGGTAGGGAATGTTTTACCTCCATACAGCTTTGTTCACAAAGTTGTTTTTTGTCTGTTATAAATTCAACTGCAAAAGCAGATGGGTGGTTTTCTGATAAAAGAGCTGGTTTCTGGGTTTGGTTCTTCTTAGTTCTAATGTTCCTAGCTGTTTTCTTCCCATGGAAATTAGATTAAAAATATCAAAACACATAATACATATATGTAAAAAGTTTCATCAGGGCAAAAATCAACCTGAAAATAATGGGATTTTGAAAAAAAGTACTTCTGATGGACCAGTTATTTGATAAACCTCTACTCTAAAATCTTGTTTTAGAGGGAGGCTACTAAATTAAGATAGTTAATGGATTTGTTTGAGGAAATATCTGCACTCTTTCTTAAAGGAAACCCACAGAAGACACTGTTCAATCAGCTGAGAGCATGTTTTTAAAGAAGGTACATTAAAAAACAAAATGCCCTTCGAAGAAATTAGAGTCCCCTTATTAGCTGAAGTCTCACTGAAGCTGATCAAAGAACCTGAAGGGTCAGTAATGCTCTGGGACTTCAGCCCTGCCCCTTACAATTCTTCAGGGGACCTACAAGAGCTGTTTGTTTGATTGTAGCAGGTTTGTGCCAATGTGCATGATGCCAGCTTTTCCTGTGCTCCCAAAACTCTTTTCTTGACAAGTTATGTCCTCTTTAATTCCAGAGAGAGAAGAACTCCATTTTTTCTGAAACTGGATGAGGTCTACCACCTTTTTAGAGACATCACTGGTTGTATGAAATAATTCTTTGGGGATAATTTCACCACCAGCCTGTACCTTGGCAGTCTCTCCCTTTCAGCATGATCTTTTTTCCTTTCTGTACAGCTTAGTAGACTATCAGTATCCTAAATATTTTGTTTACCATTAGCTTAATAGTGAAATTGCAGTTAGAAATCATGCATCACTGCCTTAGTATTGGATGGTTAGGTTTACTTTTTATACCCTAAGCCATTACATGTCAGGTGAGAGGCTGTTTTCTGTGTTTCCTGTGCTTTCTAATTTGTATAAATCTGCAGGGTTTCTACCAGCATTCAAAAGCAGACAGGTATTTGCAGAATACCTGCAAAAATATTTGCAGGGATTCCAAACAGATTAAAATTGTGACTGGCCTGGTAGAAAAATTACAAGTTTTTTACTCAAGCGGTGTTTGTACTGTATGCTTCAGTTAATTACGAGTCATCCAAAAGACTAAAAATACAGTGGTTATGAAACTCTTCTTAATCCCTTGGAACTATGCTGAACAATGCAGTGCTGATTCCCTTGCTAGATTACTGGAAGGCAAATATTAAATTCCAGCAAAGAAGCAATTACTAAATCCATGTTTGTAATTAATTCACTGCTGATTAGTTCTGACGTGAGCAGTCTGACTGAGTCTTAAAAGGCAGTTAAAGAGAGGAAAAAATGTTTGTGGCTAGTGTAAAACAACATTTGATTCTCTAATGAGCAAAAACAGTACCATTAAATGAATGCTGATTATTTTTTGAGATGGCAAGATCTGCAATTTTGCCCTTCTCTCACCCTAAGCACCTCACATTACTTTCAATAATTTTATCATAGACACTATACTGTATATGAGGACTAGCCTGGTGGAAATTGTTACAGATCTCTTGAAGATTATTGTCTTCATACTATTGCAGGCATAGGTGTGATTTTTGTTTATTGATCTATTTATTATGACTGATCACGCAAAAATATGTTTTGTTGTCCAGCATTGTTTCTCAGTAACAGTATTAATTAAAACATTTATGTAATCCAGTCATATAGCTTATGTTTTTAAGTGACTGACAAAACATCTGTGAGTGCTAATATGGGAAGAGAACAGCTGTAAATGTCCTCTGCATTAGCATAAATTACCTGGTGAATATCAGTAAATGCATCTGCAGAAATAAGATTGCTGCAGAGATATTTTAGTAGCTCACACTAATCAACTGAAATAAAATGTAAACAGCTCCAAAATTAGATTCAGTAAATCATAGCACTTTGGTGGGAAATAAACTATGAGTTCCAGTTTTTAATTCAAAGGGACTGAAAAAATACATTTAAATTTCCTTTAACACTGTCACTCTTCTTGCTACCTCTTCTGAAAACTTCCTTGTCGTGGAAACCCCTTCTTGATCTCAACATACAAACAAACTGCTCCTGAGGCAGAGTGGGAGTATAAGCATAGGTGTGTGGATTTACATGCCCTGTTTGCTCTCATCTGGCAGCTCCAAAGGCATTCAGCAGCCAGGTACACTTGCTTTCTTTCCCACTGGCTCATGTCTCAGCATCACCCCAGTGTGACCCTGCATCTGCAGCGTTCAAAGCTAAAGAAATGGTGCAGCAGCACAGAGAGAATTAGAAACAGTGTCACTGATTAAACTATTGATCAGCCGCTCTGCTAAAGCTGGGGTACTCCTCCAGTTGGAATTAAGCTACTGAACACGCATTGCAGCATGGTGAAAGGCCTGACCCAAACACAGAAAAGTTACAGAAATGATGAAATGAAGATGGGCAAGAGAGGTGGAAGGAATCTTGAGATGGGTTAGGAAAAACTGTCATACGGAACACACTTCACATGGAAGGAGGAGTTTGCACAAAAATTTTGCAGCCCTGTTTCTAATGGCTGATGTCCGTATCGCCATTGTGCCTGCCATTCAAACCCTGAGCAGGACTGAAGAAATGGAGCTCTATTTTTAAAACTTAACTAAAAGAGTGGTGCCTCATTTTGATGCTGAAGTGAGTGCCCTTCTTAGATGGGGAATATACTAATAGAGTATTCATGTTCAAGACACTAGAGAAAGGAAAACTAGAGGGGAAATTATGGAAGGAGGTAAGGTTTTGCCAAAGGGACTAAAGAGCAGAATAACTCAGAGCATCAGCACTCTGGGAATTAATAGTGTAAGACTGTATTTGTCAGGCAAAATATAATTCAGTAATCAGAAGCTGAAGCACAGACAAAGGAGCAAGGCTGAATCTTTGGCCAGCTGCAGATAATGAACACAAGTTTTAGATAAAGATGTTTGCCTGCTGCAAATGAGAATTAATCAAGCCATAGCCAAGAACGTTTTATAACCTTCAGCTGTTCAGTGAACAGCAGGGATGGACCAAGGGAAGGCTTAGGAGCTGAGTTGACACAGAACTTTTCCATGTACTTTGTCACATCAAACACCCATTTCTTGATAAGCTCATGTCTTTGCACAGTGTAATATGCATGCCAGTTATGGAAGTCATAAATCTTCTCTGGACTATGTAGTGAGTTCATGTTAATTTTTTAGAAATTGTAATTACTGTAACTTCTGTGTCTTCTCAGTATATGCCTGTTAAAATCTACACTCCTTAAACTAATATTTCCCTTATTCTGAGCAATGTAAAGGACAAATATTGTCCTATATGTTGTCAATTAAATAAAATTTAGTAGTCTATTTCTTCTTCCAGAAACACAAAAAAATATTGCATTGAACACCTCACCTGCAATAATTTTTCTTGTAGATATTGCTTCTCCATAGCCAGCTCAAATAAAACTACCTTTTCTTCCATCAGTTGTCAAATAGAATTATGTGAATGGGCAGCATTAGGAATGCACTGAGTATAACTTAGTTATGTGTAAAAACCAGGGGCAACATCATCTTACTGCTCAGTGCAACCCAGTTTGCCTGTGTGCGGTCCATGCGCTGCACCTAAAACTACTCTGTGATTTGAAGTTGATCTGAGACACTAATAAAATATCTCATGTATAGATTGTTTCTTACTGTGCATTCATATAAACAGAAAAAACAAATATCGTAAGTATTGCTGTTGGAATCATTGCATTCGTGTGTGAATCTTAAACTTTTAGAATATTCAAGTGGGAAGTCATTTGAATTGAAATGTCAGGAAGAAATACTTTCTGTGAATAACCTTACTGAAAGGCAGTCCTAAGTAATATTTCATCAGCTGCCTGATGGTAACTTCTAAGTTAAGTTAGCTGAACTGGGTGAAATTAAACTTTTGTAAATGGAATGTGCCTGTTCCCTTACAACTGTCTCCACAAGTCTCTACAGCAATACACAGACAAACATATTTCATTCTCACTCCTGTGTTCTCTCAGGTGGATAACGTTTCTGAGTAGTGGATATTTAGCATAAAACAATGATTATTTTATATCTTAAGTGTGTACAGTCTGTTCATTAGGGTGACACTAGAATGTTCTGAATCAGCAAAAAAATTTGACTAAGATTGACCAAAAAAATTGGGAAAAATAATAACAATAATAATTTTAAAAAGTCAAGGCTACTGGGTCTGTTTTCCACCAGGAAGTAAATAAAATAGTGCCTTTCTCAGTCCTACACAACTATGCTATACTATCACCTCAAACAATGGAAGAACACTTTTCCTTTATGAGAGCATACCATCATTTTCTACTTAAAATTATAGATGTTTTTCTTTCCTGACAGCTTTGTGAATCTGAGTGACCTGATGAGGAAAAATTACTTCCTTTTGGTTACGGTTCCAACCATCAATTATTCATCCTCACTCAACTGAGTAGATGGATCATTTTTCCGGCTACTAATCTGCTGCACATTACAGCAGATAAGATGCTGCAAATTATATGTTAAGGAAAACAGGTAGATGCTGTGTTACTAAAATCAGTTGGTGTGTAGCTTGTAAAGGGTCTGCTGGCCTCTATAAAGAGTGAAATTATCCCTGCAGTAGCCACAGTGACCTCTAAGAGGGATTTCTTGACAACTACGGTGATAACAACTACAATTAAGATGAGATCTATGCATGTCAATCATAGCTCTTATTCTCTTACTGTTGGATGTTTTAAAAAAATCCAACATTTTACAACAGCAGGATTCATAGCAGAGAGCACAAACTGGGGTCACTGTTGCATATTAGCTTAATTAATCCCCCTGACCATGTTTTACAATTTTATTCAGCTTCACTCCGATTATGCAGAAACAGACTGCTTTTATGCCTTGTACGTCTATTTAATATCACCCGCAGTTCAGATCAAAAAAGAGTCTTGGGTTTTACCATGAGCTCTCCATACTGACCATCAATTAAACAGTGTGGTAGAGAAACAGAGGGAAGCAACCAAAGTCCAGTAAACTGAGCAATTCAGACTGACTTTGATGGGCTTCTATTAATCACTGAAAACCAATATTTGGCAATACTGCTACTTTTCAATATTATTTTTTTTCTGTGAACTTTGTCTTAATTGTTGCCCCTTCTTTTGCCATTAGTTTTCCTTTAGTGTTGTTTTTTGCAAATTTGACAGCTAATGAAGTTACTACGACAAGTGCAACCAGGAAGAGGAAAGAAGACATTGAAGGATATTTTCAGAAACTGCATTTTGAAATCAGTATTTATGTGACCATTTTGCATATGAAACTCGATTCTCAAAGATTGTCCCAGTGAGTTATGTGAATCTTGTGCCCAGTGACACTGCTTACATTTTGCGTGTCAAACATTCACATTCAGGTGACTGGAAACAACCCTTAAGCTGGCATGATTTGGCAGAATCTATTTACAAAGCAATAAATGTCTTCATATAGTTTTCAAACAGAAAAGAACAGACATTTTTAGCCACCTTGTTTTACTCAGGAAGAAGCACACGTGATCTGTTCCTATGAAGCACTGCAAGGAGACGCTGCGTGCCCTCCAGTCGTGAGAATTCAGGGCCTGTAGGTATCAATCTGTCAAAAATGCTTAAAGAGCATAATTTCCCTGGCCATCCAGTTATCATTTCACCAGTATGGTCTCAGCATCACAGTTTATTGCATGTGCCACATACAGACTTACAGAGAGGGTTATTTTCTGTCTTCCTGCTGATGGATAAGGAACAGTGACAGAAAAATCAATGAGTAATCAATTCAGTGGGTAATAGATACAGCCCTTTGGATGGTCAGGAATGGGGCAATGTGGTAGAGTCAGCAGGGACCAAAGGATGCAGCAGCACAGCAATCCAGCGAGAGAATGAATTATTTATTAATTTAAAATACCATTTATATATCCTAGCTCCATAAAGTGATTGGACAGTGTTCACACTTCCCCCAGGGTGATTGGTCTAAGCCCTAGACACCCATTTAAAAATATTATATTAGTGTACCAAAAACATAACTGGATAAAACAGCAGGTGTGAATGCTATTTACAAAACCTATCTTACTGTTTACATAGCTTGCATAGTAAAGGAAAATTCTCACAGAATTAGTGCAAGAAGATGGAAAATGCCTCTGCTAGCAGCACTTCAGTATCCACAGGGCAACTGTACTTGGTGGACTGCTAAACTCAGAGGGCAAGAAGGCATGAATGTGTAATTTGTCTTTGTTACCATAAACGCTACCAGAAATGGCAAACTGCAATAAAGGAAATATTTAGGAAAGAAATGGATCATGAGGTCAGTGGACCAGCTACCACTGACCTTCATAACTTTGAATCAGATGTGTAACTAGGAACTGTGATGAAGGGCAGTGTATGAAATCATATTTCTTCTTTAACCGCTATTCTGTGTTTCAATAGTTTCCAAAATATTGAGTTATTCTCAGCATAGAAAATACAAAACTATATCGTCTCTGTGAGGAAATAAACTATGGTCTTTAGAATATCAGCATAGTCATTAAGTACCAGCAAAAGTGACTTTTTTCAGTTTTGGATGTTTTATCAGATACCATCATAGGGATCATTTACATAATGTGAATGTAATTTATTATAAGTATTAAGACAAGTTTATAAATGTGAAGTTTATGACCATGCTACCAGAAGAAATGTTCATTCTGAAAAAAATTAAGGAAATTAGTAGAAAGTATTTATTCCACCTGCTAAATAATTATTCTGGTTAGAGATACTCTGGTATGAGTCTGAACAAACAAGTGAGATTTGAAGTGCATTACTTCATTCAATAAAAGCCAGTTAAAAATCTGTATAGCTTATTTCTTATAAGAACTGTAACAGTTATGAGCAAATATAATATCCATATTACCATGTGTTTTCTTCCTCAAAATTCCTACATTTTACTCTAGAATCCTTATTAATTCTGATAGGACAGTTAGTCTTTTTAAGTATATTGATGTGTTTTTCCTTATTTAGTATTTTTCCCATCTATCTTTGTCTATGAAATTTGTTTCTTTGTACATTAAAAGCTATCAAATTACCAGTTTTAGTTATGTAATGAAGAACAACTTTGTCTTCTGCAGTTGTTTCTTAAAGGACTAAGAGGGTTTTTAAAGCATTCACTGATAGCCAAGATAAAATCATGCATGAATACTCAATTTGCAATTTCTTTCTGAAGCTGAATATATAGTCAATGATTTGCCAGTATGCTTGATCAGAGAAAGTTTAAGTTATTCATTGAAAGCAGAGAGAGTGAAGTTTAAAAGTTCATTCCATTTATATGCATAAACATATATCTATATTTATATAAAAAATACATCTATATAGTTACTTAAAATTACATATATTTCTTGGACTATAGTATTAATTTGATAACCAAAAGAAACTTGTGGAGAGTAATCATTCTATAAATTAGCTGATGGGTTTCATCCTTTTCTCTCTGGTCATAAAGTAACTGTATTTTTGCAGTGGATAAATAAATTTCAGTTTGCCAGGCTCTTGCAGCTCATCATTAGAATTAGCAGACTGGCCATTAAGTCACAAAATACCATTTTGGATCTGTGTTCAAATAAACAGAACTTCTGCAAGGAGAGGATAAGGAACAAATAATGAGAAATATAAATAATTAATATTAAACCACAGATATCCCTCAATGAATGAATATCCTTCTGAATGTATTTAAAATATTCTTGCCTCAGATGACTGTAGGAAGATGTATAGTTTTTCTAGAAAGTTCTTGCTGATGGATAAAATTAACATCTAGCTATTCCACTACAGTTCATTCATCTGAAGTGGCTTGGAGAAACAAATAAATTTTGGAATTATAAACAGTTTCATAAAGCAAGAAAGGTCTGTTTCTCTTCTGTTCATGATTCAGTTTTCTCATTTTTTTAGGGCTTGCTACGTCGTATTCATCCATTAGTTAGTTTGGTTCTTTATATTAGCAGTAATTACTAGTTGGAGTAAATGCTTTTCTTCTAGGTGCAAAAAGGGAGCTTAAATACTGTCATTATTAGCTGATGAGTAATACCATTATGTTCTCCTAGAAAAACTAGGAACAGTTTCTTATTTCATTGTCTCTGTTACTAAAAGCTGATCAGCTCCTTAAGCTACGGGAGCAGAGGCCGGTGGTTCCCTTGCAGGAAGAGCTGAGCTCCATCCGTGCAATCGGATTTGTGATGCTCACACAGCAACAAGCAATTACCCTGCGATGGGGTCACTGCCGGCAATAAGGGCTCGCATGGCACAACACACCCGTGCCTTTTAAAAGCCAGATAAGGGAGAGTTCCAGGGAGCGGATTAGGGAGCCAGTCTGCTGGCTTTCATGATTTGAACAAGGAAAGAAGAGTGCAGAGCATTCCCATGTGTCTGCCTTCTATAAATCGCTGATAGGTACCTGAAAACGTGCACCGTACCTGCGTCATGGCCAGCACTTTACACGTGCACTGCCAGCCATGGTGGTGATGTCTGGGGCAGGGGAAGGTGCTGCAAAGGAATTAGGACTTAAGAGTTGCAAATTTCAGAGGAGAGAACTGCTTGCTGGAAAATTATAAATGTGTTTTCATTTTTGCTTTTCTTTTATTTTTTTACAAGCAAGTTGTCTAACCAGCTGTGATTTTTGTGGCTGACATCTGCTGAGAAAATCAGTAGAGACTTGGCACTTGTAAATGACAAGTAACTGCATCAAGAGCACTGCCTAGGCCAAGCTGAGCTGTCAAAACCAAAATTCCCAGAGTGAATTGTAAAACTGAAACTGATGTACTTCTTAGAGATCTATCCAAAACAAAATATTCCAAACTCTTCCTATTTTCTCCTGTTAAACAGACTTGGGTTTGCATTGGAAAACACAACAAAGAGATTTCACTGTCCTTTTCATGCTCTACAGCTTGGTTTCTAGGATGTGCATTACTTAAACAGAACTGGACCATGTCTGTGGAAATGGACCTAAAACTTATCTTTGCAATCTGTTTTTTCTAAATGATGATCCACTGCCCTCCCTCAGTGCTCTGAGTTTTAGCTGATGAATTCAACATAGTGCCACAAGAAGTCGAGGTACACTGGATGACCAGACCTGTGCAAATACATTGCAGCCATGAAGACTTTTAAAAAACTTTACCCTAGAAATTCTGAGGGTGAAACCCCGATTGTTATATAGCATTGAAGGAATCCGGGACAAAAAGAAACCAAAATTCAAATGTTCTGGGTCAAGTCTTCTTAATCAATTGGTTTGATTTTTTTGTTTGGGGTTTTTTTTTTGCTTGAGGAGGTATGAAAGAGAGGTTAGGATTTAAAAGAGGTTTAAAATAATAATGTGCCTGTGATTCCCTTTAGATTATGATTTTGGAGTCTGGAAGTCTGCTTGGATTAAATTTTCTTTCAGGATTATTTTCTGCAAACATAATAAGAAGAAAATAAAAAGATAAAAGGCAAAAGACATGAGAGTCTCAAATAATTGTTGTGTTTGGACACTAAATATTGTGAAGTTATTTACAAAGTAGCAAAAGCTGATAACATTTTTCTTTCTTTTCCGGATAAACTACCATTAAGGTCCATTTAGCTACTGCAAAAATAAGTCCTCTCTGACTGGGTTACTCAGCTATCCTGCTGACATTTTCACAATTAACCTCAAACACTTGAAAAATCCTTAATGGAGACCTTCCTTGATACAGTAGTAACATGGCTGTCTCAGAGAGAGGTGGACTCTAGAGCCATGCACTGATATTATTGGAGCAACAGCTTAACTTTTCAGCTTGCAGATACAGACCCAAGTCTTTGGGAGTTACTCTACTGAGCCCATCATTTTTAAGAGTAAATATCTTATCTTTCTTCCTTCAGACCTCCGATGTTTAAAGGATTTTGGATGTGCAGTTCTCTGGGGAAGCTGTCTAGGAAGTGTGGAGTTTATTATGTTGGCAAGCAAGCAAGCTGTGACGATCTGATGAAAATTCTCCCTTGTGCTCAATGTGTTCACTTGTCCAACTGGTTTCGTGCACTGTTTAACAAGGCTTCAGCCAACCTCAGCAAGACAGCAGGTACCTGAGAAACACTTGCGAAGCCTCCAGTGCAAGAACTGAGATTTCCTGCTAGACATGATATCTTTATGAAAATAAAAAGGCAATTTTTAGTACAAGGAATCTGGTTCAGTAAACTGTGACAGACATTCAGATCCTCGGCTCATCTAATTCAGTTTGACTCCATTAGAGTCAATGACATTACATCGATATACACCAACTGAGCGTGTAACCCAGAAGGCTGGAATCACGAAAAGTCACTTCAGAGACAATACTGGCAACTTTTGAGAATAGATTTGTTTTGCCATTCATACTTGAGTCTGCATTTAGATGTCCACTCTGACTGGTGCATCTTTTGTGATCAAATTGTGGCTGCTAATAAAGAAGTGGAAAAGAAGGAATTTAAAAGATCACAGTGAGATGACTGACATCTTTTAAATTCCTTCTTTTCCACTTCTCAATAGAAACCTCTTCAAGTCAAGTGCCTGTCTTTTGCATCTTTCCTTGCGATGCAAAATCGAAATAGCATTAAAAGAATTGATATACAATTCAAAACCTCTTCCAATGTTCAGGTTTTGGTTAAAGCATCTCTGGGTGTTTGAGGCATCTCCAAATCTAGGCAAACACAATTTTAGGCTTGCTTAGCAGCACGGAATGGATTTAGCTTTATGAAAAATTGCTTAAGATCCATTGACACATCTTGTCTCTCTAGGAAGTAATGGAAGGTGATTATTTAAAGTTAAAGAAAGCAAAAAGGGTAATAAACATATGATCAGTTACCAGCTGTCACTTTAAATTATTAGCTGGAGAGGGTGGAGAAAAATCAAATTAATATAGTAACCACCTACAGCTATACAGTATTTGTGCAGTGTCCATGGAAGAGCGTGGAATTGAGATAGCCGAACTCACACTAGCTGGAGCTCAATTGTATGAAAAGTGGGGATAAACAGCTTTTATGGGATTCTTGGTTGAGCTGCTCTGTTAATTTAACAGCCGACTCTGGCTTTATTATAGTAAATAACATACTCATTCCCATGTTTAAGCTCTCAAGAAGGGATAAAGAAGATATTAATAGGTGGCGAAGTGCTTACAGTCAGCCAGGAGTGTGTACTGAACTGGCAATTTGGTGCATTCCTGCACTGTGTACAGAGTGTGGAGTGTCTAAGTAACCATTAAAGAGTGTCAGCCAAGTGAGTGCAGGACAGGAGGGAGTGGGGCCCATTTAGAAAGTCAGACAGAAACCCTGACTCTGCTATAACTTTGTGAGCAGTACAATATATATACCTGTGTGGCGGGATGGGCCGCAGTTCGGATGTTCTTCATTGATGTCACTGTAGCCCATTGGTTTCCACTGCTGTATTTTCATTTATGACTTCTTTTCATCACTGGTTGGTTCACCTACATTTCTAGATCCACATCCCAGATAAAATCAAAGACAGGATCATCTGTTCATCAGGACCTCCTGAAAGCCACCTGCTGACAGAACCTTCCTCAGAGAAGAAATCCTCAGATAACTGAAAACTCCAAAGCTGCTTATATCTTAGCAACATATATATATATATCACAGAATCCTAAAGGTTGGAAGAGACCTTCAAGATCATCTAGTCTGACCATCAACCCAGCACTACCAGAATCACCCCTAAACCTTATAATATCCTGCAGTGCCACATCCAGACACCTCTTGAGTACTTCTGGAGACAGTGACTCCACCACCACCCTGAACTTATTCTAGTGCCCAACCACTCTTTCAGTGATTTTTTCTTTTCCCTGATATCTAATCTGAGTCTTCACTGCTGCAATTTGAGGCCATTTCCTCTCGCTCTTTTACTTGAGACATGGCAGAAGAGGCTGACCCCCACCTCACTACAAACTTCATTCAGGCAGTTGTAAAGACTGATAAGGTCCTCCCTGAGCACCCTTTTCTCCAGGCAAAACAACCCTGGACTAAACAATGCCACTTCCCAGACTGTGTTACGTATGGTCACATATTTACATTTCACATACATATGTTACAGCACCCAAAGAATTGAAGAAAAAATCTAAAATCTATTTTCCTGTGCCCCCCTACTTCAAGGCTGTCAGAATAATTGGTGGGTGCTGTGAAAGAGCATGTAGTATAGCGGAGACTCCATGCAAATACAGTGACTGCAATTAAAACCACTGGTCTCAAATCATTCAAAGTGGTCAGAAGTCATGGTGACTTTTCTAAAGTTATCAGACAAGATAATACAGAATCTCTTCAGGCCTTGGCTTGCGCTCCTGTGCCCCCACTACCTCCCATGTAGGCTACTGGATATGATGATTGAGGTGAACAACTTGTTTCAGCAGAGTGGGTAATAGCAAAAAGCATTTTTCTTTTTCCCACAAGCGTTAAGCATGAGATTGTACAAAGTGCTACTAGATCTTCTCCCCTATAATCAAGGTTACACACATGCATTGCTGTGTCCTCAGAACTAGAAAGACATGGACCTGTTACAGTATCTAGAGAGGACATCCACAAAAATTATCAGAGAGCTGTAACACTCCTTCTATGCAGAAAGGATGAGGCAGTTTGGATTGTTTAACTTGCAGAAGACTCTGGTGAAACCGCACTGTGGACTTTCAATATAGAAAGGAGGCTTATTAGGAAGATGAAGAAAAACATTTTACCAAGGCCTGTAGTAACAGCAAAAGGGGCAATGGTTTTAAACTGAAAGAGAGCATATTTCTATTGGAGACAAGGAAAAATGTTTTTTTTTTATTATGAGGGTGGTGGGACACTGGAATAGGTTTCCCAGAGAAGCAGTGTGTACCTCATCAATGGAACTGTTCAAAATCACGTTGGATATCACTTGAGCAAACAGATCCAGTAGATGTCCCTGCTTATTGCAGGGTGATTGGATCTGATGATCTTTAAAGGTCCCTTCCAAGTCAAATCATTGCATAAATCCATGATTAGACTATCTCCACTGTGTAGAATGCAGGACAGGCAGAACTCTTTGCAATAAGGGAGGAAGAGAATGCTGTACAGAAGACTAGTCTGTAATCTTTGACATGTAATAAAAACATGATGTCCCTGCCTCAATGTTAAAACTCCATTTTCTATGATTCTAATTTTATTTTCTGGGACAGAAATCAAATAAACAAAGGCTGCTTTACATCCCACTGATCACTGATACATGTGTGTAACTGCACATGTGTGCCACTGCACACTGGAAACAGGATCCCCAGTGAGCTATTTACAAGTGTGAATTTTAAGTGTGTCCAGATATGTGAATCATATTATCACTTATGTGAATATGTTATCCAGCCTAGTTTTAATTTTTTGCTGCCTTTATTTTGTTTAGGTGTATTGCCCCTCACACACTGAAGTTTAATTAGAGTCTGCATCCTGATTACCATAATTATTTTGCAGCTCATTCATGCTAGCAGTGTTAAGTGGGTGGTAGGGTTTCTCTCCTCAGTTCCCCTGCTACAGGGGCTTACAGACATTACCCATTCAGAATCTGTGCTAGCAGATATTTAATAGCCAAGGACTCGATTCTTTTTCATAGGTCATTCTCTTTCCTTCAGATGAATATCAGTTTCAAGAAATGCAGGATGAAAGCTAAATATATCAACATGGAACCGATTTTCTTTCTTTCAGGTTTGAAGGAGCTTTATATTTTTCTTTCCTTTATCCTATTTTATGAGAGGAAGGTCTTTTTTCTTTTTCAGGCTGTGAGTAAAATAGATGTTAAGATGTTTTTCTGCATCACTCTGGAGGGGAAAGCAAGTAGTGATTAATTCAAAGCATAATAGCAATAGCTTATATTTCTGTACTAGCTTTCATCTTGAAGGATACCTTTCCCAAAGCACTTTACAACCTAAATAAAGCAGGAATCATTAAAATTCTACATTTGCCATTCCACAGGGATTATTGTACTGTATCTTTAGTGTTATGTGTAGATCAGTACCATGGTTACTGCAGCTACCTAGAGCAGAGAATAGTGAGCTTTTAACGATAGCTTTTTTTTCTGTGGGTGTTTAACAGGTCAATTTTCTACAGCTGAAATGTATCCCTGCGTCAGGTAGACCACATTACTTATTCCATAGCATACAGAAACTCTAGTCATCAGCTTAGAGAATATTTGAAAAAACACCAAAACTACTGGGAAACATATTAAATTTGAAGAAAATGGAATATGATTGCCTGTGTTAGAACAAGACCACCATATCTAGAGTCACCACTGTCTTGTTTATGAAAAGTGATAACTCATGTTTCATACTGACAAGTGGTCAAGGCTTTTGCTATAAAAGTCTTTTGGAAAATGTCAATGGCAAAAGCACAAATACTCATTTTTCTGCTTATTAAAATACTGACTCTAATCTGAATAATATACTGCAGTAACCTTAAAGAATCATACACACTACGCACCCCAAAGTTTTCCTTACAAGCAGAGGCAGGTCAACTCCTGCATAGAAGAGGATCATATCTATTACCATACCATTGCCATCATAGCCTCTCTGTCAAACTAGCAGCATCATTTTTCCCACTAAAAGAAAGAAGTTTGCTAATATGAAAGAAGTTTCCTAAAAAGTAGCTCAAGGTCTTGTCAGGAAAAAAATATTTGACCTCATAAAAAAATCTTAAATGTAAATTTACACAATGAACTGCATACAGGAATTTCAGGAAGAATAATTGTCCTGAGAAGAGGCCTTAAGAATGCATAATAAATGCATAATACTATTTGAGAGAACAAAGAACGTTTTAAAAATCCACTGCAGTAAAGGCTCAGAAGCATTCTGAGATCAGAACTGTTCGTATTGTTTCAAAGCTCAGTCTGTCAAACTGACCAGCTGTTGTCCCTTGTGAATGCTGAAAAACAACTCTCAGAACTTTATGAGCAAAGATCTATTCAAACTGTAGGACCAGGATCACATGATGGAGCTTTGACAGCATCAAAATAATGCTAAGGCTTTTCCCCCAAGATATATCACAGTGAATGGAGGATTTATAGTGTCACCTGCTTTTCAGATAGTCCCACAGTCCAGTAAGACAAACAAAGTGATTTGGAAAAGTTCAATGGCTGTAGTTTCACTTCCAACAAAAAACAAAACAAATCAAAAAGCCAAACAAACCAAAGCAAAACCAAGAACCCAAGCACACAAACAAAACCAACCCGGATGTTCCATTAGATCTCAATGGAATAAGAAGAAAAACGTCTTATCAATATTCAACACATTTACAGTGAAAGGCATTGAAAGGTAGAATTCAGAGGGCGCAGACCAGCTTTATAAAACCAACATCATTTCTCAGGGAGAGAAATACACCTACCACTCCAGAAGTATAATACTAATGTCTCATGTGATTCAGGTAATTGCAAGACTCTAAAGCTTCTGTTAATTTGTGGACAAACTTAGTACAAGATGTGTAGCACCTGGCTTTTTGATTATTTTACAGCTGTATTAAGCTTGTGATATTCAAATGTATTGGTTTCATGTGACTGAAATTAATTGTCACCCTGTGGTAGATTACATGGTCTTAACTGCAAAGATTATTGCTCCTTGTCATTTAGCCTGGTTATGACCTTTCTACAGTACTCATCATTTTCATTATTTTTTTCATTCGTATTGACATTATTTGAGTCTCTACTGGAAATTTCCATCTGCACAAACTAAGCTGACATACTCAGTTTTAGATTTAAATAATGCTCTGGAACATGTGACGTGCTTTGCCCAGATCTGACTGTAATTAACACTTTGTCATGCGTTTCTAATAAGCAATTTGGGGGGACAAATAAATCAGTGCTTCAGAAACATATAATACAAGTTAAACAAAACACTCTCTTTAAATAAAAAAGGACACTTATGGAGAAGGAAAAATAGCAATTAGCCATCCTGTTATTAATCATAACTACATTAATTAGCATTCCAACAAAAAATGCAAGAAATTAAGAAGTCAATTACGGTTTGCACATATAAACTGTCTTGCTAACATCTGCTTCAGTTCAGTTTGATGCTTAGGCCGTAATTCCACCAGCACTGCCTAATTCTAACACTCAACAGCATGGTGAACAGCTCTGCTGATTGGCTGTTTTAATCCTTGCTTGGTGTTTAGTATTCTGGGGTGACGCTTTTTAATAAAGGACAGTAATCTGCCAAAAAATTTGTGGCAATGGATTTTAAAAGAAATCTGAATCAATAAAGAGTTACTTCAAAACTATTCTTGGACTGAAATACTGCACCTTCCTGGAAGAAAAATGCTTATGCTCACACCTTAAGTTAGTGACAACAGGCCCACAATTTGTAAAAAAATGTGTTTATTTGACTTTCTTGCGCTGACTTCTTTACACTACCCCCAGTTTTCAGAAATCAGGTTGCAGACAACAAAGATGAATACTCCTAGATGATCTGGTTTTAGACAGCTCAAAGCAAATTAATCTTTGCTATTTATAAAGAAAACAAAAGATTAAAGGTAAGCTGATTACTGTGGCTGCAAATGAGATACACTTTTGTTTCAGCAAATCCTTGAAGGAGCACAGATAAACCTCTGCCACTGCTGGAAAGTGAATATAACTAGTTACCTTGTTTATCTCATAGAGTGGCTGAAACTACTGCTTAGCTATAGCAATTTGGCTTGAGAAACATCATATGCACTAAGATTTAAAACATAATTCAGAATTTTAATAATGCAGCAAGCACTGATTCGTCTCTCCTCTTTAAACAATTCAAATGCATCTGAAAATTATGAGAATAAAAGGAAAACATGCTACATTTTAATGATGCCCCTGCTTGTCTAATTACTCCTTGATCCCTCAATCTGCAAAATTAACACTGATACGGGTCATGCCTCCAGGCAAACATGTTACACTCCATCAGCTATTCTTCACAAGAGTGTAGATATCTGAGTGGATACATCATGCTGGGCATCCCTCTGAGTCCTGTGAAATTGTACAGAGGTTTCTAATTTAGCTGCTCTGGATTTCATTAGGAAACAGCCTGGGTCAGTTCTGTGTTGTATTGTGAAGCGTTTCAAAATGTTGCTTCCTTTTACATGAAGGGAAAAAGACATTTATTTTCCAAGAATTTTAACACAAGAACTTTCCTAAACTTTGCATAACATTTCATTAAATTTTTAGACAGTTTGCCCCATCTTTCAGAAATCACCCCAGAAAGTTGTTTTCTTATATCATCAGGTCTTAATCCTGATCTGTTCAGCACATCAAAATTATGTGGTATGAAATAGAGGGCAAAGGCAGGCTGCAAATGATACAATTATTATGTGTCCCATTCTACAGATAATTTTTACAAATCCAGTGTTTAAATTTAGTGTTGTGTGACTTTTCCCTTCTGAATATTAGCCATCTAGGAAGGCAACTAGAAGCAGATTTGCAGTTCTTGGTTCATTTTTGGTTCCTTTCTTTCCAAGCAGAGAAGAGTAGAGAGAAAATGTGCGACTGAGAGGGAGATGTCATATGTGTTTCCAGAACTTCTGAATCCCGCAAGTCATTCTTCTGGCTCCAGGAGACCAGATGGGATGTTTCTCCACAGAGCATTCAAAATTCCAGAAAAGACTAAGACTGGTGGTGTTCACTTTGTAGTCACAATATTTAGAAGAGATGTCGACAGTGGCCATGTTTCAGAGCTTTGAGGTCCAGAAGGGGCAAAGGGATGTTCTTCTTAGAGTGCTTAAAGTGGTCCCACAGGTGATGAGAAATATTGGTTTTATTTGGTGTAACAGTCTGTCATTGTAGCTTCAGACAATAATAGTGCCTTTAGGAGTGAATTATATTAATATATAAATTTAGGAAAAGAGCTCACATGAAAATAAATACTGCTGTTCTAGGTCAAATAAATTCTTACTGTTCATAAACCATTCATAAAGATCATACATTCCCATAAGTTTATTTAATATTCCTGTAGATGCTCTACCTCTTTTTTGAGATCTATTCAAAGAAAGTCCATCCACAGATTTAAAAGAACTTGCACAATTAACTTATCTCTGTGAAAATGCATGTGTACATAGGTATAGATACATGTGAGTACAGGTGATATTATGTATATATGTATCTCCTGTCTTAGTGGTGAGGAATTTCAGAAATAACCAGATTCAGTTTGTGGGGGAGCGAGACACAAATATCCATTATTTCTGTTTCCTAGACTGATGTTCTGGCCAGTGGAAAATGCCTCCTAATATTTAGGTCAGCATTTGAAAAACATATTGTTTACCTGTGAGGTTAACACATTCATGGCAAGTTAATGACACTCAGTTGTGTTTGTAATGCACCTAAAAGGAATGGGCATTCTACTAACTAATTGGCTTTACTAATGATGAGCAGAAAGACAATCATAAGAGATTTCATTCCCACTTGGCATCATGCAACATCTCAAAGTGATTCGTTTAGCATCTTTTCTGGTTTATCAAGTAAATTTTCTCCCTGCTTTAATATGACAACAGAAGAGATTTCAGGCTTTTGAAACAGCTACTTACTTTGACTTCCCAGATGATTTTGAGGTGAATACATTACAAATGCAACTTATTAAAACACACATACATTAATGGCAACCACTGTGTAAACTGCAAAGCAGCTATTATCGCATAGCGCAATTACGTTCCTATTTAATTCATTTAAATCTTCCTCATTTTGCACACCAAGCATTTCTGGAAGTTAATTGGCATGAAAGACAGGGTAAATTATGCACAACAAATTGAGTGTGAAATAAAGTTAATTTAGATAAAATCCATTGTGAAAAATGCTGTTTCAGCAATATTTGCAAAGGAGAGGAGTCACCAGCGCTACGTCAATGTCATTGACTCTGCACTGTTTCAGAGCTGAGATTTCATGCAGTGTTGCATTTATATAACCCCTAGTTTGAATGCAAGACTCTCTTGTGTGCTCATTGTATAAGAAGCTATGGAAACTACTTAATGGAATGCTATTGACATTAATGAAAAAATTAATGGATCCTAGCTATAGGAGGAGTTATTATTTAATAGACAGTTTGTACGAGTGATTTAGTCCTGTCAAATCTTGATGGCCTTCTGAAGTCAGTGTTTAACTTTGTTATTTTCAACCTGTGTGTTTTCATAATAATTAGCATAAAGGTAATTCACTAATGCATTTTAATGCATCTAAGTAACGGCATCATTCCCCAGAAGAGACACTCCAGACAGCTGGGAGTGGGAGGAAGAAAGAAGGAAAAAGTATGAGATTTTGATTCAGGCTTGAAACGAATGAAAGAAAGGCTTGCATACATTCCTAGTTAGAAATGAGAGTTCAAGGCAAGTAACTTTGCAAGTGGAAGTGCAACCATTCATCTTGATGCTCATATGGTGTAAGGTCCTGTGCTTGGGTTGGGGCAACCCCCAATATCGATATGAGCTGGGGGATGAACGGATAAAGAGCAGCTCTACTGAGAAGGACTTGGGGGTGCTGGTGGGTGAGATGCTGGACGTGAGTCATCAGTGTGAGCTTGCAGCCTAGAAAACCGGTCATATCCTGGGCCGCAGCAAAAGAAGGTTTTCCCCCTCTTCTTTTCCCTTGTGCAGCCCCACATAGAATACTGAGTCAAGGTCTGTCATCCCCAGCACAGGAAGGACATCAACCTGCTGGAGCAAGTCCAGAGGAGGGCAATGAAGATGGTTAAAGGGATGGAGTACCTTTCCTATGAGGAAAGATTGAGATAGTTGGGATTGTTCCTACTGAAGAACAGAAGGCTCCGGAGTGAACTCATTGCAGGTTTCCAGCACCTGAAGGAGACCTACAAGGAAGCTGGACAGGGATTTTTTTACAAGGGCATGTAGTGATAGGACAAGGGGTAATGGCTTCAGCCTGAAAGAGGATAGGTTTAGATCAGCTATTAGGAGGAATTTTTTCACTGTGAGAGTGGTGAGGCACTGGAACAGGTTGCCTACAAAAGTTGTGGAAATGTTCAAAGCCAGGCTGGATAAGGCTTTGAGCAACCTGGTCTAGAGGAAGGTGTCCCTGCCCATGGCATAGGGGTTGGAAGTAGATGATCTTTAAGGTCCCTTCCGACCTCATTTGATGATATACAATCACAGAGCATGAAAACTCATTCCATAACAGGAAATGTACTTAAGTCTATTTTTTAAATATAAATATCAAAAGATATAAGTTTCCTTTCACAAGGATAAAGGCGAGCAATGAAGAATTACATGCAACTAGATATTTAGATGGATTTCTTAACCACTATTTTTTTTTTTTTTTATAGTATAGAAATCTGTTAGTGGTAGTACAGTGTTATGGTTTGGCTCCTTACCTGAAATCTGTGTGCATACTTCTACTCTTTAAGCAATTATGTTTTGCCATATCTTTCATCTGCATTTTTCATTTTCATGCCGTTCTCAGTAGCAGAATGAAAACAGGGTTCCCAGGTTTTTCTCCTGAAAAGAGAAACATCACCAAAGTACTTGATTTCAAATGAAACAGGCCTCATAATAGATGGAATGTTTGATAGTGTCCTTCCAAAGGATTTGAAGATCTGCCTATTAGGAATGACAATGGATAAGAAGATTAGTGAGATTAGTCTGAAATGCCTTGTGTATATATTAGTCACTGAGAAAAATGTATTATGAAGTGCTGGACTACATAATCTAAATGTGCATCCATCATGTATCCCACCACTACAAAGTATCTTCTACATATTATATAGTGGACTTCATAAGGCAGAGAAATACTTGACAATAATTCAGTAAAAGTAGTAAGTCTGTTAGTGTTATAGAGGAACAAAACATATGCATATTATATGCTCTTTTGTATGCTTTTTATACAGAAATTTATGGGGCCATATTAGCTGATATGATTTTCTTTTTTTGTGGTCTTTTTTCCAACTGGGTAATTGATCATAACTGAAGTGCAGCATTTTTGTAAAATGTTTATGCTGATTCAGATGGTCTTTCTCAGGCTTGCCTATCTGATGGGAAAAATAGTATTTCCTTCTATATATAACTGGTTCCATGTCATTTTTCCCAGTTAGATGGAGTTCAGCATGAATCATGGCCTAATAAAGATGCAAACCCTGGGAGATGCTAAGCACTTTCAGAACAGGACTGGGGACTACATCCATGAAAAAGGAGTATCAAAATCCATCTAAAGTGTCCCTATAAAGCTATTATTATTTGAGCATATGATACTACTAATGCGCAAACTACTGCTTGCAGATTTGCAGCTGGTGATCAGGCAGAAGTTGTTTTGATTGCTTTGGTTGCTGGAATCAGTTTATATGTCTGTATGCAAGACCTTTTTCAGTAGGTCATAAAACTCTGAAGGAGTTCAGCCCGTAGTTGGTAGAAATTAAATTCCTCTCATCCATCACTGAAAGATTGTTTATCAAGATGCTGTGGATGAATTAGTGTAATCCTTATCACTTAATATAGTCTGTCTTGATAGATATTTCCTGGAATTGGTTCTCAAAATTAATCAGCTTAGAAAATGTTAGGAAAGAGAAATGTCAGCTATTAATTTGCAATTTCAATAAAGCTCCCCAAACTTGCCCATCTAATACAAGAAGAAGAGTTGCTCTCTACCAGTACAATCTTGTGATTTTTATCTGTACTGCATACATCAAATGTCACATAGTTAAATACCATGCAAATATGTATGAACTCTGACTGTTAGGTTGCTTTTATTTTGTTGTTGGCAGCATCCTTCTTAAGTGGAGGTGGATGCATACAGGGTATGCATACCATGTAGCAGATTCTCTTGAAACATTGATATTCTTTTTTGTAGAAAAGTGGTCTATCCAGGAAGGTACTAACTTCAAATGCTAGGCTTTCATTAAACATTAAGACAAACTACAAAGTAGCAGTATCTGGTTTCCAGTCAGGTTTTAAACTATGCCTTATATCATCTGCAGGAGATACAGGTTTGGGTGTCATACTCATGTGTACCTTCAAAAATTTTGCTAATGTGCTTTGGAAAAGATTATTTTCCCATTCAGCAGTGTGCTAGGATATTAGGAACAGCCACATCCCCGGGTAAGGAAAAATCCTGTGAATGGTTGTCTACAAAAACTTTCCTTTTCTGGCTCGCTGCTAAAGTTGTGCAGCCAGTTTGACACCCTTAGTGCTGGAATGAAAGGATAGGAAATGTGCTAGTATTTTTCATTAGTTCACTACTCACAATTTTCTTAAGAACTTGTGTGTGTTATTTCTTTGGTACTCCTATTTCATGCCAGGCAAAACAGTTTCCTGTGTAAATACCTCTCAATTACGGCAGACCTAAAGTGGGATTTTAATGTATTGCTTACATCAATCATGAGAATATTTTGAAAAACTTTGAGGGTGGCTTAGCTTTTCCAATGGGTGTGAGGACTAGGATTTCATTAAAAACTTCTCTAGGGAATCATTACCTTTGACCTAATCAGATACATTTTGAAGGAGGATACTTGAGGAGTGATGGGCACTTCAGACAATCCTGGAAGGAACCAAATTATTTTGTCACATTTTCTCCTGGACACTGCCAGATGGGCAGCTGAATTTGCTCTACCTCTTCTACCAGTGACATCCGTCATTCAGATAGTGGGAGCAGAGGATGAGAGTGCAAAATTTATCTGAGCAGGGGTGCAAGCAAGGATTTAGGAACATATATTTTCTTGTTGGTTTTCTCGGAAAAACCTTTTTAACGAGACATTTTATTTATTTTTGTTTTAATTGAATATTTTAAATTCCACCCCACATTCTTGAAGATAAGAAGAGTTCTCTTAATTATTTCTTTGTAGTTTCCAAGCTCAATAAGATCTTTTTTCATTCTTATGTTCTGGTTAGGAGTAGGGGTCTTCAAGCTTTTCCTTTGTTAATGTGTTTTTAAGGGAAGAATGAACCTTATCTTCTGTCTACATTAAATTTTTTTCCTAGTGGAATATAGAGTCCCAGATGACACCAAAGTTATTTCTAGAGAAAATGTAATTAACCTGTTTTTTTGGAACCAGACATATCCTAGCATTATTTGGAATTAGGTGGAGAAGGTTGGTACTACCTTGCAGTCATGTTTTCCATTGCAGTATTTTAAATAATTGTGAACTTAGGGTTTTCCTACTGCTCATACCCTCACTGTGGCTAAAAAAGAACAATGGCAAACAATGTTGTCACTCTCCTGAAGGAATGATATAGCAGATTAGTACCTCTCTCCAATGAATGCTTTTCTGGGCATATTGCATTTATGTTCTCTTTGACCAGATGTGTTAGTGCTACCAGCCCTGCACAGGGGCCTTATGCAGCTGCAGCGTTCGTATCACACAAAGCCTTATGTGGGGAATCTAACAAACTGTTAGTTCAGAGTCTGCAGCTAGGACCAGAAATGAGGGAATTGATAATTAAGTGAAACATAGCAGAAAGGAAGGATTGATTCAGGATATTGCTAAAAATCAGCAATGTATAAAGGCAGAATGATGTAAAAAGGAGTGGTTTGTTAAAGTGAATGTGAACACAACTATTAGAAAAGACTGTCCAAACTATTTCTTCTTGGGATATGCAGGTAAATAACTGTCCAGCTATCCAGCTGCCTGACTTTTTCAGCACACTTCTGTTAGAACAATTTCATGGTGACATCAGAGAAGACTCCTGTTAGAACAATTTTATGAGGGCATCAGGGAAGTTATGAAACACAGAGGATGTAATAATAATTAGAGGAAATTTAAGGCAATGAAGTCCAGGAAATTATACAAAATCCTCCATTTGTAGTTAATTATCTCAATACAGTCTCCACAGCTGTCTTGCAGGAAGTTAGTGCTTGCTTGAAGAGTTTTACCCACCTTTGTCCAAGCAAATGAGCAAGATCAGCAGAGAGTTGGAAGCAATGCCCATGACATAAGACTTTATCCCTCATTGTCAGGGCTTTTTTCCTATCTGAGACTGAAAAGGTTTGAAACCAAAAATTATTGTTTCCTTGAAAATACAAAAACTTTTATCAGTGCAGTATATCCTGCATATTCACTGTCCATGTGAGTGTTCATAGGCCTTATTCTATAAGGAAATAATATCCTTTTCTCTTCGCAGTTCTTGTCAGTGGGCAGCAGACTAAACATGTGAACCCATGCTTAGAAGGCACATTGTTTCACATTTAGCAATTACTTTTTTGATTGCACAGCAGCATGGAGGAGAAATCTTTGAAGACTTCACAGCTTTATTATAATAACCTTAATGATTAATTTTGCTGTGTCAGTATGGTTGTCCACTTACAAACAGCTCCAGTCCAGAAGGTAATGAATTCTTTGGCATTGGGCAATGGTCTTCAAGGTTATATGTGAGCTATTGGAGCATATATCAAGACAAAGCACCAGAGAGGAGCCATTTTCACACAAATATTTTCTGCCCTTTGAATTCCCCTCATCTTCTCTCCCCCTCTCCAAAATAAATAATAAAAGAAAACCTCCCTCAGAACTCCTACCACTGTCTTAGCCTGATATAACTTCAGGTCAGGCCTATTCAGTCTGATGGAGTTAGTAATCACTGTGCTTTCTGTCACTTTTACTTATCCTGCACTACGTTTACTCCAAGACACAGAAACAGAAGAGCAGGAAATAAAAATTGTCTGGGCTCAAATACCTTCAGTTTCCTTCTGTGTTTTTAGCAATGTATCTGCACAGGTTTCAGGTTCTGGAAATTGGAAGGGAAAGGGTCTCTGGTGGCAGTAGAAGATCTAAGTTTTCTTCCTGTACAACCATTTATTGTCACATTCTTCCTACTGTTTTCACCAGTCCAAGTTAGGGGTTTTCTAGTATTTCTTATGGGAGATTATTCTACATGTTCATATAACTCCAGTAAGAGATTTTTAAAAAAGAATACATTTTTCTTGTGTTAATTTCAATCTATTATCTCCATTCACCTATTTTTCACTATGCTTATTATGGTTTCATGTCCATGTTAACAATTTGGCTTTTAACATTGCCCACAGTGTTTGCTTTATGTATGGTTACAGACTACTACTTTCTGCACCATATTGGCTCTTATAACTCTTCCCCAACTCCTTTAGTCTGCCTGCCTTTACAGCACAAAGTGTACTGAAATTGAGCACAATATTGGAGTTGCAGTATATAGGTTTTACTGCAGAGAAGAGCTTCTAGCACTGAGCTGCATCATGGTTCACTGCCCTGTCAATATACTTCCCTCTCTTACTCTAATTATGCACGTCATGTTTACGGTCCACTGTGAGATACATGTATATTATAAAAACCAGATCATTCTAAAGTGATTTCCCCACTCACGAGTGTGAAATCACATTACTCACAGAAAGGTTTTAATATTGATATACTTTTTGAGCTGTTCTTCAAAAATGCTTTGCAATAATCATTTTCCATTCCAAATTATCCTGCTATAAACACACATTAATTGACTAGTTCATTTCTTCTTTCATGAGAGACTTTATTTTGGCTTAAGAGACTGATTGTTCTGTTTGCTGTGAAATACTTGTGGGAATTTTGTAAATTTCATCTCTAAGATACAAGATTCGGGTTAGTAATGCGAGTTGATTGTTATGATCAAAAGAAAATGGAAATCACAGAGAGGAGGATATATTTGGTTTGCATCTCTGTTTTAAATTCTCTTTCAAGTTAACAGCTAGGAATGTTAATTAATGACTTCGGAAACACCTTTAGCATCTATGCAAGCTGCCTGTTGTTATGAATAGGAGATTCATACAGCAGGGCAGTGAAAAAGCTTTTCTTATTCTAACTTGTTAGTTTTAGAGGAATTAGAATCTCAGATAGAAAGGAGTAGAAATAAACCAGGCTTGTCAGTTGGGCTACTCTGTTTCTGAGAATTTTCTAGGTTACATTAAGTATATTTAACAAAAATATTTATGATGTATTTTTCTCAGTGGTATCAAATTAAGGAATTAGTATAAAAGCCAAAATTAATTAATTTTAAAGAAGTAATTTTAGTGGTACATTTTTATACCACTATATGAGGGTGATTTTCAGTTGGTAATGAGTTTGATATCCACTTAAATCCTTTGATTTAAATCCATTTGGGCTTTGTCAGTCGAAATTAGGCAAAGTTTCTTCTTACTAGCAGAGAAATAGTAATGAAAGTTTTAAAACTTTTATTTTACTGATGTCTAATTTACCTCTATAAGGAGAAAGGGCCCTGTAAAATGCCAGCACACAGTAGAACTATATTGACAAATACTATAATGACTAAACAGGCAGAATTTGGGCCAGATTTAGTGAACAAAGGAGATTTAATTGAGACACTCAAAGGAACACATTTACTTCTCATTAAAATGGTTTTTGTACCTCTTGGATCCTGGCATTATGTCTCAGCTGAAAACAGCATCAGTACCTGTTGCAGGGTAGGATTTTAATTCAGTGCTTGTTCTGAAGGAAGAATTACCCTTATAGCGCTTAATCGACCACAGCATTTCTCAAGAATGACCTGGGGTAGTCTCAGAGGTCTCCCATGCAAGTAGGAGCAATAATTACTGCTCACTGATGAAATTGAGTGTATCATTATAGAGTGCAGTGGTCCTACTCCTAATAGGCTAAGTAAAAAAGGGAGGAGGACTCTTAATTTGAAACTTCATTGTATTTACGAAAACCGAAACAAAACAATTTAAGCTGGTGTAATGCTGTTTTCAAGATCAATTTGTATTCTGGGACTTTTTTGCTTTAGCCACCTGTTCAGGTTCACAGCTGTGCTTTTGCTGCCACCAAGGTCACAGGAATCTACCTCCTGCAAATCCTAAACTTCACCTCTGTTTGATCCTCTGCCCTTCACAGACCCCTCTGGCAGCATATGTTGTTCTGAGCCTGCAATTATTGCACCACCCGCATCAATTTATCGTATTCACTCCAGTCTGTATGCTGTTAGTCAGTAGATCTGAATTATGTACAGTGACCTGTGCTGAAAGGTCATGCCCTCGATTAATACAATATTCCATAACTTTTCTGTTCAGTTTCTCCTTCATAATTCCCTGCTGAAGCACATTTCCCTTAATTCAGTTGGACTCTCGATCTCTCTGCGCAGGCCACCACCAAACGACCAAGGGCCTCGCTGCAATTACAAGTAATCCTGCAAAGAAAGGAATAAAGTCTCAATTATGGAGCATTTAAAATGCAGACTGCACCATGGTTCTGCTAACACATTATCCCCTACGAGCACTGTGCAATGAAATTGGAGATTGGGTCTCTAATATGAATTGGATTTCAGCGAGATCACTTACGGGTGTGTTTTTCCCCTTCAAACCAGCTCCCGTGAAAATTACCTGCTCCACACACCCTCCACCCCCATTTAATTTGATTCCTTTTAAATACGTAAGTGTCTTAGATATTTTCTGCAGATTATTCTTTAGCAAACTGAGGAGATAATTTTGGCTTTTTGGCAGACATATTAGTAGTATATTACTTTGGTGAAAATAGGACCCTGCCCATTTTTCTGAAAATTGCTCTCCAGTAATTTGGATAGCACTAACAGTAGCATGCAGAGATAGTTTGGTTTGGACCAGTTTGTAATCACCTTTACAAGATGAACAGAGAAGGGGGTTCAGATGTCATTTTTTTTTCCCTTTCCCAAGATCCCTTCCCTGCTCAGGAAGAACATATTCTTCCCAGTGGAGAAGTGGTATTAGAACTCTAGAAATAGATATATGGATATATTCTTGTGCATGTCTATGGTCTTTGTCATTGATCAAGTGTTTAATATCTTATTTGAAAACTTTTGCACTCTTTCAAATGGACACATATTTTCCCCCTTACCAGTCATACTTACTTGCTTATCTTACCTATCCAAACTTAGACTTTTAAGGTAAATGCTAACAACTACAAGCTGTAAATCATCTTACAATAAATTTCCTGACATATTTATTTTATAACTGTCTGCTCCAGAATGCACTGCTGCCCAGAAATTTGCTCCTAAAAAAAATTTTTAATGGATATAATCAAAATAAAGATGGACTTATTTAAAATCCTCTAAAAAAGGTTTAGTGGTTTTGTTGCATGCTTGTATATTTAACTTAATCAGAAGTACTTTATTTGATTGAATTTAGAATTTAATGTACTCATATTTACCAAGAAGGTACAAATATGAAGTACTGAAAAGGGTAAATGTTTCATAACTCAGCTGTGTGAATACATAAAATTCTGTTTATGGCATGAATCTAAATTACAAGCCCATGGTATCTTTTCACTTGTTTCTTTTTAATCATACTATATTCACTCAAGTTTGAGTTCAGGTTTTACTTGAAATTTTAATAGCCACGGTATAAAATGGAATTACAGCTGACTTCTTAGTAATATTCTTGATACAAAGTCTTTTTATTTCCTTTATTTTTATTTCAAACACTGTTGTTTCATGCACAAGAAGATAATTAATATTGTGACAACAATTTCTATTAGAAGAGGGGAAAACCATTATTGCGTCTCAGTTGAAACTCGGGATAACTCCCTGGCAAGAAATATTTCATTATTTGTTCTCGAGTGTCCCTGGATCTGTTCTCGTTTCTGCCTTCATGATCTAGTCCTTAACTGAGAAAAGACACAAATACACTTAGTCCTTTATGTAAGTAAGTCAGCTGCTTGCAGAAGACACCATTAGTTAATTAGGATCCAAAAAGGTGCAAAACTTGTAAATACTTCTCAGACGGACTGCCAAAGTGTATTGGATGATCTGCACCAGTCTCCAATCACTGTGTGAGCCAAGAGCTGCTCCCGGTGTATGTTTAGTCAGTGGATTTTTCTTGCTTGTTTTAGTGCTATTATTTAGAGCTATTCTCATGTTTTGAGACAAGGGAATTATTTCTACATTTTTAAAGACAGAACTTTCTGGAGTAATTGTCAGCATTTTTATTTCTTTTTTACCTTTGTACTTTTTACATCTTTATTCCTTGCATAGTTTCCACACAGTCAACTCCCACATCTTGTTTTATATAAGCTGGAAATAAATACTGAGGCTGCAGTGAGGTCATTATCATGACAATCAGTACAGCCCAGACTCAGATCATGCTCTTAACTCATTCCTAAGAGACATGGCTGCACTCAGAGGAGAAGGTCAGAGTTTATACAGACAGGGACCAACATATATACAAGGCAAATATAAGAATGTGTAGGCTGTTTAGTTTTGTGAGAAAAGCAAGTAAGGTAACATACAGTAGAGACATATAACATAACAACATAGAGCTCTCATCAAAAGAGAAGTTGATCTATGAGAAACAGATTTAAAAAAAAATAAACAACGTAAAACTATTGATTCTAGCTTACAGCCACAGATAACTTTGGAGATAAGATTTTAGAAGATAATTAAAGTAAACTAAGCATTTATGTGTCTGATGAGAATATGTGCAGTTACATTGCAGAGGAAAGACATGTAATTAGAAAAAAACTACAAACCCTTGACTTATGAAATGAACTAATCTCTAACAAGAAGCAGTTAGAAAAGTTCTCTATGGACAGTTTGTTGCATAATTATTTAAAACTAATTTATTGTCATCTTTCTTTGAAGCATCTGGTACTAGTCACCATCAGAAAAGGGATATTGGGGTTGGCGGCCTGTTAGTTTGAGTCAGTAAGTTAATTGCTGTGATGCTACTGCTTTGTATGAACTGCTATACAATATATTTCTTGGCCACAATGTGGCTTTCCGTAAAAATGTTCATTGTCATGGCAACAGAAGTAGGCGGATAGGTTTCCTTTTTGAGGATTTTAGCAAGATCAGCCTTATGACTGACTGTACCCTTTCTTTTTTTTTTAGTTTAGGCAGTACACTTCTTGAAAAGGGAGCTGAAGGTCATCTATAACTCTCTGGAGGATGAGGGAAAATTGGTTTTTTGGTAGAAATTGAGAGGAGATTTTCAAGAAATTAGAGGGAAAAAGGCTACCAGAAGAGGGTACTGAAGGAAATGGCCTGCAGCTACAAAAGCATCAAAGATAATGCTCAGAGAAACAGGAACTGGAGACATTGCTGGGCCCAAGGCGCTGCAAAAAGGTGTCCAGAGATGTTGTGCATTTTGCAGCACGTCAGAAAGCCACTGAGATAGCTGAGACAATGGTCCACCTATGAGGACATGGTGGACTAGGGAAAGTTGGCTTACAATCCCTTTTATTACAATTCCATCCTAGTTTCTGCATTAAAAAAATTAATTAACCTACTTTATTGTTTACTAAAACTGCGATATTTTATTGGAGGGTTTATTTGTTTGTTCGAAAGCTTTTGGATATTGTTTAGGAAACTCACTGCCAAGGTCTAAATTCCCTGCAGAGTTGTGACTAACTCAAGATCTCATCTCAAGCCAGTCAAAGGAAGATCTCCTCTTTGTTTCCTTGCTGTCAGACTCAAGCCTCTAACCAAAATGGAAATCTGTCATTAATCCTCTCTCAGATCATAACTGGTGCTGCAGTTACCCAAGGGTGGGTACAAGATGCTGCTACTTCAAGAGATCCAGCCAGGCTGGATCCTGCAAATGTCTCAAACTGGAGACACATGACAGAAGTTGACTCAAATGATGCCTAAGAAGCTTCTTTAAAACTTGCTGTGGTTTAACAATTCATCAAAGGTGCAACACATTCAGACTAATGCATAAACATGGTAAATGGCCTACATTCAGAGCCTTGTTTACACCTCTGTATATCCCCCTCAGCTGAGCTATCTTCTGCATTGCCACAGTGAAAGAAGCTTGGCTTCTGTGAACCTTTAATGTGTGAAACTTCCCTGTCAGTTCTTCTGCACTGTCTCCTCTTGGTTTGGGCTCTGGGAGCCCACAGCCTCCGTTGGCGCATGCCTTATTCTTTGAGAACAATAGGTACCAATCCCAAATAAAAGTACCTCAGCTTTCAATTAATAACCCAGCTATTGCTGTCATAATTCCTTTGATTGCTGGTGCAAGAAGCTTTACTTGAATCCTTGCTGCTGTGTGCTAATACTGGATCTAAAAATAAAACACCAGTTTACACTAACAATGGAAAGTGCATTCAGACAGGGTTGCACTTAAAAATCAAAGCAGTTAGACAGACAGTTTGTCACAAATATGAATACTTTCCTCATGCATTCAGCTACAAAGCTTGTTATTTGCTATGCTAGAATGAAATCGTGATCCTACTAAAATAGATGAGACCTTTTTATTATCTTGCACACAGCTGGGATTTCAGATTGAAGAGTAAAAGTTACATGACAATGTTTTAAGACATTAATATTTCAGTAAAAAATTTTATAAAGGAATGAAAAGAATTTGCAGATTAGTATCAGTAAATTCTACACTGGAGAACAGTTAATTTAATAAATAAAGACTACTTCTTTAAAAGAGATAAAAATCAGATATTATAGCAAGTAGCTACTTTGCAGCAGCCTAATTAAACTATGATGAAGATAGTCTCTTTTTCAGCACACTTACTTGTGCTGTGCAATTTTAAAATATCTAAAATAATTATTGTCTTTCAAATAGATTAAATTTTGTCGTTATTTTTTAAAAGGTAATTAACCTGAAACAGCCTCTAAAATCAACTTACTAATTATTAATCAGTAATATAATAGGTTAGTGAAACATACAAAACAGAAACTAGGATTAGATGTAATATTTTGACTGTAAGGTTTTTATGGCCTGAGAAAGAAAACAAAAGGCTTTCCTTTATTTTCTCGTACAGCCAAGAACCAAGAATCATCTTTAATCTTCTATTTTTTTTGTCAATTTCAGTTCATTTGCTTTTAACTTCAATTCCATGCATTCATTTAAGAATATCCCTGTTTTACCTCATCCGCTTCAAGGACATTTGGCCTCGTGGAATAATAGCCTGTCACATTCAGGGACAGAATATCCTGTGAAAACCATCTAGTCTATTCACTCAGCTCTCAATTCATATTACTATACATTATTCACATGTTTTCAATGTACTGAGGGCACTTCTCAAATGGAGGGTTTGTTAGCACAAACCATCTTAGTGTGTATTTATCACACACTAAGATTCTATCACAAAATTCATGCAGATCCAGTGACTTCAAGTAGTTTCACAGACTTATAAAGCAGATCTATTTACAGAGTGCAGCCACTTCTCCAAACCAGTGCATCCTAGTTTGGGATTGCTGAAATAGTATCACTTACATGGAATGGCAGTTATTTTAAATTTCTTTCTTTAAAAGTTCCTGTTACTTCTCTTTGGAGGCTCTTTTGAAAGCTTTGTGAGTTATCCCTGTCCTTAACAAACCAGCGTGTAAGATATATCTAGGAACACATACATGAAAAGAATTTTGTGTAGTTTCTTTGTCTGTTTAAAGTGAGGGAGAAATAAGGCCGGGGCAGTTATCTCCAGGGCCCCAATGATTTATTTATTCAAAATGGGTAAGATGAAACATCCCTTTCCATCAGGAGAGTGAGCAATACACCCAGTTCTTTTCCTTGATGTCTATGACGTTCAAGAGCTATCAACGTTCCTCCATCCAGGGGAAGATCTTGACCCAAAAAGAAACCACAGCATGACATACCACCTTCTTGCATGACAGCTCAGCTCTGCATCAGACCCTCTCCGTAAATAGACTCTCAATAAAAAGGTAAATCTGCAACAAAGGCGGAGAAAAAAGCCCAGCATGTCTACTGGGGTCACAGACTTCTATCAGTCCAGTAACCCAAAATACAAGGCCTATGAAGTCCTGCTGCCACTATTCAGCACAAGCAATGCTACTGCTCTTCCATGTTTTTCTGAGCTCCCTTTTGGCACTTCTTTGGAGCACATTCTTCATTCTTCTTTTTCTATCACGTTTTTCCATTCTTTCTTCATACAAATGGTTTTTTTGCATATTTAATCCTTAATTTAATTTATTAATCCATTAAATCATGTAACTGGCATCTTGAGAACAATGAAAAAAAAAAAAAAAAAAAAGTCCATAGTGTGAAGAAGTGAAGAATTAAGGTCTGTCCTTTGACAGAGGTCAATGAATTCAATTGATTACAACAATGTCAAGACGTGCTGCTTTCCTTTTATTTGCTGTCTTAGTCTCTAACCAGGACTATAAGATTAAATTAGAGCAGAGAATAGATTATGAGCCTAAGACACTGACAGAAATCAGAAGCAAAGCTCATAAGTCAACAAATTTAGACGTTAAATAAAGTGGTGTGTGCTAACAAACACCCAGTTTGAGAAGTGTCCTCAGTACATTGAAAACATGTGAATAATGTATAGTAATATGAATTGAGAGCTGAGTGAATAGACTAGATGGTTTTCACAGGATATTCTGTCCCTGAATGTGACAGGCTATTATTCCACGAGGCCAAATGTCCTTGAAATGGATGAGGTAATGACCAGGTTTGGAGACCATTCAGATAAATTTCAAGAAAAATGTTGCTGGCAGAAATAATAATTATTTGGATAGATTTATATAATTATTTTAAGCAGAATATACTTATAGTTTTCTGAGAAGTATTTATTGTAAAAGGCCAATGATTATTTTGTACATTAATTGTCCCTATCACAGAGATGTCCTTCAGGATTCTGCTGGTAATTCTGGCACTGCAGTTATCCCAAATGATACTCCTAAAGTCTGTGGTAGAAATGCTCTGGATCCACTCATACTGATTTCTCTGTGATATTTGTCTTTGCCACAGTTCTTGAAAATTACATCATAGAATGAGCTACACCCCCCATCATCAAGGAATTAATAGAAAAATAATCTGTAGCATTTGGGAAATTGTATCACCCTTTCACTCTACCAGAGTGGGTGGGAGAGTTACACTCTGATTTCTTACTGTGCATCATGGCTTCCTTTCTCTTGGAAGACTGCAATGCCATTGTATTTCTTAGTAAGACTCTTGCAAACTTATGCCTTTATTTTTTCTTCTTAATGCCTGGAGATGTAAAAGAATCAGCATTTCATTTTACCTCGGTCTTCTACACAACATTATTTTAGTGTGTGATGGCACAGCTGAGATGATCCCTTAAATGATGATCGCTACACAATGATTTCAACTAGGAAGGAATTTAGAAAGCAAATAAACCCAACAGTCTGCCAAGCTAAGTCTTCACCAATGAAAAAGTCTTTAGACATATCCTTATTACTGCAATTATTTTTGTTTACAAAGCCTCCAAGAATCCTTAGTGATTTTAATGATTTAAAAACCTGGTTATACAAAACAGAGAGCATATGGCTGTCATTGCTGCAGATCCATCACAAAGAATGCAGTTACAATCAGCTGCATTTTTGAGAAATGAGTTGGTAATATCATAAAACTTACATAACACAGTTTTATCTTTCTTGTGGAGATTTATAAGGCCAAAAGGACCTCATGAAGGCATCACCTTTAATGCTTATCATGAATTGCATGAATAAAGGATAAGAACTAATTTAGATGCTTAAACTGAAGTCAGTATAATCTTAGAATGGCTGAGGAAAGAAGGGAAAAAACAATGTGGTTATAAATCATATTTGTTTTTCTTCAGTCTCCAGTGTAATTTAGAAAAGTCCGTGGCTCCCTAAATTATGCTCAGCTGTCTACAGCCCTAGGGGTCAAGTCCTACGTCTGAAAAATGCCATGGGAGAAAAATGCCATGCCTTCTCTCTCCAAGATCAGACCAGGAGGAGACAAGACTCTTAGCACCATCGTGACTCACCTTGGGGAAAGAAGTTTAGGAGAGAATTGCTGCATTACGTGTTTGTGTTCGTAGCACACGGTACCATCTTCTTTAAGCAATCAGCCACATCTCACCCAGCTTCTATTGGGGTTATTCACAGAAATACTGTCAGCATTTTCCAATTTCATGTTTGTCATCCCATCCAGGGGATAAGGAGGGATGGAATCAGCACATCATAAATGTCAGGTAGGGATGCAGTCAGAGGAAAACTGAAATCTGTGTGTATGGAGATATAATCAGAAAGATTGCTATTTAAACATGGCCAGCACTCAGGGTCAAGGTCATCAGGGCCACTGTTGACTGTAGCTGATTTTGATTGTGTACACTGGGTTCAGAGTTTGTATTTTTATGGTATTAAGTTTTCACATGAGTTTTTGTTGTTCTTGTCGTTTGGGTTTTTTACAGTGGTAAAACTTAAGACATACAGGTTTTTGTTATTGTCGGGGGTCTTTTTTATGAAGAGTATTATACCATTCAACAGAAAAAATATTCATATACTTCAAAAGGGACTAGCTCTCATTTTATTTAATTTCATTTAATTTCATTTTCATAAAGCTTAAAAAGTCACCCTGCAGGATCCGTATGGAGGAAGAAAAATAATTAGGCTGTAATCTCCAGTTAGAACACTGAAGGTTCCAGGGAACATCCTGGAAAAGCTGCATGTAACCTAGGAGTTGCGAGCTGAGGACCTCTGAGCCACCATAATATTGGCATCAATCTAGCTGAAATCTGCCTGGAAGACAGTGCAAGGTAGGGAGTGCCTGCTGTTAAAATCTTCAGGCACTTCCTTTGACAAGACTGAATGGAAAAACTTTTGATTTCAGAGTTTGGTAACTGTTTCTGCAGTCTCATCATTTAAAGATTTAAAGATGATCTAGGTGTTCAGCTATACTATGGGTATTTAAGTGGGCAGAAAGTGCAGAGAAAAAGATACAAAGGAAACGCTGCTGTTAGTGCCACCAGGAGTAGAAGCACCTCCCCGCATCCACAGGGAGGAGTAACTAATTTCTCTGAGGAGCTTTTGAACAGGAACTTCTTGGATGAACTAAGCAATCTGTATCCATAGATAGATAGATAGATAGATAGATAGATAGATAGATAGATAGATAGAGATGCACACACTATCTAAACTTCTGCTTATGGCTCCATGTAAATTTGAACCTTTTTCTCCACAGAATGTACAACATACAGTGTATTATTGAAGCTGTCATAACACCCAGGTAAAGATCACACCAACTGTGAACTTCAAGTTCTTTAGAGATTTCCTGTTGTAAACATGCATTTTTCACCCTGGAAATCCTGCTAATCGAAGTGCTAAGGTGGAAGTAATAAGTATTTGATATGTCACATTTCCTCTTTGTTCATCTCTTACCGATTTTATGTTTAGCCCTTTGGTACAAGAGTCAACTCTTTCTTGAAGTCACAAGCATCACTCCTGTCTTGGGACCCTCACAGGAGATTTTCCAAAACACAAGGGGTAGCACTTTCAGGTGTCAGTTACTGTTTAACTTTTTATTCAAGTTCATATTGGCTAGAAATTTCTATCATATGATGGCTGTAGCCTACAGTATGAATGCATCTAAAATTATCTAAATCTTACCCACACTGAAGATGTATTCACCTAATTAAAACCATTGTCTGGCTCTTATCAGCATGCCCGCTAATCTCCTAGAAAAGTCATGAAAAAATGTAAAGGCTGCAATAATTTCTGTAGGACAGATTTGCACTTGAGGCATATTAGTGTTAGAAAGCTGGTACTGCCACTATTTGTCTTATGAATAAAGGATTTCCATCTCTGTGGCCATCAGCATGAAGCTTTTAAAGAGTCATAAATTCACTAAGAAAATAATTGAAAATCTCTGAAACAGATCTCTATGGGCAAAATGTCAAATTGTGCCTCCCAAATGCACAGCTCCCCAGCCCTCCCTAAACTGATTCTTTTTAACCGTGCCAGTATTTGTTGTGCTCACCTGTGGTAACTGCCACCACTTCCATTTTTCAAACAGCAAGAAATGTATTACCACCATTGTTAAAAAGCTCCATAAGGCAATTACAGGAGAAACCATGCCACAGGATTGTCAAATTAGCTGTGCAGGTTAGGCTGCAACAGCAAAACCGCAGGGATTCTGCAGCTGTTGTGCAGGAGGTAAAGCTTGTGCTGGACTGGAACAAGTGCACTAAAAAGCCCCAAGGAAGCAGAGGGGCCATGGCAAAGACCTTACTACAGGAAATGCAAAAGGTAGGTGTACTCTTCCACCACCTGCCAGAAAATGAGTTTACTCTAATAGCCATGGGACTTGTGATGCAAATGGCCCCCTTTCCCTTTTTCTCTTAGACAGGTTGCCCCCACTCAGTATTAATGCACACCAAACCTCCATCCTAAAGGAAAAAAGACCAGCGCATCGCTTCCAGTATCACAGAGGACAGGAACTAGGAAAAGGGTTCCAGATCTCTGCATACACCTAGACTCTGGCTCAACTTGTTTGGTGTCTTTCAGCCTAGGGGAGAAACAGTGTATAAACCACTATGTTATTCTATGGCAACACAAGAGATAAATCAAAGGCTAAATTCAAGACTGCAGCTTGGTTCTGAGTAGTCAATACCACTACTACATGCAAAAAGAAGTTGCCTAACTGGAAACCACAGAGCCAGTGAGATCGCCCCTGAGATCTCCTCACATGATACTGAGTTTATTCCAAGTTTTTGTGGTATACGTAACAGCACCACTGGTTTATTATTTTTTCAGTGACCATGGGTCACAGTCCATAGCTGTATAGCTCTGGATAGATAAGTGCCTTCGAATGATTCTAGGTAAGAAACTGTTTCCCTCAAAACCAAAAGAATTTAAAACATTCCAGGATGAAAATCCCTGCCACCTCCCATATAGTTTAGATAATTGTTCCTGGTGGAAAAATTCCTGACTGCTGCTGGTAACTGGCTTGTGCTCCAAAGCTCAACAGCTCTTGCAAACTCAATTCTACCTTATGTAATTGCAGCAGTTGTTTGTATTTGACACAGTACCTTTTCTTCAGAAAAGGTCTAAAAGGTTTTGCTGTGATTTCCAGACAGGCTTATGCTGTAATAGCTACTCATATGATAATAGTGAATAACACCCTTCCTATTTTAATATAGCTAAGTACATGGACAATAAATTGCACAAAATAAATGTCAATGTATGGATATGGCTAAGCCAGCAGCAAAACTCGAATAACAAGGTAGCACTGCAAAGAAAGGCCTTGAAATGTGCAAGTAGCAATGAGGTTTTCAGGCCCACTTGCCCTTGAGAGGATATTCTGTAGGTTAGAAATCAAAGCACAGAAAGCAGTTTTAAAATATGCTAAATGGAGAAGCATATTCTGATTGGATAAACTACAAGAAAGATGTCTCTAATTTGGCCAGTTAGCTGGTCAGCTAAGGTAAGAGCGACTAGAAAGATTCTGAAAATAACCACATTAAAATTATAGAAATCAATACAATATTTCACAAGTGTTCCGTGCAGTAAGTGCAAAAGCAGAAGAATTATAATGCACAAATCTGTAGGCGCCAGCTTAGCTATGACCTTTGGAATATGCAGCACGGATTTGAAGACACGTTTCTGATGCTGGTTAAATCTGAAAGGCACTGAAAAGTCACAATAGATATGCATATATTGAGTAAAAAAGGCTACTTCAAAAAACTCCAGAAACACCTATTATTAGCTGGATAGGTGAAGAACAGCTGTCATGACAACCCAGTTCATGTAAATGGCAAGAGATAAATATGAAGATAATCAAGCTGCCTCAGTAACACTTTATTGACTTGAAGAGAGAAGCGTCCTCAAAGGTCAGAGTAGCTTACATAGTTCACATCTGCACCTCAGGCATTCACCTCCTGAACCTCAACTGGTGTAAATCAGCATGGACTAATTGGACTGAGGTTAGCCACACTGATTTTAACATCTACTGGGAATTTTGCCCTCCTCTTTGCTCTGTAAGGCTAAATAACAGGGTTTATTACTTGATGTGTCCTTGTTCCTTCTGGTTCTTTTCCTCTAGGGATGACATATAACTTATTTTACCACCATGGTGTATTTTTTATGAGTTAATAAGCTCAGACTAGAGCAGAAGTATGCGGCTGGTTTAAAAAGAAGATCAGTGGACTGTTGATAGATAGATAGATAGATACTAAAATATTTGGAAATAAATTTTTATGTAAAAAGAATGTCTCAAATACTATCTTTTTGAAATAGAGCTATCTGGTTTTGCATAATTTTGAGATGGCTTTATGTAACTGAGAAATCACCAATAATCAAATTCTGTTGATGTGAATGCCTTGCTTTTTCAGAAATATGTGGTTTTTGACACTGGAAATTTTAAGATCTTTGTGCTGTTCATGTCCAGATGAGAAAACAAAACAAAACAAAACAAAACAAAAAACCAAACATTAAAAAAAACCAAAACAAAACAAAAAAACACCCAAGCATAAAATTTCCCAAATCAAATAATTTTGGTCTTTTTTGTCATAAAGGTAGATTTATGACATCAGGCACCCTTACCAGACAAGATAAATACTTATCTGAGTTATTTGTAAGGATAGTCTTAAAAATAGCTGTTGCTAAAACTCTTGCTCCATTAAACAAGACTTTTATATAAATTATTAGTTACTTGAGGTTTTTGGAAATAAGTAAATATTTGTAATGAATTAAGGTACCAGTTAAGTGAGTAGATGATTTGAAATTTCATAGAAATTTTTAAAACTAATATGTGAAACTATTATCTTTTTTCTTACCAAAAGCCATCAGTAACTTCTCTAACTTCCTTTCCATACATGAAATTTTATCTGGCCAACTATCTCCTAGAAGCTGAACATCTAATTTCAAAACAAGTATTTTGACATTTTGGAGTTATTTCTGCAGGTCTTTTTCTACTCTGTTATCTGGCCATGAGTTTTGGTCATGGGTTTGTATCTCGTGTGGTAAAGCATTTAAGTTTTAAAGGTATTCAGTTATGCAAGAGTTGAAGCAAACCATATTCTGGATTGAAAGGTTCCCTTTTCCTGACAGATGGCCTTCTTCATCCCAAAAGAAGATGAAACCTGCCATTTTTATTCATACAGAATATCAGGCAACTTCCTATTGTAGTTGAAATAAACGGAATAATCCCCTTCCACTTTGAAAAAATCTAAAATGTCATGCAGCACGTATCACCAGCACTGTCACACTTTGATGAGTAGATAATTAAAAACACAACACTATCAGAACTGTACTTTTACTTCTGAATATATTTATACTTCACTCAAAAGTAGCCTTTCAAAGGTGTGTCTATTAACAGGAAATTATCTTTTTAGGTTATTTATTTTAACATTTTTCTTCACAAGCCATCTCTGAAGTTCAGGCAAGAGCTGAGCTAATACCAAAAACATTTTTTCAGTGAATATGTGTTTCAACAGCTACATGAATTCATGAAACACTCTTTGAATGCTTTGGATGATTACTTTTTGCAAGCATTCATGCACCAAGTTTTATGAACACCTGCTCTGAAGTTATTTTTAAACTGACATCAATAAATATGCATTGAGGATTTTTTTTACAATGTGATTTTAATAAGCTATGGGCACATTAGCTTAGTCCTTCAGCTTTCTAAGAGACAAAATGAGCTTTTAAAAGTTCTTGTCACTACTGAAACAAAAGTTTGGTGATTCATTACCTGGTAACTCTCTTGTCATTGTCATGAGTAAAGTGAGAGTAAATGATTCCATGTGGAAGAGGGCAAGGGTTGACAAGAGCCATATCCAGAACACACAGAATTTACAAGTGACTGAAAGACAGTTCCTCTTTGTATGCAACCCGTTTAGTCTGTGCATCTCACCTCATCTGATTTCTCTGGCTATTTCTTGATCTTCAGAAAAATGGTGACTGTTGAGAATTATAGTAAGAAAGAAACATTCAACCTCTTTTCTCCAGGAGCTACATACACAAAAGCTTGTCAAAGTCTGGAAGTAAACAGCTATACTCCTGCTCAACAGGCAGAATGCTGAATATGACCCCTTCTGGATCAAATGGTCACTGCCAGGAACAGAGTTCTAGAATAGGAGATCAACACTGTCATTTATCAAGCACCTATTATCTCCTTAAGCATCTGAGATCTACTGAGGCAATAAGCTTGCCAACCTAATTATTAAATTCATTGTGTTTCATTGGTGTCTTTCTATCAATCATATTGAGCCTAATCCAGCTCTGTGTGACGTCTCTGAAAAATTACCATTGACTTCAGGGGAAGCTGGATCAGGAAGCAATAGAGATGCCAGTTGATGAAATACGTGTAGAAAATGCAATCATCTCTTAAAACAAATCATATGCTATCTCAAATGTGATAAAATGTCATTTAATTTCTGTTGGCATTCGTACTCACTTCTGCACCTGCAGAGACAATATTCTTAGGGTTGAATGATATTTACAATGAAGACAAAAGCAGAATGTCGACAGGTAAAGTAATTTGGCTCTCATATTGACTACAGCAATTTGGGTGGCCACTGCTGTGAATTAGATGAATGACAGCTGGAAAAAAATCAGATCTCTGGCAATAAAAAAACAGTTGATATGAGAAATAGATCTAAAAAGCACAAAATATTGAGAAGTTTGATTACCTTTCTACAGTTGCCTAGCAAGCACTGTTTTGTAAGTACTGTCCTTAAAGAGATCAATCTAACATTTCCCAGGGAACATGTGACAACTGTTCTCTTTTCTCATAGTGTACACTTAAATGTCTGTGAATCACGCCACACAAACAAACAAAGGGAGCTTTAATGGCATGGCACTGGCTGGCTATTAATCAAACAATGGTGAAAGACTGGGACATTAAAAAAAAGAACTACACAAAATAGCTAAACTAGATTAAATCAGTAGACAATGGAAAGAGCCCTCAAAGGAAGCTTTTGCTCTGAAGGATATCTGATAAATAAGAATTACTCTAATTAGCCTTCAGGTTTTAACCTGTGGTAAAAACCACAGAGCAAGGTAAAATGTTGCTGGGTTGAAGTGCACATCTATGTTCTGCCCTTTAGACCCTGCTTTTTTCAGTGCCCAATACGGCTCAAAAGTTCGGTTGAAGAGCGGTGAGAGAAGGGTATGACAAATGTGCTCTGTAAAGGTTTAACAGGGAAACAGCTGAGCCTGTTTTCCCCAAGTGACATCGCCTAGATTCAAGTGCATGTCAAATACATAGATTGCCAAATAAATATAGACCACATAGTTAAGGTATAGCTGTAGGTGTAAGTACAGATATGGATTATATATACATACCTGACAATTTGAAATCAGAATGTTTCATCAGACCTTTTTACGTCTGTAGATTTGGAAAAAGGCAACATTTTTGAAAATGGCAATATATTTTGTTTCAACCTCATAGAAGCAGTATCTCTTTAAAAAAAAGTATTTTAATTCTGTCACTTTGATTGCATGTATTTCATCTAATTGCATTGTGTAAAGATAGATAAAAGCAAAAGCAGGTAATTAAATGTGTCAGGAAGGTCTTCTCAACAACTTTTTCTTGTGACCTTTCTTGCAGACAATTTTGAAATGTTGATTTATTTTTCCAGTGTGAGATGAAGAGAAAAATCACAAATTACAGGAACAAAACCACAGAGTTCCAATTAGTACTGAATATGCATTTAACATTGCTACTTACTTGCCTCACAAGGTTGATGGGAGATTTTGTTAGACATGGCTTCTTAAGCTCTGAAAACTGCTTAAGGAAAGGTACTCTTTTTCACAAACACCAGGCGTTGTTTCTGTATTGGCTTCTGAAGCTGACACAGAGGCAGCTCCCGTTCCAACAGAGGCAATTTGCAATCCTCATCTACACAACTGACTTGCATACACAGTTCTCTCCTTCAGGGAGTATCTTCTACAACTGTGTGGCTTTACCTATTTATTTCGCTAGTAAAAGGTAAGCCACATCTGTGCAATAAGCAGTAAGAATCACATTTCAGAAAAGTCAGGGTTGTTCAGGCTTTTCTCAATTCCTTCAGAATGAAATACCTGCAGTAGTACCTATTGAGCTTTCATCTCAGGGGAGAGTCAAATGTTACAGTTTAATTTACTTCAGCACGTGAAGAGTAGAGGCAGGTTTTATTCGGAATATATGGAGGGAATCGATAACCCAGCCTTACCCAGTAGCAAAGGACAAGGTCCCTGTATTGTGATTCTGCCTCCCTGCATGGCTGCCTGAGTTAAGACTTCCTATAAGGATATAGTATCATGTCAATAATACTCTTTTTTTAATAAGCAGTGCTTATTTTCTATCTCAGACAGGGCTTCTTTGTCAAATTTCTGGTTTGAATGAGAAGAAAAAAAGAAAATGCATGGATTCTTAAAGTGTGCTTATATGAGATACATATCTCTAGATATCTAGATATCTAGATATCTAGATATCTAGATGATATATAGATATATATCTCAGTTAGTAAATGCATTACAGATGAAAATACAGTATTTCAAAACAGACAGGCAAAGAAGTTTGGATTTTTTTCTGATCTTTATTGGTCCCATGCAGTTGTCCTGGTATACCTTAGTTTGGACTCACACTGATTTTTCTAAATTCCAAACTCATGCTTGTGCCAGTTTCATCTCTTTATCACATATTTTCCTTAGGATTACCACAGGACAGATTCAAAAAATAAAGCCATACTTCTTCCAATTAAGTAGACAAAGAGAATTTCTAAGTGCCTAACTCTGCTGGAGTTGAATATGTTTGCATCTTCAAGCATTCAATGCTAAGATTTTGCTACGATGTCCACTCATAGCATTCCAAAACATGGATCTGCACAGGTGTTCAGCATTTTTAAGTTTGCATAATTCATTTCCAAACATTCTATAACGTATCTGGTCATTTAATCTGAGAAGGGCTACCCAGAAGCCCTGCAGCAAAATTTACTTCAGTGCTGCATTTCATTTTTTGACCCATTTTTCAGGAATCTCTTTTTTGGTGGGGAGGGTCATTGGTTCATTTCACTTATCTGGAAAGCATTAATTATTTCATAGCAGGCATAGTTTTTTGTGGCAGTGTTTTGACTTTCTACTCTGCTTTATTGCCTATGTCAGTGCTCACATTTTTTCCTCCCTGCGACACTCTGAGCATACTGGCACCCTAGATAGAATCAAAAACAGGAAGACAAAATTTGCTCCTGAAAAGTCACTTATCCTCTATGTTTTTAAGGACTTGTAACAAGTTCATAAAAATTATATACAAAGTCTATGTATTGTATATCTGAATGCAATGGGGAACTTAACATCCATTAAAAATGATCCAGATAGTTATAAACTTGTGTGTACAAAGGTCAGCTCCTTTCCTACTGTTGTTCAAAGCGCATTTCAGAGGAAATGTAAAATGCAAATAAGGAAAACAATAACATGTTCTTTCTTGTGGAGAGCTACTATATGGACTGACATTTAAAGTAAGATTTGGAAGGTGCCCACAAACCCCAAAGTATTAGATGATTAGATGGATGCATCACATCTCCTGCAAGGAAAGGCTGAGACAATTGGGATTGTTCAGCCTGGAGAAGAGAAGGCTTTGGGGTGACCTTACTGCCGTCTTCCAGTACCTGAGGGGAGCCTACAAGAAAGCTGAAGAGAGACAATTTACAATAGCATGTAGTGACAGGACAAAAGGGAGTGGCTTCAAACTGAAAGAGGGCAGGTTAAGATAAGTTATTAGAAAGAAATCCTTTATTATGAGGGCACTGGGGCAGTTGCCCAGAGACACTGCGGATGCCTCATCCCTGGCAGTGTTCAAGCCAGCATTGAATTGGGCTCTGAGCAACTTGCTCAAGTGGAAGGTGTCCTTGCCCACAGCAGGGGGATTGGGACTAGATGATATTTAAGGTGTATTCTAACTCAAATCTTTCCGTGATTCTATGATTAGATCACCATTCCTTGTAAAACATACTGCGTGAACTACTTAGTTGCTACAATGATGCAACTAAGACAGCAAAGAGAAAATGTTGTGCGCGGAATTTCAAACACCTTCAATGACAACCCATTTAGCACTATTTTCAGGACCACACACAAAAGATGAAAAGGTTATTCTTTCTCAGTATATTGTCAAAAGATGATATAAAGGCTGATCATCATGTTCTACACAATCCAATAGCTCTTCAAGTGCCTCAGGGATAAGGGATAGGTTAGAGGAAATACCTATCTGATCTCTTTTTATCTTTTTCAAAATAGTAGGACATCGTACATATAACAGGATGAAAAACAAGTGTATGCAATGCAACCACTGCAGCACTTTGTGGGTTCAGTGTTTGTAATTGCTACACAATAGCACATTGTCTTTCAAATTACACAGCAGGGACAACAACAGAAATGATAACAAGTGACTCAGGCAGGCAGGAAATTCTCTCTGTTATGATAGGATTAGAACATACGGGAGGAGAGTCCCATGAACACTTTTGCTTAAATTCAGTTTGAAATATCAGTGTACTGAGAAAAATTGAAGGCTTTTACCTTATGTCTTGCATGTTTCCTGGGGAAGTTCTGAGAATTTTCTTCTTGATGTGGTTGTTTTAGGGGCTGTGTGCAGTTAAACTCCTGACAGGCTGAGTCAAAACTGAGCTTTTCTACAATTCACTATATCAAAGCTATGGGCTGTATATTTCAAAAAATAATAGTGCTTTATAGAGAGAAATTTGCTGAAAGGACCGAGGTGATGAGCCCCCAAAAGGTTTAAAGAGAACAGGAATAAAAGGAAACAAAGTTTCCTTCTGACAGGTTATACTGCAAAATAAGTTTTCTTCAAGATAGTGTTCTTGGAGAAGTTTTAAGAAACTAGGGACCTTGTCTTCGAGCAAAGTCACGAGGGGTTATACAATTATTTGTAATTAAACTGACAACTTCTTTGCAGCAAGATTTATTTATAAGTGTTGTGCCCTGGATTGTGTCTTTCTGCATTTTAAGAGGATCCCTTGCAGACCAGAGTATCTGAAGGCATGATGGATATACTTTGCTCCATAATCAAACTAGGCATAGTTTGGTACAGGTTCCAAAAGAGGTAAAGCCAGAGACCTGAGCTGAGAGCTTCACTGGTTCTAATCTGTTCTCTGAATTCCACAGAGGAGCTGAGCAACGCAATGAGCATCAGCGGATGTGAGCACACAGCACGGGTTGCACAATCAACATATGAATAGAGCACACCATTGTCAATTCTCATTCATCAAGGAACAAAGAAAGTTGTGGATACAAGGAGTCTCATGCACACTTTATCCACCACATGTAATATGGCTTCACACCAAGCCCTCTATTCCATAACTATGACAGACTAAGGGAGCCTTCTTTGTGTTCTCCCTGCTGAGCAGCTGGCAGCATGGTGGGGACTCCACTGAGCTGGGATGCCTCTCAAGGCTGCTCCTCAAGGCAGAGAGACTTCTTAACAATCACAGCATTTTGGTAAGTGACTGATATCGCACATAACCTTGTAATACAGTGCTCTAAGATTTTGTCTTGGTAACACCGATTTTGTCTTGGTAGTTTTGAATCATTACATCCTTTGAGCAGTACAGTAACAGAGTGACCCTTGATACTGAACTTTGTTAAGCCACAATTTTACAGCGTCATATTTCAATAAAACCACTTCTGCTGATACCTTTGACAGTGGTTCTTTAAGCAGTGTGAATAGTCCATTTGCAACAAATTGGCACAGTCGGCAGGATTCCTATATCCAGCTTTGCTACACTGTAACTCATAATTGACTCTTTTGCTCCTCATATTAGTTACTAATTCCAACACTGTTCATTTAATATTTTCAAAATTGTAAGCATTAATACATTTTACCAATTTCATCCCCCTGGTACAGATGAGAAGTCCCAGCACAGAGGATGGAAAATGAAAAAGTATTTTTTGCTAAATTGTAGACAGTAAAATGTGGACTAGAATTGACCCACAAAGGCAGTGTAACTTTCAGGCATAAATTTCAGCTGCAGGACAAGTCCTCAGAGACAATCTGAAACACTAGGATTTCTTTTTCCCTTTTATTTGCAAATAAATCTGATGTCTGAGGTCCTCGAGCACTGTCCTGCATTGGTCATTGCTGCACTTGGAGGATGCCCTGGAGCTGCACAGTGTCTGTGCCAGCCAGGCCATGGCAGGCCCTGTGACCACAACCTCTCCTCCTGCAATAACCTTGGAGGCAAGAAATAGCAGGAGACAGAGCACTTTGATTCTCTGGCGCCAGAATCACAGCTCGTACAAGCTCCAGTAATGCTTACTAAGCTTTTCATACTGGCACAAAGCTTTAATGTTACGCAATCTTACACAATTTCTTGGAGTTGCTATTGCATTCACAAAGAAAGGACCAGACACCTCCTGTTGGGAGGGAGTAACACTGTCTGTCTGTCTGTGTGTGTGTCTGTCTCTGCGTGTCTCTCTGTCTGTCTGCACATGCATAGTGGTTGGTTAAAAATCTGATCATTTATTTTCTAGATTTGACTGACGAATTTGGGGACTCTCATACATAGTTTCTTGAAGCTTGAAACATTTAATGATTGGTTCATTCCTTCTTCTTAATATTGTACCTGAAAATTATATGCAAAGCATTATTTTGCCTCTGTGAAGTATGCTTTGTAAAATGACTAGCATTCACCACAGTTTCTTTCTTTGATATAAATATTTGAAATATACTTGGATTTGCCTACAAGCTAACTTCCTAAAATTTTAGGTTCTTTTTTTGTGATTCAAATGAAATGATAAGCAGTAATCTCATTTTCTGTCAAATGATGAAACTGGAGGCTGATTTCATGTTCAGAAACAGGGCACATGCCCAGATATTCATCAGAAAGACCTACTGATAAGTGTAACATCACAATTTGAAACCTTGCAACATAATTTCAGAGAGACCTCAAGAAACAGTAATGTACTCTAATGTGAATTAAATTAAGCTGACATATACTGTCAGTATATATATACTGAAAACTCTGTTAATAGGTTGAAGGCCCCCTTAAGGGCTGAAAATGAATAGCTTTTACAACCTCCTGGAAAAATTACATGTGATGCAAAATGTAGTTCTTTGCAAAATCTGTCTTAGAAGTAAATTAAAGATTTTTCCAAGCACAGAAGTAAAATTCATACAGAATATAGCTTCACTGACTTCAATAGAGTTATCCTGCTGATGGTTTTAGATCAATATTTACAAGACATTTTCTTGTAAAATATCTTCTTTAAAAAGATAAAACCTTTTAATTCTAATTCAAAGTATTACTGCTGTAACAGAAATCCATTTACATCCTTGGTGTGAGGGATTACCTCCATTTTTATATTATTTTGGGAGGAGGATGGTCAGCAGAGATTATGCTGATGAACATGGTGGAGCTAGGTGCTGTTCAGATCAGGGCAATCCTGTAAAAATACAAATGCAGATGTAGACTAGTAAATTATCTTGGTGTTTGACTTGGTTAGGATTTCAGTATGCACTCCTTAACACCACTAGTAAAAGCTTAATTTACTTCAGACCTTGCAAACCTCTGTTAGACAAATCTTTCTGCAGAAAGACAACTGGTAGTATATAAATGAGGGCTTTCAGCACGTAATCCATTTGAAGTACACTGTAAAAGCAAATGAGTGGTCATTCCATGGACATACTGAACACCTCACTTTCTGAAATTGATGTTTAGATGTTCTAGAGTCAAGACCGATAAAAACATATACATATCCCACCTTCAGGGACCATTGAATGAACTCTTACTCTCCAGCAGTCTGCTCCATCTTAGCCCATTTCTATCCATGGTTTAGAATTTACACAGAACTGCCCTGGTTCACACAAGTATTTTATTTTCTCCTTGAAAATTACGCTGTGATTGCAACCCTTCAGCCCTTACATACACAAATTTTCATGATGTTCATCAGCATTGAACTCTTTTTTGTACTCATATCCGGCTCCTTTATCACTCAAAGAGAACGTGAGTAAGTCTAATCTTTATAACAACACCATAAAGCAACTTCCAACCAGAGCAAAAAAGAAGATAATTATAAACTGATAAAGATATGGTCAATTACTCTACCTGGACTAGCTAAGAATCATACCTCAAGTGTAACCACACATGCATAGATTGTAGTGTACGTCTGCCTTACGCAACTTCAGAAAAAAGCACATGAAAAAAGAGGAGTCTAGGAAGAGAAACTGAGAAGTGGAAACATTGTTTTGAGCTTACAAATTTACTTGTACCTCTATAAGTAACAGAACAGATTTATGGAAATTGATAGGATCTCTGGCTTTCTTATGAACAAGAATTCATCCACAGAAATGTGCTTCAGGCAGCACTATTATTACAGAGAACTGAAAATGGAATTGCTGTCCACTGTGGTGAGATAGATAGAGTTAATGAGAGACTAATAAAGAAATTGTGCTCTTCACTCTCTCATGAAGAATTACTCAAAAACTTAAGATGAATGTAACAGATTCCTCTAGACCTCTCTGTCGTATCAAATGCTGTGTCCTTTCAATACCAGAATTATTAATAATTTTATTCCTATAGCCAGGATTCTCTACCAAAAAAACAAACAAAAAAACCTACAAAAACAAGAGAAACACTGGAAAAGAGACATTTTTTTAGGCATCACTACTAGAAAATGCATAGTATATATCCATCCATGCATACATACCCATCTAGCAAGGTAGCTAACGAGCTGTCCACCTGCATGTGCCTATCCCTGTAAATACCCAGATATCTACCACAACGGAGTGCTCATGCTATTCCCAGCCTTCTGTCCTGGCCTTGACAGTCCAGAGCACTACTCTCCCCATTCCTTCACTCCCTCCCTCCCTGCTGGGGCCATCCAGTGGGGCTTTCAGTAGGAAGCAAGAATGGAATAGCAAGTCATAACTGACCTTGTTCAATATGCTGTTTCTATCAATCCACTCTGTTATCTTCAGTGAATAGGGAAGCACCACTGGAAAAAAACTGTCTCCCATCTCAGCTAGGACGTGGCAAATAACAAATGAGAAAGGGACTGACATGCACAAATTCATATGCTTTTATCATTTCCCATCCTCAGAAGATATTTGGAATTGACCTCAATACTTTTCTGACAAGACTGAAAAAGCACCATAGTACCCTGTTATGAGTATTCCTCTTTTCATTATTTTTATTTTTACTATCTGGGAGGTGGTAGCTCATCTGCTTCTTTCCAGGGACCAGGAAGATGGAAAGATCTTATCTTGTGTTCTGCTAGACAAAGGTACTAACAGGGGTAGTGCCAGCTGAGACCTAAACATGCTCTGAGAGAGGTGCTTCATTCTGCTCTACTTCATCAAACAAGTTAGAGAAAACCTCTGGTAGGAAGAAGCATAACAAGAAAGGAACCCCTGTGTGCAGCCACCTTCTGCCTCTGCCTCCCAGCTGTGACAACCTCAATGCAGCTCCACTCCACTTGTGGATCAGGTTGGGAGGTTTGACTGCAGGCCAAGCAGGAGGAGTTGACCACATTCAAATGTTGTTTACCTTGTTCAACCAAAAAGCAGGGCTCCAGCTACATCTTTTCTGGATTACCCTCTAGGACTGCCAAGCCAGGGGAGCCAAGCTGTTTACTGAGATGCAATGTGACCTTTTCCCGTGTTCACCTCCAATAAGCAAGAGAAAATCATATCCCATGGAATCAGCTCCTGGTTTTTACACTCCTTTGCATTGAGAACATGCACTGACATGGAGGATCCCTCAGCCCTTTCATAGTATTTCTTTCTCCCTCAAAAAAACCTCAGACCTATCCATAAACAGTTCTTTGCCTGATTTCTTAATTTAAAATTTGGTTTGAGAATCCAGAGTTCTTGCTTTTATGCTCATTTTGATGGCATCCATGCAATTTGCCACAGGCATTGGGAACAAGCTTCTCCACCATCCATATGGATGGGATCAGAGATCACAACATTACTGACAGAGGAGCAAAAAATGCAAAATATGACAACCTGTGAAAACATCTGTCTCACCAGTTTGGGAAAAGATGTGCCTTTCACAGCCAGCCAAACACTTCACATTTCTGAAAAGCAAAAGCCTTCATATTCAAATTGTTAAATTAAAAAGTCAGCTCTCAGGCAAACAATGCAGGGTCTAATGCCAGAAGATGATGTGCAACACAGTATTTCTGAGACAACAACAGTATCAAAAATGTTCATCAAGAGAGTGACAGAAGGCTCTAAACTATACACAGAAATACAAGAAAGAATTTATCACAATTGTTACTTTTATGTCATGTCTTGGTGCGCATTAAGACCTCTGGAAAAGTAAAACGAAATCTTTCTGATTTGAGTGGGTTTCCAAAGAGCCAATTACTGGTGTTGACAGATACTAGTCTGAAATACAGACAAAAAGAATGAGTGCATCTGGCAAGTTTTTATCTACTTGATCCAATGCTTTTTGTCTTTTAGACATTATTAAGCATGTCTTAGGAACAGTCTTGCTACCACAGAAAATGCTTTTGTGACCTGACCTGAATTTAAAGTCTCCCAGAATTTTCCTATAAGTCAGAAGAGGACACTGAATTATGTCTTTCCATAAGAAATGAAACTGGAGTGAGGTTATAGACAACTCTGTGGCACTTTTCATAACAGCAAGGGTGTACCAGGGCTAGCTCACTGGCTAAATTCCAAGTCAGCTAATTATATCCTCTCTCCCAAATGTTTTCTGTGGTTTCAATTAAAGAAGTTATTAATTACTTCCTATCCTGAAAAACGTTAGCAGTGTGGCTGGCCCGACATAACTCCTGTGTTTTCTCAGTAGTATGTTTATGCATCAAAGTACCTTGGAATCCTGTGATGAAAGTCGCTAGAGAAATGTACACTATTGCTGGCTTTTATTGTTTTGTTGGCCACAATACTCTTAGATTACTTTTACTATTATTAATAAGTATATTTTATTTTTATAATGCCCAAGGTATCTAAGAATTAAAATATGCAGTCATAATCCTAATTAAAAATATATCTTCTTTAAAATAGTAAATACTGAATGATTTTAAGATGTAGTATGGATGTGGTATCAGAGCACAGATTGTTTGTTGATGATATTCAACTTACTGCATGTGAAAGTGCTCTTCAGACTACAAAAACTCCGAACAACTGTTTCACCATCCAAATTATCTGTGTTTCAGTTGCAATAATTCTGCAGTAAGTTTTGGGTAGGCATAAAATCAAGTGTTTATTTCAAAATCATGAGAATTTTAACTTTTCCCTGGTCTATTTAAGGAGCTTGCTTTAATTCTCTTCCCTATGCCTTTATGCCACATGTGACAATTCCTGTTACTCCCGGATCTTCCATCTTTAGAATATTACAAATGTTATTGATTTTGGCTCAGGCATACATTAACCTAAGCATAATCTCTCCTCATAAAGAGATTTTGAGGTCTACTAACCATTTCTTTTATTGTTCTCTACGGCTCCATTTAGACATCAAGGTTTCCTCTGACCTGTGAGATCTCAGTGGCAAAAATATAAGAAAACCAGTGGAATATGCAGGTTTATCGATTTTTGAAACCAACCAAAATAATTCAAGAAACACATTGTAAGGTGTGGGTCTGGAAGGCGCGAGATGACATGCAACACTCAGTGCCACGGTAAGACAGAAAGTGCAGTCACCTGAAACTGTACTGAAGCAGCAAAACCTGCAGTGGATCATCCAGGATAGAAATGAGAAATTGGTTCTGTAAAATTTTAAGTTCCCTGTAGCAAAGTCATTCCCGGATGGCTTGACATCTTTGCTTCTGTCAAGTTTAATGAGTAATCTGCTCGGACCACAAGGGTCTGATGCTCTTCCTTTCCTTCATTCAAAGGACAAGTAAGTATGATTTGCTTGGCTTGCCACTTCTTTACCACAGTAAATCTTGGGGTCTAGGCAGACTCCCACACATGCACAGCCTCCAGCACACACTCCTTAGCTTGCACGCTGCATCTGGGCCTAAGATAAGGCCTCAGATTCCAGTTATGAGAAAATTCAAAGTGAAGACTTGTCGCCATAAATATTTTACAAAACTAAAGTAACATCTAGCAGAAAACCAGCTATGCAATACATTTCCCTCAGGACATTTCTTCTATGAGCTGTACATATAGGGCCTCCTATTTAGATTCTTCCAAGTAGAATGCATAAAACCAGTTTCCATAGAAAGAATAAATGCAGTGACATTTCAAGTGAATTGCATCACAAAAAGATTCAACGTAGATGTAATAGGCTTTGTGTTGTGTGAAATACAATTAAGTGCTTTCTGAATTATAGCTATGTAAAAATATCTACTAATTATGTGCCTGATAAATGACAATAGAACTGTTTTACAAAATTCATTCTTATTTAGCTTAGAGGCAATAACTGAAGAAAATATTTAACGTTTTTCCTTGGAGGAGTTTGGGGGCTAAAAGGCTCACTAATATGGAAGGCTGTGAGTCCAATCTTGCTCCCAATTCATTTTAGTCTTTTCTCTGGGAATATAATCAAACATTAGAGTAGTATAAAATTGATGATAGTAAATAGATATTTCCCATATAAACATTAAATAATTTATGTGCAGGTTATACATTAATATATCTGCTGTCTACAACATTTTCAAATCTTTGTGATGCTGCTGTTTAATTATGCAAAGGCATGTTAACAGCATGGCTCTAGAGTAGAGCTTGTGAGTACATAAGATATATTATGACACATGCATCTTTATCATACGTATACCTGTCATAACTATGGAACAACTTTTCTCAAATGGTCTTTTTGGATAACAAAACTGGTTTTTGAGGCCAGATATGGGTTTCTGGTAAACTGAGTCAATGCTTTTAGGTTGCTGTCATAATAAACCAGCCCATGTTAATAATTCATGACTTTCAGATACATTGCTGTCAGAGAAGAAAAGGATCTTTGCAATCGAATCTTGGTAAACCACTCTTTTAAAAGTATATAAGGTATATTTTTGCTTCTCTTGTACAGCTGAAGTGTATCACTCCATTCAGGACAAGATCATAAGAAGCAGCATAGGCAGCTACTTTGGTACATGCAAAAGAAATTCTATCTGTGCCTGATGAAGGGAAGTCTGCAAAGCAACAGTTCCACTTTTTTTTCAGTACCAGGAAGTTATAAAGAATTAAGCTTACATGTGTTAGTCAGATATTCTTAAAATGTCACAATAGCCGTTGTGGTACTCCTACTGTACTTCATCCTATGCAATAAAAGCTGAAAGAAAGAGACTTTCCAAGTACCCTGCAACATAATACCTGCTATTGAGTAATTTTCACACCTCATACTTCATCTTTGTGCAGGGACATTGGTGGAGTTTTGTGTCAACTAAGCATTTTTAATTAATCAAACACATTGTCTGTATCTGACCAGAGGAGTTGTAGATTCCCCCCTCCTCAGAAGTGTTCAAGGCCAGGTTGGATGAAGCTCTGAGTAGCCTGGTCTAGTGGAAGGTGTCCCTGCCCATGGAATGAGATGATTGTAGAGGTTCTTTCCAAACCAGTCTGTAATCCTATCTTTTATGTCACCTACCACATGTGTCTGTGTGCATTTCCCTGTGCAAGTGTATGGAATAAACTGGATCTATGTTAGGACATTTAAAGTATTTCAGTTAACAATTCCGACCTAGCTTTAATGTTGCTATAATTTTTGCTGTTATTATCTGTGAAGTCTTTGGAAATATTTCCAGATGGATGGATTACTCTTCTGTCAATGACTGACTGTCAAATGGGAAGTATAATTTTGCCATGAATTCTCCCGATTTTGACACAGAGAAGCTCTAAGGAAAAAAAAAGTTTTGAGACAAGCAAGATGCCATGGAGAATTAAGCTGCGAAATTCTTCACACTTCTCCATTGTGAAAAGCAGTAATTTTTGAAAGAGCACACCTGACTCTTCTCATGCAGAAGGCAAAAGACTCAGATTTTTGTTACGTGTTGGGTGTTCAGGAGATTACATGGTTTCTTAAACAGCTTTAAGTATTGTCCCTAAACTGTTAGAAAATGCTGCTCCATTTTTGGACTGCTGAAACATTGTCAACATGTTGCATGGAGAATATCAGCCCAGATTTTTTTTAAACTTGATCAAGTTACTAAATTTTGAGTTGTCCAATTACTTTGGCTTTGAAGTTATAGATTTATAATGTGAAGTATCTGAACTGCAGGCCTTCCTACCTATCACACCCCAATATTTGCAGAGTAGAAAATAGTCTCTTTACAGTCTAGAGGAATTTACCAACTTTGTGTGCTGTATATAAATTGTATCTTCTTCCTCTGGCGTGTGAATAAGAAAAGACGTATACAACAGCTTAGGAAACCAGTTGAGAGCTGAGGAAGCAAATCATGTTGAGATGTTCTGAACATATCCGAAGGAAATCTTAGATGCCAAGAGGCAGGGTGGTCAGCACATTTCCGTGTGGTTGCCTGTGAGTCATGCAAACACCAGTGCAGGTTACTGACATCACAAGAAAGATATGAAGACCATTCCCTGCTTTGTGGCCTGGAGCATTAGATGGGAACAGTCCCCATTACTGTGCTCTGCTGACAGAAATGATACGTGGAATTTGACAGTGAAGTCTTCCATAACTTAACCTCTCGCTTCTAAAACACAAGATTTGGGGTGAAAATTACCTTTTTTTTCTGCAACAATCTTACTTTGACCATGACACCCCATCCTCTCTTCTCCACATGCTTTGGCTTTTTGCTGTGGTTCATATGTACGAAGCTTTAAAGACTGTCCTGGTGTGGGATTGTTATATTGTGTTCCAAAATGCTAAAGAAATGTGGACTATTGCCAAAGCAATAACCCAAAAAACAATGCTGGACTGTATTAAAACTGCTTCAGTCTACAAAGCTTGATTAAAGGAGACAGGGCAAAGGTCCCTAAGTGTGCTGTTGCAAATGGTTTTTACCATGATTTGTTGAACTTAGGCTGGCCCTGGAAAGAAAATTCTCATCAGATTCAAAACAAGCCTCATTAACTGTGAGGTTATAGCATCTGGGGAGGATTAGCTTTTGGGTTGTTTTAAATAGTGCTGATCAAGATTAACAAGGAGCCTGCAATTTAAATCACTTAGTTCAACCTCCGGAAAATAATTTTCAATGTACACGCGAGTCTAAATTTGAGAAACCAGGTTTGCAGAGAGGAGGTGCCTGTGAAAGGCCGTGATGACCTCGTAAAAGACTCTGTACCAAACTAGCATGTTTTACCCTCACCATTTATTCCAGAGAACACCATGGTAAAACCAACATAGCTCTGCGTTTTCTTAAAGAAGAATGAGATAGCTGGTTTCCTTTTATACAGCATTAAATTGACCGTACCATTTCTGTGAGAAATCCAAAGTGCATATGTTTGAATATTCAGAATTATAATAATTTTTATAATATTTTTATGGATCTAAGCATTCACAGGAATGTTATGATTTAGTCCGGAGGTTTCTGTGTTACTGGAGTCCCATTCCCTTAAGAGCTATGGTAAAAATATAGGAAGAGATCGCCCAGCTAAATTCTAGGAGTAACTGAGAATTAGAAAAGGGAACTCTTTAACAAGCAAACAGATGAGCAACTTCAGCAGAATAATTTTTTAAGAGTTTTAGAAAGGAGTCAGCTCAACCTGACCGATTACTGTGATCTGACTAAAGCCACTGGAGGTGCAACTGAGGCAGAGAACACAAACCTGATCCTAGAAGAGATATCCTGCCTATTCCCATTTATTCAGTCATTGCACTAATTGACCTGATTCTTTTCTGAACCTGACAATATTCTCTGCTTCCACAAGCTTCTGTGCTGGAAAATTCCGTCAGCCCATTAGCCACCATGAAAAAAGGCAGTAACTAGAAATGAATGGATGGATGGATGGATGGATGGATGGATGGATGGATGGATGGATGGATGGAAGCCAAAAGATAGGAATATACTTTCTACCTGTTACTACATTTTATCTGTTTTAAATAAATCTTCATCAAGTGTCTCTTTGTTGTAGAATGGTGGCACTTGGGCTATTCACTCTGCATTAAACACAGCAACCTTTCGTGGCTGTGAATTCAGTCATACCCTTCCTTGCCCTCCTGGTCTCCAGACTTTTGAAAGATCGCAGTCTTTTTAGTCTCTCTTTGTAAGGCTGCTTTTTTCTCTTGGTTGTTTTCATTTCCCTTATCTATAGTCCCTGATCCCACTACAATTGAATGCAGCACTAATAGTGTAGCCATGTCAAGAATTTATATGGAGGTAAAATTACATTTTCTGCCTCCTTCTTGATATCTGATGATATCCATTATTTTTTAACCATTACTGGTTTATCCACTGAGCCAATAGTTTTTATAACCTGTCAGTGACAGTTAAAAAAATCTTCTAACCTGTAACTCTCAGTTTGAAGACTAGTACCAGAGAGTTGCACTTGTCAGTGGTATAAATAAATATTTGTTGGATTCTGTATCTGTGTCACTTGTCATAAGTTACACTAAACCAGTTTATAGTAGTGATACCATTTGTATGATGAAAAAGATCATCTAAGTATCCTTCAAGTAGTTTTCCTTCATAGGTTTACATGTTTCCTTTTTAATTATGGCGAAGTGTTCCTAGCTGTATCCATTTAGGAATAGCGACACCGGCCATTATGTGAGAGTTGAGCTGAAGAACAGGTAGATCAACATTTGTTTGACAGCTCAGGAAAATACTCAACCGTAGTAAATGCTGGAACACAGGAATGCCAAAAAGGAGTTAACTACAATTTAAAACTTCCCTGCTTCTAATATCAGAAAGAATTCTGAATTTGTGTGCCTACTGCCGGAGCACTGGGACCAAGAAGATGACATAAAACACATTTGGAAGCACCTGGAATCAGAAAATGACAAAACTAATTCTGCTACTGAGTTTTTCAGCACCAAAGATGGACTTGTTTGACTTTTACTTCTGTAAAGGGTGTAGGTTCAAAAAAATTTTCACATCTCCATATCCATCTTTTTGCTTACAATGTAAAGGACTTCACCACCCACAAAAGCTTCTATTGCTGTCCAGGAAGCACACCTAATCAGCTTAATGAACTTCTGCCAGGTCTGAGAAAATATCTTTTATAAATAATTTAGCCCTAAGATATAAACTCATTCTATTCTCTGCAGTGAACTGCCTGGTCTAGTAACCATCACCATCTTCAAAAATCCCATATAATGTGAAAAATTTTGAATTAGACTCACTGCCTGCAGCCATTATAATAATAAAATCCTATTTCTCTGTTTTGAAGCCAAGCATCTATATTTCTCCTAGGTAAAGGCATTGAAATTCAATGAAGAGACAGGTAATAAATGAGAGAATTTTCTAAGGTAATAACTACAATTCCCTTTAAAGGTCATCAATAGATGAGAAATTATTATAGTCTGTTAATGTTACTTATAATGTTCTGATTGGGTTCCACTGCAGGTGAAAATGAAACTTCTGTTGCCACTCATCCTTTTATTAAAGAGAAAACAAATTAGCACTGGACTAAGCACTAACAGCGAAAAATGCTCTCTGTTGTGCGGGAGTCTTTTAAAATAAATGGCAACTACAGAGCGAGTAACTATTTTGTTTTCAAATTTCAGAAGTAGGCTCTGATTTGATTGATTGTTCATTCATGTGAAGCAGTAGAAAAGAAACCCACTCAGAAAAGAGCCCTGATTCTGAAACTGTGCTCATACGAACTGTACTCCTAAACTCTTTGTTGTCTCACAACGAGGTTGTAAGATCAAGTAATAAAGAGCAGCAGGAATAAAGTTACGCCTCTGCATAAAAGAAGATATATTTATGCTAAGAGGTACACAAAAAAATCACAAAAGTGTAACAACAACATTAATAATGTTGCTTTATTTTGATGTGGCAGCCTTTTTTCATTTAAGAATTTATATTTGCATACATTAATTAATGAAGCTAGGTAAAATGACAAGTGTCATATTGATAAATAAGTATTCTGTGATCTATTAGGTTTATGACTAAAACATAAAAAGAATCTGTTTGAGGTCCTTTTTTCATCATTGGGACAACACTTTCTCTTCAAAAGATGAAAGACACCTAAAGGTTGTTCAAGTCACATAGGAATTTTCAAGCTTCTTAAGTTCAAGACCTTAAATTAGAAAGAATTAGATGTTTCTGGAGAGGATTTTACATCACCCATGTGTTATAAGCCCAGTGGTATGATATGTCATCATTTAGAATTGCATTCTAGAGCTAGACTCGAAGACTGCCCAAAACAAAGGTGTTTTCTTTTTGTTTAATAAAGGTTGAGGTATTTTTTTCATTAATTTAGCCAGATTTTGAAATCATTATATTTCAGTGGAAAAGGAATACCAAGTGACTTAGGAATAAGAGCTAGTTAAATTTTGTGGAACTTTACAAGTGCCATGAAGTCTTCAGGTAATGAGTTAAGATCAGGTACTATTTGTACTACTACTGGTAGCGAATACCTTAGACCAAAATAAAGGCATTATTGGAGGTACAAAGAGAAGGAGATTAGAATACATTTCTAATGAATTCCTAAGATTATATGAAAAACAGACGGAGAAAACCTAGACTGGCTTCAGGATCATTTCCATATCTAAACGTGTACACATACAATCCATTTCATGGTATTAATATGAACGTCTGCTGCACAACTTCATTCTTAATCTAATATATTTTGCTCACTGTAATGCTCCTTGCTTTTTTCCCCCTCAAATATATATTTATTGAATGATTTACACACAAACTGAGTGATATTCACATACATACACGATGTGGGGAGAAATTCAGGCCTCAGCAGTTGGAACGTATGTTTGGCATAAGAGCACAGTGTTACAAAAGGCACAAATCTTCCTCTTAAGAGAGGTTTTCATTTGCTGTGGTTTAACCCCAGCTAGCCACCAAGCCCCACACCCGCTCGCTCACTCCCCCACCAGTGGGACTGGGGAGAGAACTGGAAGGGCAAAAGGTAGAAAACCCATGGGTTAAGATAAAGGCAGTTTAAAAAAAGGAAAGTAAAAGCCATGCACACAAGCAAAGCAAAACAAGGAGTTAGTTCACTGTTTCCCAGGGGCCGGCAGGTGCTCAGCCATCCCCAGGAGAGCAGGGCCCCGCCACGCCCAACGGTGACTTGGGAAGACAAATGACATCACTCCAAATGTCCCCTCCTTCCTACTTCTTCTCCCTTCTTTATATACTGAGCACAATGTCCTGTGGTCTGGAATATCCCTTTTGTCACTTTGGGTCACCTGATGCAGCTGTGTCTTCTCCCAAGCTCCCATGCACCCCAGTTTCCTCCCCTGTGTGGTAACATGGAAAGCAGAAAAGCCTTTGGCTCTGTGTAAGCCTGCTCAGCAATAACAGAAACATCAACCCTGTGGTGAACACAAATCCATAACACAGCCCCATACCAGTCACTGTGAGGAAAACTAACTCTACCCCAGCCCAAACCAGCACACCATTTTCTGTAATAAAGGTTCTCGGATTGCTTCACCATTTTTTATACCTTAGCTTAAGTGATTGTCAAGTTTAAGCAAAAACATAAAACTGCTTATTGTGACATTTGGCTAATTAGTGCCTTCAGGAGCTCACTGCACTTAATACAGCGAGAGAACTGGTGCCATTTTCATTTTATGTTCCAAGTACAGACAGACCTCCAAAAAATTTGGTACTTCATAATCCAGCCAGCTCAATAGCCTGAATGATAAACTGCCACTTACTACAGGAAGAGTTTAGTGCAGGTATCTAAATGTGAGGAGCAAAGGTCCTTTTCCTTATATATGGCATTTGTAGGTCAACAGTCTTCACTACCCAAAATGAGTGATAATTCCTTGCCATTACTCTATGTAGATGACTTTTGTCTGTACAACCCACTCACACATATTTTGTTTCCACTTTTTAAAGGATGTATATGTTAATGCAGAGGGGTCTTTGCCTTTTCTCCCACCATTTTCAGCATCAGATTGGTGCTGAGTAACCTTTAGGTCACATGAATTGTTAAGGCTTGGTCCACTTAGAAAAGGCAATAGGTCCCAGCAAGCCAGTGATGACAGAACACATTTCCTCCTACCGTTTTTACCTGTCTTGAAACGCTGATGAAACTAACATGACCTTGTGATTGCAACCCAGGATGCGAAGTTTCACAGAATACCCTTGAAATTTTTTTTCATTTAAGAAAAGGAATTTCAGGTTTCTTTGTGCGTGGAAAGACCAAGTCAGCTGCTCCTCTGGTTTTATGTGTTTCTCTTCTTTTTTTTTAACCAATTTGACATATGCATGACAGAAAATCTCTTCTTACTTCTAGGTACACGAAGCTGGGTGTTATCTGCACCTGAATTCTGCACATAGCAGGAGATCCAATTATCTGAAAAGGTATCTCAGCAGGAAAGATGGACTAGGATAGGTTTAAGATGTTCCAAGCTTTGAAAAGGCCTTGAATACCTCATGTAATTTAAGTATCCCTGCAGCATTTATATTACAGACTTTTAGAGTCCCTTGTCACTAAATCCATTTAACCTACTGAAAAGCTGTCAGGCAAAAGGAAACTATTCTGCCCAGGAGCTAGGAACTAGGAATGCAAATAGTTCCCCTGAAGAAGTTCAAGGAACCACAGTTCCTTGCACAATTGTTCTCAATTCTGGGCTTGCCAGCCTTGACAGTGTCCCATTTAAAGTTATGCTGCTGCTGCTTCCAAATCAGTTCTCTGAAACAAAACGGTTGTTTTCATCCTTAAAGAAGACTTTAAATAAAAAGAATTAACTCTGCTGATCCTTTCCAGCAGTTCATAAAGTCCTTGGATTCTACCTCTGAGTTGAAAAGAAGTACGACATACTTCCAACATACTTAAGCTACTGCTTGAAATATTTAATACCCAGGAGGATTATTTTTTCTTCTCCATAGAATATTACAGACCAAAATCTGTCAATATGTCAAAATTTTTACCCTGCAGCAGATGTTCAGCTGTGCAAAAGAAATTTTCCTTTTCCTTACTATATTTGAAGAAAATTGCATGTATATAAATGATATGGTCAGAATTGAAACAGTCACAATGACATAATATGCATGGCAATTTTTTTAACATTTTTATATACCATCTTTATGAAGTAGTTCATAAAGCATACTCTGTATATGCCCACTGTGCAAGGAACATGAAAAACATCTTTATTTTCTTCCAGCTTTACAGAGATTAATGTGTCTTTAGTAACACTGCATTTCATTGTTCGGATCCATTTTCATCCTTCATTCTTTTTCTGTATTTATGGGGGTTTTTTGTTTTGTTTTATTTCTAGTATCATTGGAAGGAGGGAAGAGAAGCACATCATACATTAGCTGTTCTATGAGATTAGTCCTACTGCAGAGCATGACCTACATATGCTTTGTAAATAAGGCAATGCATTCCTTATCATTCAGCATATGAAACAGTTTATCTGAGATTGGAAACATTCCCTGTAATCTCCAAAATAACCTGCCTGTTATATTAAAAGAGTGGAAAGCTGGACCTAATTCTCCCTTATTTGTTAACTTTTAATATAACTTCAGACATTATTATCATCAGTAGGGAAGTTTGCTTGTATTTTTATACTCCCTTGCATCGATATAACGTACACACTGGTGAAAGTGAGAAACATTCCATCCCAGCATCCTTTTCCTGCAGTTTGTACAATTTAGGCTGTAGGCATACTCTCTTTTCTGATTCTTGCTGTGCCAGCTGGAGATATTGTACGTGTTCCTCCACCCCAAGATATTCATCACTCTCTGTAAATGGGCTCTGTCCTTCAGGCATAGTTAGCCCAAACCACTTTCATATGGTGTTTATTCTAACCTGTCTGACTGCCTGAAATGCTCATTTTATTTCTTTTTTCTTTAGTAGAACTGGGGGCAATCAAAAAATGCACTTTGGAACACTGTAGGTGATACAACTGCTTGCAGAGGCAATCTCTACCTAACAGAAATAGCAGTAAAGTAACCACTTCAAGATTTGTTAGTATGTCCTCCATAAAATTAAAATCTCTGTTCTTTTTTAATATTATTACACATATTACAGTTGTGCTAGAGAATTTTTTTTTAAATTATAACTCTTACTTTCTGTTTCTAAGAGAAGAGCTGCTAAAGAACCATGAATACTTTTTTTTTTTTGGAAATGGGGAAGACAAGACAGAACTCATATCTCTTGGTTATTAAAATGATCATCATTTCAATCACTTCTTGGTGAAAATATTTTCAAAATATTTGTGTATTGTATTGTATTGCAGATTAGGGAAAAACAATGCTTCCCATATAGGTTTTCTTCAGGATGTAGTATGTCTCATTACATTGGGACACTCCATTTTCACAGCTGGAATCTCAAGATCCTGTACTATGAGGACATGGAGGGGAAAATCAGCTTTTGAAGTGTAAACTGATCTCAGATGGAGAACGATGACAAATATGAAGAGCCACATAAATCCATTTTGCATAGTCACTTATCTGGATTTTAAGATGCTAACAAGAGGCTTTCACATAACTGAAATCTAAGGGAAGGGCTACCAGCAGGTTTTTTGTACTTATTCTGGCTGAATTGGAAGATTCCCTTTGGGCCAGAGCCGATGTCATTAACATTGTATGTCCTAAAGAAGGGTACAGAATTTCAGTATTAATTAGTGTGTCATTGATCCAAATGTTTAATTTCTAGCTGTAGTTAAAAGTTAATATATTTACAAAGTAGGAGGTTTTTTGCTTTCAATATGCTGCTTATGTGGCATTGGCAAATGCATTGATTAGAACAAACTAAAGGCTTAAAAACATCCTTTCCCATGAGAATAATTGAGAAGTCTAGTGACTTACTCTGCAGATGGTATAGACAGACACAATAAGCCATTTTAAATACTCCAGCATGCATGGTAAATTAGTCATAAACATTTTTAGCATCCAAATTCATAAACATTTTATACATGAAAATTAAAAACTCTGAGAAAGCAGGCCCATGTTGGGCAATATGGCAGACGTGGCTAAGAAGTGAAATGGATGGTTATGTAGAAGTGTAACACCACAAGTTCAGAATAGTCAGTGCAAATACCAAACTGAATACTATCAGACAAATGCATTATTCAGCAACTATTTCTAAGCCATCACCCTGACCATCTGGATGTTAGAACACAGTGGTGAAAATATAGTAAGTATATTACTGTCCAAGGGCTTTTCTAAACACAAATTCCAGAATGCATTTTCATATCTTTTACTGAAATCCCTCCATTAAAAAGAAAAAGAAAAACAAAACAAGCAATCTTTTTTCTGGGAAGAATACAGCAATACAGAGTTCACTGAAAACAAAAATTCCCATTGAATTATCTTCCGTACTGTCAGGTTCTCTGAACACTGTCCCTTATCCACAGCAAGCATTATAAGAAATCTTTTAAGTTTTCTTCTCCTGAATTGTCAAAAAATAATGGATGCTGTCAAGTAAGGTAAGTTGTCTTTGATTTTGATTTTGGTTTTACCTGCTAGGGTGCCATCTGCACTGAGTGAATAACACAATGTTCTATCAAGGCTGTATTGCATGCAATTGCCAATGTATGTTAGAGCTCTGCAGGGTGAGTTTCACTGTCAAATAGGAACTTATTGCTCTGTACTGGTGCAGAAATCATTTTCTTTTCTCTGCAGTCACATTTTTGCTGTGTGCTTTACCGCTACGAACATATTCTAATACCAAAAAAGACAAAATAATTTGGTTTATCATCCCACCATTCCAAGACCACACTTGACCCTATCATCACAAAGATTGCGAGACATGGGTGACGACACTACATCGACGTGCTTAATGACTATTCACTTCACATGGGTTAAAATACCAGCAAGGCAATTTATTCTGACTGTGGTTTCAGCCATGCCAAAGACTATGACTGCAATATTTTTATCCAGATCATTTGATTGCGACTTTTTTCCAAAGCCATAAATTTGGATTTACATCTTAAACACCACTTACCAACTCATTTCATTAACAATCCACCTTTCACTGAGGAGTGTGTGCCAAGACAAGTCAAACTTTTCTGACTAGAGTCAGATGATTATAAAACCAAGTCTTTTCCAAAACCTAGACCTCCAAGCTCCAGGGCACCAAAAATATTTAAAATTTTCTTTTACTTATTATACTAAAATTAGGTGCCTTACAATTTAAATTACATTAATTATAAACTTCAACACTGAAAACTTAGGAAAAAACCCAGCTATCTGCTGCCTGTAGAGAAAAGAAACTATAATGACTTCAAGTTTACTAGAGTCTGAGTAGTAATGATTTCAAGGTCGTGACTGACAGATCAGCAGAAAAAACAGGACTGTTAAATGTCAGACAGATGAAATCACCTACTTCTCAGGTTTTGTTGAAATCATGTTAAGGACAGGCATTTGTTTAAATAGCTTGAAAAGAGTGATAATATTGATTTGTCTTCATGGGTACATATTTTGAGATTAACTCTTGTCTAGATTTCTTTGAATTGGTGTCATCCAAAAACGAACCACAATGGGAAGAGAAAGGCGGCAGCTAATTAAATGGTATTTATTCCAAATAGAATTTGTCCCAGGAAGAACACACACCCTTAAACCAGAGGGTATTTAATAACTGCCCTTGTTTTCATCCCAGGGAAATGAGACACTGTCTGAACAGTATCAACACCTGGTGAGGAAGGCAGGTCACCTGGAGTTTAGTCTTGTTGGTATTGCTTAACATTCAACCGCAACATTTTTGCATTATAAGGCTTTACTGAGACATATAGTATCAGTCTAGTGAAAATACTGTTTTAAATTCTGTGCTTTATACATGGATTCAGCAAAAAATAGTATATACTACTAGAGCAAAGCTGTTCATTCCCCCTTCATTCAGAAACATAGAATGGAAGAGACCAAAGCCAGACGGTTTGTGATGCTGCCATCATCCTTTAGTTTAAATTCCTTCTTCCTCTCTCATTTTTCCTGAAAAAAGGTAGCTATGATTATATACACAAAGCCTTACCAGGGTCTTGAACAAAATACATAGTACACAGTTCTGTGCCAGACACATAGTTTCTGATATTCCCAAGTATGAAATTAATCTTTTCCTACAGCCACATCATGCTGGTTGCTCAGGGACATTCTGCGACTGATTCATATACCCACATCTTTCTTCCACTCTGTCACTTTTGGCTGATCAGCTCCCAGGTTATAGCAGAAATTCCTTTCCTCCTCAGTATATGATCTTTCACTTTCGTACTGTTATATTTGATCCCATTTGCACTACTGCACTTCTTAAGGTCATACAGTTCTTCTTTTTCATCTCACATTTTACCATTAGCTGTTTTTCATCCTCACTACAACACTGTCCTTATATTTAGCAGTAGATTTCTCACAAGACAGCCCTTTTGTGACAGGCAGGAAAAAAAGGGGGGGACAAGGAGCAATACAAGTAGCATCGTTCCACTTTCTTTCTTTCATCCCTATGAAACTCCTACCAGGCCCCTGCTGCTGAGGTCCTTCAAGGCTATGCTCAGATGGCCTGCTGCACCTAATGCCTGATTGCTGTTGGAAAGAGCTGGCCTAAGCCAAGGACCTTGCTGTATACAGTCCCTGTCATTCAGAGCAAGCACTGAGTGAGGTTTATCAGCTCCAGCAAAATTCCCCATGTTTCTTTGAGGAAAAACCTTACCCTGTGCTGTTTGGTTATACAGAGAAATGAAAGATAGGACTGAGGGCAAGGAAATGCCATGATATTTGGCTACACAGACCTGAATATAGACTAATTTCCTTCACTTTAACTTCTGTCAATCACAAACTCAATAACTGGGTATATAAAGACAGAGCAATATTTCTTCCTGGGACTGGAAGGATATGTTAACGTAAAGAGAAGCTCCTAGTTTAAGCCATCTAGAAGTATGGTTTTGAGGAATAAGAAGATCTGTCAAGGACTAAGTATCTGATTCCTTAAAACTGAAGGACAGCAAATTCTTTTTTTTTTTTTTTTGCAGGGAGGGTTTGGATTTTTTCTTGGTTGGTTGGTTGGTTTGGTTTGATTTTTTTGTTTTAGATCCTTCACTGTTCATAAAACGCCTTGGTAAATATTAAAAGATGTAAAGTCTGTTTTGAGAAAATGGGTGTCAGAAATTCTGATTCTGAAAGTATGCAGCTGTTCATGATTTTAAAAAATCTCATTTTTCACTGTGAGGTACAAATATTTAGCCATGTTTTCTGAGCTTTGTCAGATCACTCTTGAGCAGTGGCTAACCAATTGTTCACATCCAAAGTATAAGCTCCTAAGGATGATTTCAAATTTCTTTCTCACATCAACTCTGCAATATCTGTGGGTTGTCTACTGACACAAAGAATGTCCTGCAATCTTGCACCCCAAGAAAATTCTTTGTCATGTTTAGGAAAATCTAATGTATTCCCATTGTACCTTCACTTTCACCCTGCCATATATACAAGATACATATTCATTGCATGTACGGCATATTTATATAACTCTATATGTCATGCAGATGTTGTTAATAAGCCACATATGTATGTATATGTGTATGCCATATATCTGCACAACATACATACCTAGTGCTGCCTCTCATACACCCACTGGTCTGTGCCTGCATGCTCTTGGGAACAAGCAAAGAAAAAAAATATGAGGAAAGCCTTGGACACTGCAGGAAGTTCCACGTTTGTTGTTGTGGTAGTTTGTTAGTGTAAGTATCTCTGTGAACATTTAAAAAAAAAATTTATGCCTGTTTTAAGAGTTTATCTTTGCCAGCAGCCCAGTGATCTATTACATTCACCTCTATCTATCCACTTTGTTAACTGTTTTAAACAACTCTGCGTGATAACTGAGTCACACTTTTCCTTAGAGGAGCAGGAGTGGCATGATTATATCAGGTTACACTTACTTACCTTACTCTTTAATTAGGCTTTTCAGGGCATTCCCCTGAGCAAAATTACAATTTGCCAAGGTGTAATTTGCAGGATTTTCCATGGGTCCTGTTTCAATCGGAAGAAACAAATAAGTGACATTCCTGTTTCAAGCACAGTTACCATTTTAAGGATAAATTTCTTTTCATTAACTCTCTGCTGCTTCACGCTTACTTCAGGCCTGTCAAATGAATATTCTGCTGTCCTAGTTGCTGAGTTGGTCCATAACTTCCTCCTCTGAGACTTCAATCTCTGTCAAGACCATGCTGTTATTTCCATTTAAAAAGTGTCCTTGGAATAGGAATTTCCCCAGTGGCTTCTACAACAGGGACTGAAAGAAATTTTTCATCGGCTGCTGAGATACTTCACTCACTTTTTTAATTGCTCACCATGTCACAAGTCCTCTTGGTGATCTAGAGGTGTCTTCAGCCACGCATACAGATTCCTTGCTCCAAATGTGTTTTAAGTGGATGCCACCTTTTCCTTACCATCCTTAGCTCTGCATCTCTGACTTAGTCATAAAAATCATAGAATTATGGAATCATTTAGGTTGGAAAATACCTCTAAGATCATCAAGTGCAACCATTAACCCAGCACCACCATGTTCACCACTAAACAGTATCCCCAAGGGCCACATCCACGTGTTTTTTCAACACTTCCAGGGATTGCGATTCCACCACTTTCCTAAGTAGCCTGTTCCAAGGCCTGAACACCCTTTCAGTGAAGACACATTTTCCAATATCCAACCTAAACCTCCCATAGTGCAACTTGAGGCCGTTTCCTCTTCTCCTATTGCTTGTTACCTGGGAGAAGAGACCGGTCCCCTCCTCACTACAACCTCCTTTCAGGCTAAACAAACTGAGCCCTGGGGAACACCACCTGTGACTGGCCACCAGCCTGTCTGGGTTTAACTCCAGGCACCACCCGTCTCTGCACTCAGCCATCCACCCAGTTTTCAACCCAGTGAACAGCTCATCTGTCAAAGCCATGTGCAGCCAGTTTCTCCAGGACTATGCCGTGGAGACAGTGTCAAAGGCTTTACTAAAGTGCATGTAGATGACATCCACAGACTTTCCTTCACCTACTAAACTTGTAAATAGAAGTCCAACTTGTAACAGAAGTTCAGGCTGATCAAGCAGGACCTGCCTTTCCCAAACTCTTGCTGGCTGGGCCTGGTTCCCTGGTTGCCCCACTCGTGCTGTGTGATGGCAATCAAAATTATCAGCTCCACGACCTTTCCTGGCACTGAGGTCAGGCTGACAGGCCTGTAGTTCCCTGGGTTCTTCCGACACAAATAATCACTCAATCGTTGCAGACATCCACACAGCCAAGTCAGCGTGGCCCTCAAGGAATAGTTGTCCATGCAGATCTGCTGAGCCAGACTATCCACAGGGGCCTTAAAACTTCCTTCAAAATAAGGATTTATGCTAAGTCATATGTCATTTTCTTGTTAACCAAAGGACTCAGACAGGGACTTCCATGTAACATAATGCATGTTAACATTATATTTTTAGAACATTTTTGTTACCTCAATGTCTTAGCATAAGCATTCAGACACTTTATTTAATAGGATATTTTCAATTAAGGTCTCAGAAAAAATTGAGTAGAGAGCAGAGGATTTGACTCAGTGATTGAAATTTATTTAAGACTCTGTTGCTGACAATCAAAACCTAAAGGGACAATGTAATACAGAGCAACGAAGCCATTACTCTGAATTTATCTCTGCATTGTCATGAAAATAATTTAGTTTCACTTCCATAAAAACAAAGAAGGATCTCTGAAGGTGGTTCAGGAGATATGAGAAAGATTCTTCTAAGAGCTTGAGCATTTCTTTATATGTCAAATAAAAAGGGCATATATTTCTTTTTCACTATTCAAAATTATCTATAAATCATGTAAAAATTAATTGTTCAGAATTTCCCTTACATTGGGAATGCCTATTGTGAATTATTGCTCAATTGCATTGGACAATGCAAAATCATGGTCAAGGTATGGTATAGCTCCCACTATTTATTTGAGGGAAAAAGGAATTTCTCAGAAGGGTTGAATAGGTATACCACTGATGGTTCCTTTAGCATTCCAAAACCCAGTTGTTGCTATCCTTAGATAACAATACATTAATGGACTTCCAGAATTTGCCATCATCCATTAAAATGTGGTTTTATGCAGAAATTGGGCTCTAACACTGTGAGTTTGAGTGTTTTACTCCTGCAATGATGCCCTTATACACTGTCATCTACAAACAGGACAAAAGAAAAAGTCATGTGGAAAGTGTCAAATGTGTCTTAGGAAGGTACCTACAGTTACAAGTGCCTCTAGCAGTGTTACAGTACTGCAGGCAAAAGTCCAAGAAATGTGGTTTGCAAACTGATAGCCTGTGCATGTGCCTTTGCATGTGCACAAAGTGCACTAAAACATCCACACCTGTATGCAGCCCACCCCTAACCAAGTCTCCATTGCACTAACAACTCTGCAGTCACAATCTAGATAATTTTACATTTCTCCTTATCCCTTATCAGATCCAGGTATGCAAGGATCAAAATTAAATCTGTTGCAACAGTGAAACGTAATTCAAATTTCAGTCATATGAAGGAGATGAAAATGTCTTCTCTGTCTTGGAGTATGGCATAAATGAGAGCAATAATTTCAGAAGAGAAAGAAATATGGGTATTTCAGTGAGTTATTGAGGAAAGTGTTATTGACTTCACATGAATTGTAGCATAGCAACGTCTTTCAGGACTGCTCTGGCATGTCTGTGAAGTGTTTTTTGCATGGTGTAGTTAATAGCATTATTTCTCCAAACTACTCACTGTTAACAAACACTAATTATTTGCCTCTTCATTGTCATTATAGTCAGAAAAAAACCATTCTCATACAATTTAGAATTTTATTGATTATAACGCATCTACACAGCTGTGTCAAACTTAGGTCAATCATAAAAACTTTTATCCAGCAATTTTTAGCACAGGAGAATTTGCATACAAGTTACTATATGATAGACAGTAATTACAAAGCCATGTCAGACAGAAGGGTGAGGAAAATTCCCAGAATGATTATAGGTGAAAATAAGTGTGGGTAGATTTAAGGAGCACTCTTTTGTATGCTTTTATGAAGAAAATCTATGAGCTTTATTTTTGTAAAGGAATTTTCACAAAAAACCCCCCTCGTTTCTGGTTTTGTTAAAATGAAAGCCTAATGAGTAACCTATGTGAAGCCATTAACTGAGAAAGGCACAGATGCTTTGGGACGTTCTCCTGATGTACAGCCACAAGCTCTGGTGACTGCTTCTTTTGAAGCTTCTGGAAGTCTTTATCCCTGGTTATTTTTAGCCCTGGATTGGTCCAGTCTCTGGCTGCTGCTATTGTTCATCCCACAATAACAACAATAGCACTTGGCAGTGACATGTGATGCTGAGGTGTTTTAGTGCTGCTATACATACTTCACTTAATTTTTAGAACAGCCTTTTAAGTATTATTGGCTACTTTTTTTTTCCGCAGCATAAGAAGGTGAGATAAAACATACTGAAGTCGCACATCCAAAGTTTATTGTCAGCTACGTACTGAAACTCTCCAGTTGCTGGCTATCAATTGGGTTTTGTTTAGGCTATGAGACCTGGTTTGTTACACTTGCAAAAACTTTTATGCAGAGATTTACTTTTTCTGAGAAGTTTCACTTGGAAATTTGCTGTGGAAGGTATTGCAGAGAATTCAACACTGAATTTTCATGGCTGAAAACTTCATCTAAATGTCAGACTAGTCTACATGAACTAAGATATGCAAGTTTGCATCTTATTGGTAAAGACTGCATTCCAGTGAAAGCCAAAATTTCCCTCTCACTCCATATTTTGAACCTGCATTTGGAGCTACACCCAGGTGAAATTCCCTGCACCTCAAAACACATTAATTGGGCCGCCAACACATTTAAGTGTTGTGTGTTTGCAGTACCCTGATAGGGGGACCAGACCTTTGCAGGAATTGCGAAACCCCCAGGACTACAATGCCAAATTCATGTCTCAGAAACTGCTGTCAAACTTGGTCTTGTGTGAACCTATTCATCCCTTACCTCCCCTTTCCTATCCTGCAATGATTGTTGCTTTCTTTTGGGTTTCTTGAAACCCTTCTTCTCTCTAAAACAGACAGAAAAATGTTTTCATTTCACAAGAAATTGCACAGCTCCAGAGCAGTGAGAGATTTCTGTTTTATTTACATTTTTTTTTTACACTTATCAAAAAATAAAATGTTTTCAGGAAATATTTTGCATTCAGCAACATAGCAGACATGCAACAGCAATGAAAGTCAACTCTATGAGTAGATTCGGGCCCTAAATGGGACATAGTTACCTCACTTATGAAAGAACATCAAAATAAATCCTGGATTTTCAATAAATATAAAATGTTGTGACCTCTTAAAAATATCTTTTAAGAAATTAAAATTTTGACCTATTTCAAAAGAAATTCAGTAGTAACAGTTGCATCAGATACTGGCAACAAGCTGTCTGGAATCAATTTTGCCGTTCCTTAGGAGAAGCAAATTCTCCAGCTCCCACACAGCTGGGCCTATGAGGAACACCACCAGAACATAAGGATCTATGCCATTACTTGCAAGCCTATAAAACAAATATTCAATAATTCTTAAGGTAAGCATATTGCAGATTTGACCTTATTCCCACCTGCCGTTCAATGACATCTCTTGATTGATCATCTAACGTACATAGGAATAGAATCTCAAATGAGAGATTAAAATAAAATTACTCCCACAGCAAACATAATCTTAGTCAATATTTTATAAAACCTTGACTTAGGTGATCATTTCATTTGCGTTCCTTTTAATAAAAGAAGATTTACATGGCCTATGATGGCACTAACCTTTTCCTTGGATGGGTAGCACATCTCATATATTTACGTAATTATCTGATAGATCTCTTGAGTTATCACCGGGGAAAAAAGCATGAAAACATGTCAAAACTATTTAAAGGGACCATTACATGCAGTTATCTGTCCCTACCCTGTTTTCATTTCTCTACTGATATGATGTCACAGCCCTATCAAAATCTTTCGTCATTGCTTGGGGAAAAAAAATTCTCATTATTTCTTACATTGTAAAGGCAGAAGAAACTCACTCCCAAGGCAAATTAAGGATTTATTTTCCTGCCCAAAAGCTATTAAGATCACTTTGAAACTACTTAGTCAGATTTTGGTCCATTCTTATTCAAAATCTTTCTTTGCCCTTTCTCTTCCTCCTAGTAATGAGGTTTGCTATTCCCTCTTGAGCTAGATTAACTCTTGCAAAAAGAGCTGTAGGAAAGGACAGAGGTGGCCAGAGTTCAAGTGACATCTAAATGGAACATTGGTCAAGTGCTGGCCCTCTGCACACGGTTAATCTAACGCATTAAAATGTGAATTATGTAACTGGAAATAGAGAGTAAAAAGAAATCTTCTGGCCATATGACTTCATACACTGTGGTTTTGCTTGCAAATGTAGCTACTTGTAAAGATCACAGCATATTCATTTGTGGTTTTCCTTCCTTTCATCTTCTTCTACTGCTTCCTGTTAATAGTAACCTACGTCACACTAGAGAGCAGATGCGGTGGAAAACAGTAGAATTTAAAACATAGAGAAAAGTAATTAGGTGAATTGTCTTCACTTAGATTATCAAAAGGAGCTTTGAAAATCCAGCTCTTTGATTTCCTGCACTTTGTTTCATGCCTTTGTAATACAGTTTCAGATGGGCTGTGAGGCCAAGGTTTTTTGTACTTTCAGGGAAGACTTTGGAAACCCAAGTCTGTGTATGAACAAAACATGCATAAACATACGAACTGCTATTTTTAACTGTATAGGTTGAAAAGGAAAGACATTTAATAGCAGCAAATCAAATTTTTCAGAAAAAATTAACATCACCACACCATCATCAATTCAGAAGCTCAATTTATTGTGTATTTTAACTATCAAATCTGCTTCATAAATTTGAAAAAGCAGTGATTCATAAAGAGATCTATCTGGACATGAAAAGACGTTTGGTTTAACTATTCAGTGAATTGGAAGAGAAAAACATTTTCCATGTACAGTTGTAATGTAATAATAGTAAATTTATTTTTATAATTTTATTTTGAAAGTCCAGACCAAAATCGTGTATCTGGCACCTAACCCTTCAGGTTCATTTAAATTAATCAAACACATTTCAGTGTGCTGGGCAATTTGATACATGCACTTTTGTCAGCAAGGGAAAGCATTGTGCATATGCAATATTGCATTTTTCACCATATTCAAGAGTCCATTTTCCTGTACCTGCCTAATGTTCTCCACATAAACAGGCACAACTTTCTCCACACAGCTTATTCTGCAGTAACTGTAATGACAGGGAATTTGGTTTTAGCCAGCTGTTCCCACATACTGTCTTCAGCTGCAACTTCCTCGCGCTGCACCCCTGCTCAACAGCATCTACCACACAAAGATGCTGCTGTAGTGCTACGTTAGCAAACCTCACTGCAAACGTAGCCTGAACACAACTTACTCAGAAACCCTGAGCTGCTTTTATTTGCTGGAAGTTTTATGTTTTCTGATTTGGTTCAGACTATACAGTTCAGCTCTTCTCAATACCTTTGCAGATTACATTTCTTTAGTGAAATTAATTGCAAGTTTTACTCTTCATTTCTTCCAACAGCCTGAGGACTGTTTGACTTCATTCCTTAAGTTATGTTGTTCTTTAAATTAGGCCATGCTTTCCCTCACTTCTTCAGGGAAGTTCGTAAGAAAAAGGGAGCTTCCCAGCACTTGCTCCCTGAGACCTCCTTTTCCTCCCAGGAAAGAGGCCAGACCAGCCAGCAGCCTAAGGCAAGCCTTTTTTGTCCTTTCTATGGCCTCGAGGACTTGCACTAACTGAAAATATAGGGGCTAAGCAGTGAGTACATGGACTCACAGGGATGTAAGCTAAGAGAGAGACACATGGGGTAGTGACAACTCTGCCCAGCACTGAGTCTGGGATACTTAAACCAGAGGGGAAGGGAAACTTGTGGCACTTATTGCATCGTTTGTCTTCTGGAGCAACCACTCCCTACTTCCCAGGGGGTGGCTGGACATACCTGAAATAGAGAATAAATCTTTTATTTTCTTTTGATTCTATGAGAGGTTTTTGCTTTTGCTTCATTAAACTGCCTTTATCTTGACCCTTGAGGGGTTTTTTCCATCTTATTTTCTCCCTCTCTGCCCTGCTGAGGAAGGAGGGTGATAGAGCAGCTTGGTGGGCACCTGGCACTCGGCCAGGATCAACCCGCCACACAGCCTTACATAACACAGAGTTTGTGACAGTGATTCATGGCTTGAAACTGAGCACCATCTGTGCTCTCAGAAACTTCCCCAGCCAAGGTGAAAGGTGAGGCTTAACAGCTGTATCCTCTTTGCTTTCTGAAGTCCATCCAAAGCTGTCCAAAGGACAGCAAAATCCTCGCACTAATAAGATTGTGACAGACAGAGTCTTCCATATGTTCCCGTATCAATGAACTCATTGAGCAACTGTCCTTAGCCTTGTCATGTCAGTGCTGAGCTACTGAAATGCAGTACAGTCCTGTTGCTCTCTCTGAAGCACTCTAATCTCAGCCTTCACCCTCTGGCACACTGCAACTCCCCATCTGACTGAAGCTGTCGCCACGTTCTGCAGCTCCTCTACGACGTAGAGAAGTCCTGTTTATGGTTCATAAAATAGGCTGCTTCTGTGGTCATGCTTCAATGACAGCCATTAGTGATCTATTTATTTGCATTGGTTCTCTGACCTTCAGAGGTCATAGAGAATATGTTAAGTAAATTGGATTCACATTTGATCTTTTATTGCTCTTTTTATCCAGAAAAAAAATCAAAGCAAAAATAAATTTTAAAAAACCACAAAGGCTAAACCTTCCGTTTTTATTACAGGTAGTAGTGATTTAAACTTTTTTTCCATAATTGCATAATAAAAAGAGACTATACTAGTTCCATATAACAAAAGTGTAATACCTCTTTCAGGACTTTTGAATCCATTTGCAGACATGCATTGAAAATGAAGCAAATTAATATTTTTTTCAGGGTATGCAGGTAGCCGCAAGATTTTGCCATTAATAATTCTAAAGGCAGTAAGAATGCAGTCTCACGCAGCTAGTTGAAAATGTCAGTAAAGCTCTGCTGGTTTTTAAGCCTAAATTATAGTAAAATCATTAGTAGTCCTGGAGAGCTTGGGAGAAGCAGGTATTTCACATTCTTTTTCCAAGTATATAGCAAGAAGGGTTGTTTTTTTTTTTCCAAAGCAGCAGCACACAGTGCACTGGTTATTACAGCCAGTGGGGTCTGATACATGTTTTGTAACACTCTTTAGGAGTCACTGGTTCAGATCAAATTCCTTTCAGGGGAGACAGACCTGTGGTCAAGCCTGAGAACTGCTCCACCCAACTAGTAAATTAGGGACCTTTAAGAAGAAGGAAAAATCAGAACACTGACCTTTCTCTGGACTGAATCTGCTATCTAATTGCTGCTACTTCTCTAAAATACTGTTCCAAACACATGGCTGAAAGTGCCCATTGCACAAAAAGCTTGTGAGTGCATCAGTGCATTCTTGAAATGTGTATTGAAAACAAACTGGAGTGAAATATCTGCAGGTGAATAGTGAATGACGTATTAAATAGGTACCTGGAGGCTATTGTAAAGAAAGTATAGGTGGTGCATAGAGGATTAGTTCTGTGGTAAAGAAATGCTGATGCAGGACAGTTGTAAAGAAATGCTGATAGGCCAAACACTCAATCTGAAATCTAACCTCTTTTACCCTTTGTTTTACATAGCATGATAAAGCTGGGGTGGAATACGTGCTGCAGGAGGAGGCAGAATGTTGGAGAGCCAAAGGATTAGTGTAGAAAAATTTCATGGAAATGGGCTTTTCTTGACAGATTTTCAACTTTTCTTTTTCTTCTCAAAACTGGTCTGAATTGCACACTTCACCTTTTAGAGGTTTGCATCCACTATCAAGATTGTGACTGTGGGGTTTGCATTAGTACAAACCACCCTGCTAGGGGGTTAGGAAGTGAAAGAAACATTATGTGGAAGTGACCTATTTTCTTGTTATTGTTTTAGAACTCAGCCAGCTGGCATGGCCCCAGGTCAGCCACACCACAGAAAACCCTTTCATTTGATGTCACTGGCTGTGGTATTCCAGGGGAGAGAGAAAGAGAGAGATTTCAACTCCTTTGTGCTGCTTTGAAGCTTCTCTAATCATAGAATCATAGAATGATTTAGGTGGGAAAAGATCTTTAAGATCAAGTCCAACCATAAACCCAGAACTGCAAAGTCCACCAATAAACCATGTCCATAAGTGTCGTCTTAGTGTACTTCAAATAGGAAAACAGGTAAGAACAAAATAGTCTCCAAAATCTGTGTATTAGTGCCTTTTGAGTAAAAAGCTAAATTTTGACCACACAGAAAAAACTACTCACAGAAAGATCTTATCCTAATCCCTTAACAACTTTTTAAAGAAAGAAAGTTTTTGTATCCACAAAGCTTTCTATTTTTATTCAATTTTTTCCCATGTCTTGGATTTTTAATTCAGCTGGAAAATGATGAACATAATCTGAAAATCTATGTCACACACAAAGCTAGCATCCTTCCCTGTGAAAGGAGGATTCTTCACCTACCATGTGCCACCCTGCATCATGGAGTCTGGCACTGCAAATATACCATTAGCATCTGACAAGAAGATTATTCTTTCTCTTTGGAAGAATGCCCTAAGACTGACTAGAACCAGAGCAAGAAAAGCACTGGCATCTAAAAGGGGCGATAGCTGACAGTCCAATGGTGTCCACGCAACCCACAGATTTCCTCCTATTTGGCAGCTGATTTGTTTCCTGCCAGATGCATTGATAAGTGAGGCTTATTTGTCAGACTTGATGTTCTCCATAGACCTGTCCATCCTCAAGATGTAGGGGACAAATAATCCATCCTATGGGCTTTGCCAGATCCCAGACAACTGCATGGAGGAATAGAAAATTGCCTTTTCTTTCACTGAAGTGAGATTGAGAACCCAGAAGCCATACTGTATTTAGTCTCCTGCAGCACCTACTTCCAGTCCCTGAGTTGTTGTGGAAAGGGTTGCTGTGTAGGGGAGGAAAAGGATATCTTTGGGGACCTGAAGGAGAATGATTGTGTTCAGGGCAGCGTCTTATTTCTTTAGGTGTGGATAGTGGAATGCTGCTAGTAGGAGAATTTCTCAGGTCTTTGCCTTAATTCTGTGAGAATTTTTCCTTTACCACGCAAGTTATGTGAACAGTAAGATAGGTTTTGTAAATAACTTTCACATCTGGTGTTTTTGCTAAGTTCTGTTTTTTAGTACGTTGGACAGTCTGAAGTGAGTGTCTAGGGCTTCAGCCAACCACCCCAAGACAGGTATGGACACTGTCCAATGGGTGTATGGAACTAGGATATATAAATGGTATTGTAAGTTAATAAATAATTCATTCTCTCGCTAAATCTCCGTGTTGTTGCATCTCTGAACCCCTGCTAACACAGCCACATTTAGGCCTCCTGGCTGCTTCACTTTCTGGTATGACCGGTGATAGTACAGAACTCTGTGCATGGAAGTCAGGGATACAAAACAAATCCCTTCCAGGAAAGCATGAAGTAAAACGAATTCAGAATGGCACCAGAATTAGAGGAGACACAAATGTGAACATCCATCACATGAGGCTGTTGTTGGTACTCAGAGGGCTGTTAATTGCTTTGTTGAATACCTGAAGGAAAGCCCTGTCTCTAGGTGACATAAATTGTACAGCTGAACAAAGCATACCCAGCAGTCTAAATCTATAAGGAACTTAGTGAATAATGATCTGAGAGAAGGAAAAGACATGACAAATGAGATTTTAAATATATAGTTCTATAATTGTAATTTATTTTCTTTGTTAAATGTTAGCACTGAAATGAATACTGAAAACTCAGGATGTAATTGGTAAACCTTTTCATATTTAATTGGTGTTATTAATTCAGATTGGTGAGTGAAAGGGAGCTTTATACAAAGCTGCAGGTGAACAAGAAGGTCCTCTTGCCTAGCAGCAGAACCCTGGCAGCAGCAGAACCCCGCAAGCAAGGAGAAGAAGTAGAATTCCTCTATACAAATCTCACTGTACACATCTGGCAGTGTAAGTGTGTGATCCTCAGGCATCAGACAGCTGGTGGGAACAGCATAACCCCAGTGTGGGCCAGGACCTGGGCATTTGCTGCAGGGACATGTCTCCCTCTTCCGCTGCTGCCAGAGGGATGTGGGAGATGCCACCCCGCTCGCCTGCTCAGCTGTTGGAAATGCAGTGTGAGAGACTGGCCCACTGGTCTTGGTGCTTCAGCCCAGGTACTCAGACCTAACCTGGGACACGGGGCAGCCTTGTTCCCCCCGTGTTAGTTCCCAGCTGGCAAACCGTGCAAAGCAGAACAGACCCAACGCAGGGAGAAAAGTGAAAGCCCACCACAAATATTGTCCACAAGCAATTGAGGAACTCAGCACCAATATGGTAGAGTTGTGGCAATCGTCCCTGAGTCTTAGTCTCGTCTCTTGGTAAAAAATATCTTCAGAGGTTTCCTCTCAGAAAGTCTACTTGATGAGTCTAACATCAAAATTAGCACTCTGCCACTAGTGTTTCCAGGTGCTGTCTAAGGTTTCCCAAAAAAATACATTGAAATAGAAAATCCCTCTGCAATCTCATTCTTATTTGCAAATTTCCATCTGTTCTTTTCTTATTATCGCTACCCTTCCACACACAGAAAAGTCAGAACACAGAAATTGCATAGCTGAGGAACTGGACTTGGACCACATTCAGGAGCCTGAGTGTGTGTGGGAGATTCCCAGACCACTGCCTTGGGTGACATCTACAATTTTACCTAAGGCAGACTGCTATATTGAAAATATGCTGACCCATAAACACACAGTTCTGCTGACAAAAACAGATTTTATATCTTCCCTCAAGGAAATACTGAAATAATTTCACCTGTGTTAGGTCAATATCAGGTATAAGAGGGGAAGTCTAACTGAAAAGCTCATCATGCCTGCGAATGTACATGACTTTAGCTATAAATGCTCTTTAGCAATCACTTTTCTGAAGAAAGCAGCAACAGGATTGTTCCCTAGGCACGAAAACGGAGCTGAATACCAAAACCGTTCGCCGTAGGAACACCCTTGCTGCACAACAGCTTTGGCACGAGTACATCCCCGGACATGTCCCAGGCAGTGGCAAACGCGTATAAACCTCTCCCGGGGGGGGGGAGCGGGTGTCCCGGAGCCCTGTCCCGCAGGGCGCTGCGCGGGCGGGCGATGCCGCTGCCGCTGCAGGCAGCAGTTGCCTGGCACCCCCCGGCCCCAGCCGCATCCGGAGCTGCTCTGCCCGCCTGCCTCTGCCGCACACACACCCACCCACCCACCCGCTGCATTTTAAGCAGAAAACAATTCTTGCCTTATCGACAGCAGAGCCCGTTAAAGATTCCCAGTAAACAAAAACTCAGGCGAACTAAATCAACTGCGGGAAAAAGTCAGGCTGAGACACGCTGCTCTTCGTCTCCCATGCCTCCGGTTTGGAGACACTGCCATTTGAAGCGGGGCTCAGCGCTGGAACGGGGGCTTAGTGCCGTGTGCTGGCATTTTCTCTTGGAACCAGGGGTTTGCAGGCCAGCTAACTAATTAGAGCAGCAGCACAAGCAAGGAGCTGTCCTGAAATAACAGGCAGGATTGATAAGCATGCACTTGGGATTTAGAGTTAATATCCACTGGAAGAAATTAAATCTTGTTTGAGTGAGTGGGTAGCCAGATCATGATGGGAAGGGGGGAGTTTGGTGTATGAGAACAGTCTGGTGAATCATGCTGAGAAATTAATAGATTTTTTAAAAGCACTCCACCACAAAAAGGACTAAACACCTTCCTCTGATGAAATAGGGAGAAAACCGCTGTTAAAAATCTGACACTGAGAAAAAGGATGCTTAACAGCTAGGAGGAAGGCTGTGAAACTGTGATATAATAGCTCTGCTGAATGTTATATAAAGATTTACTGTCTACTAGGCATGAAGCTGACTGATTTAATACAAACTTCAGTTCCATGTGATAGCTAGCAGATAATGACATATCCTGAGGTAGAAGCATTTGAAACCATTTTCAAATCACCCATGAACCATCTGCATGCTCATCTCTCTGATACATGCCCTGAGTTTGCCGTATTGCAGTTAGTCCTTTTTTTTGCCTTTTATTCCTTTTTCCTCATTCTGCTTTACTAAAAGGAGAGACCAGATTACTTTTATGAATTTAGACTTTCAGAGTGATTTTAAAAGTTTTAGAAGGAGTAGCTTTCTCATTATTTTCTCAAAAATAACTTCCTTAGTAGGTGCACACTCAAAAACTTCCCCTGCCCCTCTCAAAACAAAAACCCCAAAACAAAACAACAAACCAAACAAAAAACAAAAACCCCTTTACTTATGCAAGTATCTTGGTCAAATACTAAAAAATTCTTGCCCCTCAGATTCTGAAAAGAAATTAATTGATTTCCCAGAATCCAAGGGGAAATATCATTGCAGAGAGAGACAAAAAATTAGGTACCAGTGCCCAGCAGCACTACACATTGCATCATCCACAGGAGGACCCTGGACCCTGTGTTAGTGAGATGGCTGGATAATGTAATACTCGAGTCTATTGTCCAGGGAGACCGACTTCTTAGTGCTCTGCACAAAGTTTCATCAAATATTTCTATTGGGTAGAGGGTTATGTTCTGCCGAGGTTCAAAAGCAGAAGTATCAGGCAAACCCTATCAGATGGAGCTGCTGCTGCATTCTGCCAAAGTCTGGCACTGCTTACAGCCTTAGTGAACAGTGGGTTCCTGGAAGCTCCTTTCATTGCTTCACTCTGACATTGGGACAGACCCTCCATCTTATTTTCCTTCCTTTTTAAAACGAGGATGATTTTGTTCGTCCTCACCATGGGGCACTAATTACAGTTAGTTTCTAAAGAGCTGAATAAATGGTAGAATAAGTTCTACTCCACTGCATTTATTGGTGGGATTCTTTCCTCGTCAGTCAGCAAACAGTGAATGACCGTCTAACGCCAGACATCCTGACTCAGCAAGCTCCTTGGGCACTGCAAGGTCCTTAAGATCACAGGAGGCTTTATAGATATGAATGGTCCCACCAACAGACACAAACACAACCGAGCTCTGACAAGTCAAAATGATATAGCTTCCAATTAGAGCCCAGAAACAATGCCCAGAATCGGATTCTATATAATGGCTTTACAAGTGACCTTTGGGGGTAGTTTGCTGCATGACTGCTGAGAGAACGTTACTCGGGGAAGCTGTGAAATGAATGACAGTACGCAGGACAGAAGCTATAATTAGTTTACTGTACATTTCTCTTATGTGAATATCAAAGTTCAGCAACATCCATTAGTTTTACAGGGCTTCAGTTAGTCCTTCAGCTGGTCCAGTTTAATAATGATTACATTGCTGCTGAGACTTCTGTTGGTGCAAAATCCTGTGGCTTTTAAAAACTGACCTCAGAAGGAAAGCCATTATGTATTTGAAGGGTATAGACAGCTGCACCCTCCTTAAAAAGCACTTCGACACTTTGACAGTGCTTTTAAAGCAGGTTCTGTGAAAATTGTAACGGAGCAGAGGAAGTGGGAAATAACACAGTCTTACATATCACTGACTGTGAAATACAGATTAAATTGTGAATTAATTGAGGATTTGGGTGGTTTCTGTGAAGTACTTCAAAGTGGTTTATGATAACTAAAGTATTTCCACTGTGAAATACTGGTAATTATATCATATGTATCCCAGTCAAAAGAAAATGTTGTAGTCCTATCATAGTTTTAAGATTTTCCTTGCTGCAGGAGTTTTTGTGCCTTGTTTTATGGAAGGAAGGAAGTTTCTGTGCTGCAGGTTGTCTTCAGCAGGTATTCAGTTCACACCACAAGCAGAAGTCACTCGATACCTTTACAGTGGCCTTTATAGAATCTCTGTATTTCTTTAGAGCTTTCCTAAATCACAGTGAACATCAATGATTTTGAAATTCACCTTTACCAGATCAGTGCAGTGCTTGGACTTCTCAAGGTATTTTTCTGTTGGTCTGAAGTGCCTTTGACAGACCATTAATCTCACTGAATCTGCCACAGGCAGTTCATAATTTGCATTTGAGTCAGTTTTCTGATTTTGGATGTTCTTAATTTCTGAAGATAAGCAAATTTTGTCATTATTCAATCTTTTCAGGAAGATGATATGTGAAGAACTTCCTATGTAAAGAAGAAGAGTCCAGTTGTGACCTTCTGATCAAAGCAGACTGATCTGTGAGTTAACTATGTCAGTTACTTCAAGCAGATCCCTCAAATCACCTGCTGATCAAAAAGGAAGAATTTAAGGACAAAAGAAATTTCACATAACATAAATACTGCATTGCTTTCTGGGAGGCATTGCACTCCCTTGTGGGAATTTCAGCTACCTGACTCTTGACAATTGGCAATCTGCTGCCATTTAATTACATCTTTACAGATTAATCTGCTCATCATATTTTGCTGTACCTGAGTAAAGCAAAAGAGTCATTATAAGTTAGGTGACTGGGAGAGGATTTCAAAGAGCAAAAATGAGCAGTCACAAACAAGTGACTGAAGTGGAACAGAGAGAATGAGCCCCTTTCCTGGCCTGGAATCAGCCAGTACTCCCACAGGACTTATGGTAGAATCTACTGTAGTTCCCTACACCATAAAAAATGAACAGTGAGCATAAGGACCAGTGAGCTCTGAACTTTCCCAGTGGGCTACAATTATGGCAACATACGGCATTTGCACAATCCCACAGAATGGGAATTGTTGACTCACAGGTGAGAGGGCTCCATGGCTTAGAGGCTGGGCCATTAAATTCAGGGAAAATAGAGAAATTGGGTTAAAAAAAAATAGTGCTAAGTATTGTCTATCTGAACTGAAGAAAGATTTGGTAAGCTGGTGGCCTGTGTCTAAAAAGGAAGAGTGTCAAGAGACTTTGGGGAAGACAGACAACTTTCATACAGCATAACTATATAGTGCTGTAGCAGACAGGACATGGAATCAGTAAAACCCAGGGCTCTTGTGAGTTGGTCTCAGTTAATAGTCCTCTTCCAACCCAGAAACTGGACCAGATGACCTCCAAGGATCTCATTCAACCAGACATTCAATGATTCTATTAATTAAGCACAAAGATTGGCTGAGCATGTTTTTGTTCCTAAGTAGGTCTATTAACTTACTGCTAAGATGTGTGCAGTGTATTTGCTGCATTTCTCCTTTCTCCACTGTGCACTTTAGAATCAAAACAAAAGCTTCTGTGGCAGTGAAAGTGGCTTTAAGGAAAATCACAATCCCAGATTTTGCATAACCCTCATTTAAAACCTGCCCAAGGAGGACACTGCTGTTTCTAACTCCCTTTAAAGTCTTTTCTGGTCACCTTACTTGACAATGGGGGAAATGGAAGACGTCAGAGGAAGACTAAAGTGGCAAATAAGAAAGAAGAAATACCAGGCTTAACAGGCATAACAGAGAAGTCAGTGACTGAATAATCACCAAGACAACTACAAATTACCTTTCAAAGCGGAAAAGAGGATTGCATTGCAGCGCCCTGTGTTACATTGGAGCCTATCCTTCAACAGGACATCTTTGCACCTCCTTTTCTGTTTCCACCTCTCTGTTTATGTACCACACATTTGTATGCACTGACTACTTTAAACCCACCTGAGTTTAAAGATGTCCAAGTGTTTTTGCATAATGTCCAGTGACTCTTTTCTGAAACTTTTATAATCAGCTTAGGTCTGCTAAATGATACTGATTAGACAACCTTAATGTCTGCTGTTATCTTAATTCTCTGTAGAGCAGACTACTGCCTTGAGGGAGGATATCATAATGTGTCTCTACCTATTTATGCTGATTTGGCTTGCAGCCTAAAACTTCCTTAGATAAAAATTTGGAGTCAGATTTTCAAAATTAAGCCAACAGACTTGTAAGCACCTATACTTAAGCTTGTCTCCAATTAAAAAAATTTACCGAACAGGACAGTTTTACGAGAGGATCTTCAGGGGTAAAAATGAGTGATAGGTACCCAGCTTACAGTGAAAGACTTGATTAGAGCTGCTTGATATTAGCTTCTGTTTAAGCCTTTGAAAATCTCTTCCTTAACAGCCTAATTCCAACTGCCAGTTGTTATTTACACTTGTGCCTGTTCCCCTTTGAGTGCTAGAGCAAAAGTTCTATGCTCAGATTGAATAAATCAGAAGTGATAATCAGTTTTCAGGCAGGGCAGTATGACTTGTGCAGACTGAATCCACATGCTTGAAGGGACATTTACAGTAGGTCCATCACAATTTTCTTTCATCAAGAAAGCAAGTAAAGAGCTTGGAAAGAGCTTGCAAAGGGAACGGCAAAAGGCTGTGTGCAGATGTGCCTGTTCATTCACACTGTCAGCATTCCCAGTTCTGTAGCCTGTGCCAAACAGACTTGGGAAGGGCAGGCAACACTGCACCAGACTGCCTGCTCACAAAAAACTTTCTACCATTAGGAGCTTATTTCCAGCATTCTGTGAAGTAGGAAAAGTCATTCATGCCCAGTTTATCATCCTCTGAAGACATTATAAATTACCAGCTAAACACTTCCATCAAATCTAACACTACACAATCAAACTGCAAAAGCAATGATTTCTTAAATGCACAGTGAGTAAGAGTCAGTCTGACAGCAGCTGCCTGAGTTCCTACTGCTCTTTATAAAATGCACTGAAAAGAAAATAAGCAGAAAAGGTCTGATATATTTCCTCTGCTGGTGAATATACAGCTGTCAATACACCTACTCTAGACTTCCTTTTTTTGTTTTTTACTCTTATCTGTTTCAGTGGACCCTCGAGAGGTTCAAAGTTGGAGTCAGATACAAGTCACTTGATGGTCATTGAATAAGTTATATCTAAATTAACACACGGTTTCAACAAAATTAAACAGCCTGTGGCAAGGTTTTTATGTAAATAGGTACATTGATATATTGTGTTTTCAGACTATTCATCAAGCCAGAAAGATGAATGAACACAACCATCTTCATGCTCATAACACAATAGGTAACTTATTTAGGACAAGAAGATGTGGTGCAATAAAGAGATTTATTGTGTGACTAAAATTAAAATTAAATTCCTGTTTAAATATTTATGCAGATGTAGCTGAAACATTCTGCTTAGAGATAAATCAGATGCCTTTGGCATTTCACAGACATATCATTCCAATATTCTTCTGCTGCAAATTTAGTGCTTACAAGATGTTAATGGCAGTTCAGTTTTCAGGACAGTCTCTGCAGACTATTTTTGCTCAGCATGTAGTAGGGATTTGCATCCATATTTCAAATATTCTTCTATCTCATTACTGGCTTCTTATTTCTTTGTGACTTATACCTCTATAAAGTCTGGCTTGCACCATGGGAAATGTGATTTTAAAAAAGAAAATTCTGTGTAATGAACATTTATCATATTCTTTCTTGGTTTTTCCCTCTTTAGACTTTTTTTCTTGAGAGATTGGATGAAAGAATGACATGGCATGTTTAGTCAATTTTTTTTTTTAAAAAGGGAAGAAGAGTCTTTTCTAAAAATCAAGCACTTTAAAAGAGTTTTAAAATATCGGGGTACTTCTGTCAAATATGATACTCCATGTTAAGTGGTAGCATTATTTGTTCTGTTGCCTTCCTTTGATTCAACTGAGATCTTTAAATAATATATGTACACTGAGAAGTACGTTTGCTTGGGTAAGTTAATTTGTAAGAGTTGTAATCAGTACAAATTCAGTAAGAGCTTTTTGTGATATGGCTGAATGCAATGAAGTGATTTGGTATTCATGCAGATGTCACATGTAATTTCAGAGCTGTTACACTGTAATTTTGTAGCACTTAATAGAAATTATGGTGGTGGCAATTTTGTCACTGTAGGTAAGGGGCTCTTAGGGCTTCTCTCATAAATTTCCAGCTCCCTCTTTTCAGGTGTTTATGATATAGTGTAAAGTTAAAACCATCAGCCCAATAAAATCAGGTTATAATTGATCAAACCCTGAAGAAGAGATGGACCCAAACAGCAAAATTTTAAACCCCTAGTTCAAGTAAAAATGATGACACTTTTTGTTCAGTCTGTGATAGATGCAGAAATTCAGACCTACATTAGGTTTTTGGAACCTTTCTGCCTCATCTTATGCCCCCCTGCACTCAGCAGACAGTATTCCAGTACAATGGAATGCTAACCAAAATTTGCTAGCCAGAGCCGGTCACAGTTTGGATTTCTAATCCTTCAGCATCTCTTTTGAAAATCTTTTTCTTTTTGATCTTTATAATACTCCCCATTTCTTCTGTGGAAAGGAAATAGGGTGTTTGTACATTGGCATTTTTCTTTTCCTTGAAGCAAAGGTATTGAGGGAAAGAAAACACCTATTCAGATAGAAAAGAGTTCAGCTGTATAACAAAAATAAAAGTAATACAATATTTATACTTGGCATTTCTAACCTTTAGCTTTTTGACCTGGTGTTGCAGGTGAGCTAGAAAAGCAGCAGGAGAGAGAGGAGGGTTTCACCACACTTTGACTCACTTGTTTCCATGCCTCTGGGCTGCTTGCAGCGCCTTCAGATCTTATGTGAAGGCTAAGCTCTTCAGCACATATAAGCTCTTAACACATGGTCTGCTCCTTGTGCCCTGTGCAAGCAAGGTTCTGAAGAATAAAAAAGATAATTTTATAGCTTGTGACACACCAGAAGATCTTTTATACCCACGGCAAAGCAGAAGAAATGCGAGATCTGCACTGCTCATGCCATGCATTTGTATTCTCAGCTGGAGAACCAAGTAAATAATTTAGTTCTGCCATCTCTTTTGAGATAAGTAACCAATAAGCACTGAACAGATGAGGCTAGAAAGAAATTTCTGATGCATTTTACCTACTCAAACAATCATTAAATACCAATTTTTGATTTATTATCAGGTTAATTGAAAGCTTTGGGAAAGCTGTGAAAGCTTTTCCATTCTATTGCCACTCAATAGAAAAATAAGTGTTGCAGGAATTTGCTGGAAGTCATACATACATGCGCATATAAGTTTCTCTAGTACATAATAAAAGAGTTAAGGGCCTCCTGAAGTGCTGTTCTACTTTAAAGTGGATTGTATGCAAACTATAGTTTCAGACAGAAGCACGACTTTTATAATTCTTATTCTGTTTTGGCAGCACTGGTTTGTCATACCATAGTCACATGAGATTTTAAAAGTGCCCAAACTAAAAATTAAGAGTACATTCAGTTTGAAGTTTAATGTGACCCAGAATCAAACCTCTTTTCTTATAATATTCAAGTCTGATGAAATATAGAGTCATTTCCAGACTTAGAATATTAATCAAATAGGACTCTGCTCATGTGCTGTCAGTTCCTGGCCCTGGATGGAAATAAGCTACTCAATTGTGTGTCATTTTTCCTGACCAGGTTCATAGAGAGTCCTCAGATATTCCACCAGAAAAGATTTTGTCAGGCCATGACTGGGGAGTTTCAGCCAGGTGAGCAAGATACAAAATTTAATTAATATCTACCACTACACAATGAGACAAGAAATACACTAATCTTTACTAATGTTTTAATTCAAGCGGGTCTTATTGTTGTTCAGCATAATTGGTAGATAAGATGTAAGAAACCTCTGCAAGAAGAAATGCTGTACTGTGCTCTTCAGTAATCTCCATTTATGCCACTCAGACTTAAATTCTTTGCTCTATAATAACCTGCATTTATATTTTACATTTCCAGGGTCAAGTTAAATTCTATCATGGATTCTAATTTTACAACATGTTTTGAAGAGAAAGACTATACATATAAATATATTCCTTGTGCTGAAAGGTCTGTTACAGTGAACTACCTCTCCATGGCAAAGAATTCAAAAATTGCTCAGAAGGCAAAGCTGTTTCTTCTTCTTTGTTGTCCTCCCACATCTCCTTCCAGAATAAATCCAATGGAAAAGGTCTGGAAGTACTGAGAATTGAAACCTGGTTTCAGTGACACGATAGGATGCATCTTCAGAAAATGGTTTGAATCAATCTTCCACAGGAGATTTAATGAGACAAGTAATTGAGTGCGGTCCTATTCAGGTTACAACATATGGGATGGCCCAGAAGATTAGCAAACTGCCAGTGTGTTGGCTGATCTGTTCAGGGACGTATTGGCCCAAGCTCAGAAAGAAATAAAAGCCGATATCCCCTGGGCTTTTCTGGTAGAGAAATGGCAGCAAAGAACAAGTGCAAGAAGCATTTCTCACTTTATCATTCATGGTGTTTCTAATCCTCTGCTTCTTCCTCTCCATTTTTCTGGTAGTAGGGAACTTTAAGAACGCTTTCTCCATCTGCAGTGACCCATATCCTTCAGGACTGTGAATTCCAGTGGTGAGTGATCACTGCAGCCCAGGCTGCCTCCAGTCTCGATGTCACCAACTAGCTCGTTTGCATTGTTCACCATCAGGTCCAGTTTTGCAACCCCTCTGGCAGGGCTGTCCATTACCTGGCTGAAGAAGGTATCCACAGTGAATTCCAGGAGTTTTCTGGATTGCCTACATCTTTCTGTGCTGCTTTTCCATCAGATGTCAGAGATGTTGAAGCCCCCCAGCAGGATGAGAGGCTGTGAGCGCGACGCCTCCTGTAGCTGGAGTAAGAAGGTTTCTTCAACAGGCTTGCCTTGAATATATAGTGAATCCTGGCAGTTCAGAAATGAGAGGTTCACAGCTGTTAGAGGGGCATCAGAGGAAAAAGGGAAAGAAGTAAAATGTTTTAAAAAATATGAATTACTCTCATCAAGCAAAGCATGACTCACAAGTTCGGGCACTGATTATTCCTGGCTTACTAACACAGAGAGCTTCTTTTCCCTGAACTGAACAAAACCAAGTCTGGAAAGCAGTAATCATTTAACCAGATTAAATATCTGGACCAAAAATAGTGCATTTATGTTCAGAAATCTGAGTACACAACAGAATGTCTGTCCTGTTCCTGACTTGGCACAACTCTCTGAAAAGAAGGAGGAGCTTTGATTAAGGTTCTTAGGATTCAGGTGGACTGACATAAACTCACTTAAAGGCTGGTGTCATTCAAACACTAGTGCTATTCTGTGGGATTAAACTGAACATGTTTTTGGCTGTTCATATATGTAAATCAGATTAACTGAAAGAGAGAGAGAAAAACAGGCCAAATACTTTATTTTCATGAGTATTAACACCTTCTGCATTTAAAAAAAAAATTTTAAAGGCAGTCAACCCTCCAAAAGACCCCAAAGAAACAGAAAGCAAAAAACTTTTAAAAATCTCTGGTTATGAGAACTGGATACTTATTTCACAGCTAAAAGTAAATATTTTCTGAGACTGTTTTCAAGTTGATCAAATAGCATTTTATAATACATTGCTTAAAATATTTGCTCCAAAGTAGCTGTGTTCTTTTCATGTATCTAACTCAAATATAATGATATGAATCATTTAAAATAAGAATCATTTTTAGTCTTAGTATACAGTCAAAACTGACACTTAATCAGATATATGGGGGATTTCAGAATAGATCACATGATTTAAATGATAGGTGAACATAGTTCATTTAAAAAAATCAAGGAAACAAAAAGGAATTGTATCATGAAAAAGTGTGCAAAAATTTATAGAAAGCTGAGAGATAGACATCCTGAATGTCTCTGTGGGTTCATTTCCTGAGTGCATCATAACATCTGAAATGAGCAAATGTTGAATATACCATTCAGTGTGGAGAGACTTGGACCACTAAGAGGTTGATTAGCAGACAAGAGAGAGTGGCAAATTAAAACAGGATCAGAATCTAAACAAGAAGACAAATCAAGCAGCCCATTAGAATCTAAAAGTTTCTTTGAAAGCTATTTCCTTGCAGTCAGAAAACTGATTAACTGAAATTTATCCAGAAAATAGTTTGTTTCCACAGGCAGAAGCTGTAGTTGACACTTATCCTGTTCAAGATTAGTAACCAAAAATACAATCCTTTGGCACAGTTTCTTTATCATTTCATCCATTAGCTGCTGAAGGTAATTGGTCGATCAGTAGTGCCAGATGGGATTCCAGTGGGGAATAGGAAGATAATTCTTCTTTTATTTATTTCTGCAAAGACGTGTGCGTGTTAGAATCATGATCCCTATTAAAACACACAGATGTCTTTGTACAGACTTGTCTCCTTGGCAGAGTCTATCAGAATTTATATGCAGTTTGGAACAGTGATCCAGGCTGTTGTCTTCTACCTTTTCAGTGTTAACACTCCAGCTACTTGTCACCATCATTTTGAACCCAAATACAGAAATGTGGAACAAGATTTATTGGCTATGTCCTGTCGACCCTTCCCTGTTGAAGCTTTTATATCTTTTTTGGATTATTTTTGTTGAATAAAGTGTGATGTTGAAAAAAAAATAGTATTTCGGTAAATAAGACATCACAAAAAAAAAAATGGATAGTCTTTTCTAGATGGAGCTGTTGGATAATACCAGGGGAAAAAAGATCTATCTTCAGAAAGTAAAGTAAATTTTTTCAAACTACATATTGCTGGTTTTTTGTGAATCAACCACAGAGCATATTGTGATAGAGCAGTAAATGATCTGCAGCTATTTACTATAAAACATTGGGTCTTTCATTAGCTTCTAAAGATTTCTAACATTTGAGATGTGTCCTTTCAAGTTCAGTGCAACTAGGGGTTTCAGTACAGCTCTGGAGATGACCTGATATACCTGAGATGCCCACAACATTCTTGGAGTAGAAGTCATGCGCTTGCCTGGAAAGAGGGTTCAGGACATCCCAAGAGACCTCAGGTAACACAAGAAACCCTTCTTTAGACAACTGATAAAAGTCTCTGCAGTCCTTGGGCAATAATGTGTGAATCACCCTTGAGCTGCCACTGGATGCTCACGGATAACTGCAATGAATTCTTTATGGCCATTTGAATTCCTGGCTGTTCATGCTCTGTTTGCAAAAATTACAATTTCTTTTGTGGTAATTCACTGAAAGTCACTGCCTGACAATGAATCCACATATTTCTTTATGGAGACATGCAAGCTGTCTGCTGAAACAGGCCTTCAATTCCTCTATCTAATCCAAATAATTTTAATAATTACCTCTCACTCAACTTTTTGTATTTAATTTATATTTTAGCTTCAACTTCATGTCACTCAAGTGTTTCCTTCAAAGACAAAATATCTTGCTAGCAAGAGACTATTTTTTCCTCTTCCTGAAGCTGTAATATTCTTTAGGTATTTCCATAATCTGATATTCTGCGGCTAATGTTCATTTACATATCTGCAGAGATCATGGTAGGGAATTCAACAGAGCTTGCAGCTAAGCCATATATTTCCTTCAATCAAGATGGAAAGGAAATTGCTTGTGGGATAAGGTCTATTGCCGATCCTCAGAACTATGCCAAATACATGCTGAAAGTAAATGGTCACCTAATTTTGATGTATTCCCTCATTTGTGATACCCGACGCTCTGCTCAAAGCAGCCTGGAAAGGTTAGAGGCCACCTGTCAAGTAAAGAGAGCGATAATTGCTGCTGTATTACACTAAAGGAGCCACTGGGGCTGAGTTCTGTACGTGCATGGCAAGTCAGGTGCCTCCCTGGTGTAGCTCAACTGGCATGTTCATTGGCAGAGGGGAATTTTTCATCTGTCATCCATGATGATAATCACAGATGGGGAAATTTGTGTTACTAATAAAGAAATTATAAGAGGAATATATGCCATTTATTAAAAGTGTCAGTTTAAAAGGCAGCAGATATTACAGTAATACATCATTTCTTGACCCCAAAGTCTATTACTGTGCATGCTAAGAAAAGACATTTCTATTCCTTCAGGCTTTCATAGCACTGCGCCATTGATTTAACATTAAATATGATTAGTTAGCATTTTGCTTCTTTCATATGGCTTGCTGCCAAAAAAATTTTAAATTTTGTGCTTAAAGCAAGGCAACTTCCACCACACATTCTGAAAGATCAGCTCAGTTTCTTAACCTGTATATAAGAACCCCTTCATTCTTATTTTTTATGCTAGGTTATTCTAGCTTTAAATTAATGTTAAAATTGTAAGGGAACAATTGCATTCTCTCTCAGTCGTCAGAAAAGGGACGTACCACGGGATCTAGAGAGATAGCCCCAGTCTTTCGACTTCATGGGCTGATTTTGCAGCATAGGGAATTAGGAAGGGTTCTTACGATTTGTCCCCAAAAAAAGACCTGGTACCTACAGTAATAACAGGCAACATGATCAATTTTTAACTGACAAAGCAGGTTATTTTTTCCGAAGTGATTTATGCCCCTGTGTAGGTCTCACCACTGTAGGTGGTGGATTCAGATGTTTGTGATCCCAGACATAAGTTTTATACCACCAGTGCATAGATAACCTCCTCCACCTTACCTGCTGGGCAGCCTCCGAACCAGCTCATAGTTGGCCACAGTGCTGCAGTGACTATTTGGCTTATTTGTGGATGCCTGTTCTGTGGAAAACAAAGCCATACCTTCCTATCCCTGAAAAATCTTATGAATGGATAGGCCCATTCCCTCACGTGGTTTATCGACGTCCTGAGAACAAATGGGATTACAGATCTTGAAATTAATTTTGGAGAAAGGAGCACTGAAATAAATAAAAAAACCCGTCACTGATAGATTTTTCTATTACTAAACTACTATTTTGAGCAAACCCTCCATCAGCCAGAGCTTTCATTTCAAGGTGATAGTCAGGATTTGATGTGAATCCATCTAGCCCAGGAATATGATATATACCTAGTTTTCAGGATGAGATAATATGATCTTTGGGAAGGGGATTGTGATCTTAGGTATAACATTCTTTGACTTTGGGTGAGTCTTCTACAGCCAAGGTGAGAGAAAACAAAACGAACAAGAAGAAAAAGTGTTTGTGTACTTGTGCACGTGTTTACATATGTATAAGATGGGTTTACTTATCTGTTTGACTTTAAAGCTACATCTATGTCTTGCTACAGGTTCTGCATCAGATTTCTCTCCTTAATTTTGTGCTTTTTGGTGCTTATATTGGTCTTGGACACGGCAATATAGTTATAAAAACCTCCTAGCCAGATTTAATTCCGAATGGGCCTTGGACTTCCGTGTTGCATTTTTATGTACTCTGGCAACATCCCTATAAGCACCCCAAGTGTTCTGTCCCTGCTTCCACCTCATTTGTATCTCCAGCTTATGTCTGAGTTTTGACAGGAGTTCCTTGTTCAGCTCTGCAAGAAAGTGACCCAAAGGGACAGGAGACTTGCACAAACTCCTCTTCTTGTGCCAGTTCTGCATTTTTATCTTATTTCCCCCCAGAGAACAGTAAGGATGATTCACTAAGGACAAGTGAAGTGGGAGATGCACCATCCTGAACTTTTATATAACAATTGTTTCCAGTTTTCCAAAACATGAAGGTGGGCTAAGAGTAGCAGAAACTAAGACAGAAGCCAAGAAAATATATTGTGTATTTCATTAGCAGATACTAAAACCTCACTGATATTATTGCTGTGTTTTGTTTCATTTTCTGCTAAATCACCATTTTTCCTCACAGACACATACATGAATATGAAACTAACCAGAGTATCTGGTATTTTGTTTTACAGTTCTTATGCACAGTGTGCAGTGGAACGTGCTGAACGTGAGTGTGGCTCTGACATTCACACTGTGCAAAAACATGACAAGCTATTACATCCCTCACAGTCTCAGCCTGCTTTGTCTTTAAAATGATGATGATAATCCTCCTTTCCCATCCTGAACCTTTCTGATTTAGGCAATAAGATCTTTTCAGATACAGACTACCCATTAATTTCTGCTCGTTCAACACCGCCACCTCTACTGAGACCTACAGAGACTGTCACATTTCTAACAAGCAATAATAATGAGATAACATATACTAGGCTTGTGCTGGTAAAAACACACCTTCATTCTTATTCCTTAGAGGTAATGCAGCTTATTATGTGTTCATCATGCCAAGAGCACAACTAAAATGATTCACCCCAGAATTATATAGATAAAACCTTTACATGAGTCTTCACAATGTCATATGTTTTACGGAGATAGATGGAAAAGCTGTTGTTTTTCTTTTCAAATTTGTCATGACAGTTTATGAGTTAAATCCTATATTGTATGAAATCTTCTCCTGTGAAGTGGGCAGTAAAGAACTAGGCAGGTGGCATTTTACAGACTTATAGGATTCAGCAGATGAGCCTACAGTCAAATGAGAGATGAGAGCAGCAAAAAGACCCGCTCTTCTTTGGCAGTATTATAAATGGATAGAGTTACTCTCTACATGTGAAATTTCTTTAAATCCAGGGAGCAAATCAGATTAGAGGCTAGCATAATTCTTTCTGGATGAAATCACATTCTGTCCATAGAAATTCTGTGTGATGGATTTTTATTGCTAAATGCTGCTGTACGGAGACATTCAGTGCTGATGCCATTTTAGAGGAGGCATTTGAAGGCAAAAGCATTAGGAGATGGTTTTGAGCTGATACAGCCCACCCAGGACCAGTCTGTTCTTTTCAAAACTGCTTCTCAAGTACAAGATGAAAAGGCAGGGGTAAAAAGAAAGACAATGAAGCTTCAAGAATAATTCCACTTAATAACAAGTCAAGCAAAGCAATCATCTTAAAGGATTTTGTTTGTTTATCCCATGGAAGAAAGTGAAAAAAACCAGGCTGAGTTGTCAGGACAGTAAGTTGGAAAGCTTAGACAGACTTTGGAAAAGCAAGGCATGGACAACATTTACCCTCTATCAAAAGGATTTAGTTTTTAACATTACTCATTATTCTCTGTTGAGTAGGAAGAAGAAGGTCTTGAATTTTGTTTAAAAAATTGTCCTAGGCATATGAACTGCATAGACAGCAAATTTCTAATTAAATTATTATAAAATTACAGCAATTTAAAAATATACAAGAAACTTTGTTTAATCTAATCGAAAAATCTTCACCTCATGCAAATATTGTATATGACATCAGTAATTTTTTTAATCGTATCTTTAACCAGGATGTTAAAATTATTTAGAGCAGGGCTTGTCTAGCTCTTACCGGCCTATGGAATACAAATTACAACAGATGTATTATAATGTCAATAGGTCTTAAGAATACGAATGTCCAAGTTTACACACGTATGGATCTCTTCTGTTCCTCCTTTGGTTTATAAGTCTAGCTAAAAAATGAATATGCTTTGGAAAAACAGCAGGAGATAAGAACAGACAATGAACTAAACTTCTCTTCTCGTGCCAGTCCTGCATTTTTATCTCGTTTCCCCCCAGAGAACAGTAAGGACAATTCACCAAGGACAAGTCAGTATAATCAGAGAAAGCATCAGCTCTAAGTAACTATACATATAAACACATTCATATATCTGACTTTATTTGTGAGTTTTTCTCCTCCAAATTTGCAGAGTTAAGGAAAATAGAAATGCTTCACAATAGCACTCACACATTTTCCACTACTAGAGCTGTGAAAATTTGTTGACAAAAATATTTTAGGAAAAGAAGAACATTCTTCTGAAATGAAAACACATCTCCTGTGGAAATTTCTATATGGACTGGAAATAAGTGTTTTCTGATGAAAAACGCAAATTTTCATTTCACTAAAAGGTTTTTAAAATAGGAGAGTTTAAATTTTGTGCAATAAATTTTAAGCATTTCAAATGGAAAATGCTTTGTTCAAATTTTAGCATGATATCTCTGTTGCTTTTATAGCAGATTCTGGCTCCAAACTGGTCTTGTACTTTATCATAGATGCTTGTCCTAAAAGGAACTGTGCCATGGAAGTTAAGTAAACAGCAGCTGTTTTATCTAAGATGTTCAGTGATGACCTGTACCCTACTTTCTTGTATGAAAAAGGTCTGCTCATTTTCATTTAACAACGTGAAACAAATGAAAAAAATCATCTTTCAGTCACATCTATGAGCTTGCACCTGAAGCTGAAATGATTACAGACCTGACTTTGCAGCTCATATTCACCAGAGTGATCCCACGAGTGTAAAGACTTACAGGATTAACACCCATCTGAGGAGAAAGAATGTTTCTAATGAGCTGTGCTGTGGCCACTCAGAGTGATAAGCAAATCTCTGCTGGATACGGTGGTGCTTTCCGCTGCCCTCCTTTGCATTACACAAAACCCTAATTCCCACTCTGCTTATACTTCAGTCATCATTTGCTAGTTGTATGGCTACATTTTCATCTGTCCTCTTCTTTCAGCAGTTAAAATCAGCAAGGGAAGTGATCTCTCAAGGTGTCTTAAAATACAAAAGGCACATGAATATGGAAAGGCATGTTTCGTGTCAGTAGAACTAAATATGTAAATATATATATGAGCTAAACACATAAACTAAATCCTCTACTGGGGAAAAAAAGTCAACTTTGACTTGGCAGGGACTTCCTGTAATTACAAGGTTGTAATTAAGATTTTATGGTATTGGCCTCTAGAAATTTTATCTATTATTGGAGAAGTTGGCACTCGTAGCACTGAGTGAAGGCCACCCTACCGGATCTGTGTACTATTCCATTCCCCTTTTAAAGCCTCAAGGTTGCACATGGCATGGATGATTTGTTGACGTCAACTTCTCTTAATTTATTCAATATCTGTGCCTCACTAGCTCTGAACTCAACCGTGATAGTGGATACAACAACCAGTTTCAGCTGGTGCATCTCCCAATATTCCTCTTTGTAAAGAATTCATGAAATGCCTCAGCTCTTTTACCACCCTCTGTGACTTCAGTTCCCACTCACTCTTGCAATGCTGCAGCTTCTTTGGCTCCTCACTCACTCTCAGATGAGCACCAAAAACCTTTTCAATCTCCTGACTTTTCTGCCCATCAATCAAAATTACTTTCTTGCTGGAGCAGCTGTACATTTTCTAAGTTTATGTCAATGCAGATGACAGTCTTTTGCTGAATCAGTTGAGGGAATCATGGGTTTGTATATTGTGTAGAGTTGGGTAAAATCACTTCAAATCAGCACCAGAGTTTTTCAGTGATTTAAGTGAGTTAAGCATTTCCCAGTGGCTTACAAGGTATTATGAAAGACAAAAAATGTCAAACTGTTCCAAAACCTCGATAAAAATGTCTCTGTGCTGTTCATCTGAAAACAAAATAATCTACACCATATTTTAAATTCGTTTTCTGTGTAGTATTAAATAAGTGGAAAAACACAGGACTGCACAAGTATGAAGCTGATATGAGCAACTTGCAGTGGTTCACTCACTCTTCTCAAAGGCAGTTGTTATAACAGATATTATTTACCAGACCCCTGTATTACACCAGAAAACAGCCCTTCTCAGAAAGATCTAGTACTGATCTTTTCATAATTTTCTTCTATAATTCAGCAGACTTGTGTTTCTGAGCAGGAGATAAAAATTAACTTCTGTCTAACAGAAATAGAGATTTTATGCTATATAAGCATCAAGAAGAATATGGTACAAAAGATTTTGTTCAGAATGAACATGTCACAGTAATGTACAAGGTAGAATTTCTGTTGCAATGGGACAAGAGATTAATATCCATGAGGAGAATAATTACTACCCATGCAACTCTGGTGATAAATTAGTAACAGCGATTGCCTCAAGGGAGTGTGGCTTGCACATCACTTTAGACTCCGTTTAGCCAGGTATTTCCAGTCTTATGACATTGCAGTAGTCACACTGAAAAGCACATTAAAACATCTGCTGTCATTGCTGGTGCCTCTTTCGGTTCCATCTAGCTCATCAGAAATTAGCCCAGTGTTTAAAGAACTTGCTTATGCCCCATATGGATCTTGCCCACCATATCACTCACAACATCTGAGGATGTTAATAGCACACTTTAGGTCTTTTTCATAACTTTATGTTTATTGCTTCTCTCCTCTTGGAGAGAAAAAGTTATAGAGGTGTACTTACACCTATTTAATTGCCCTGTGTGCATGAGAACATTCATACATAATGGAGAAGGTTTTGCTTTTCTTTTCCCTTTGTGAGGAAGACCTATAGCGCTTCAAGTCCACCGTTTTGATTTTTACATTGTTTTCCACATTTTTGCTTTCTTTCACTCCTGCACCCTTCCATTCACACAAGAATGCAACTAAATAGCAAGTTGCCTGTGGGCCTGGAGTGGTAATAGTGAGGATGAGCTCGAGATGTTATATGTTGGCAAAGTACAGAAAAATACAACAGTGTCTCTCCTGTGCCTTATATTTCCTGATTCAGTTGCCCTGCGTTCTTTAGGTAGCTGATGTAAATAAAGGCAGACTACAGTGTTAATTCATTCCAGTGACTGATGCATTTGGAAGTGCTTGCAACCACTCAGTAGCCATAGGCTCACCTCAAACCAACCCAAGCTCCATTCTCATCCTTTCATTTCCCCAAATGAAAGGCAGATATCTCCCATTTTGCTTTCTTTAGTAACAGGCAAAAATGGTGTTGCTGGTGTTCTTGTTGTTTTCTTAGATAAGGTACCTCAGATTCTTCTGGAAGAGAAAAGGCAGAGAAAGGATTCTTCGCATAAAAACTGGAACGGTTACCTCTAATACATAAAGTCTTGCAGCCTGTGTCAATGGAAGGAAAGCACCTTCATGCATTGCAGTAAATGTCATGAAGTAAGTTTTCCTCTGCTGGCCTTCCATTATCTGTGACAGGTTTGGTGCATGCAGATGGCAGTTTTGGAAGGGTACACAATTTCACAGCATCAGACTGCCCTGGGACTCAGTAGGATATTCAGTGGCAACAGGGAGATCATCCGCACCCTCACGAAAGCCCTGCCTTCTGGGGTGGCCCTATGTGTGGGTCCCCGTGCAGTCCTTCTCATACCTGCCACTCAGGGGCTGTGTAGACTTAACATTAACTAACAGGAATAAATAATATTTACAAGCCATTTAAAGCATCACAGAATGCAGAAGATTGGTGGAGGCACTGCATTCCTAAAATATCGAACTAGGTACATCAGCTGAAGCAGAAAGTGGAGAAACATTTAAATTTATAAGAGAAATGACAAGTAAGTGAGAGGTCAGTAGCACAGCCACTTCCTGAGATATTAACCTGACATGACTAAATTGACACTCACTTTTCAGATTAAGGGCTTAATGGAAATAGCAAATGGCACAACTTTAATCTTGACTTGAGACAAGGATAGTAATGAAAACAGGAACTGGCTGAGACTTAACCCATTCTTCGAGTTGTCTTAAAACTATAATCTCAAAATCCTCTTTAGATGATGGAGTTTGTAAGGCTGGATATAGTAATTTCTAATGGAATTTTACAAGCCATTAGGAATGCATATACCGCAAGAGAATGCCACATGTCACAGCCTTTTTCCAGACTGAAAAGTACTTGGGATTATTGTTATTTTGGCCATCTTTCTCATTTTATCTCCTTGTCCTAAAATGTAATCTGTTTCTGATCTTTGCTGTGTGGGTTTTTTATTCCTCTTGGTACCAAAATGTCACATTATAGAAAAGAATGGTCTGTTCAGGTCTGTTCTGTTCCACTTCTCTGAGCACTCAGAGCTTGATTAACATGCTGCAAAAGCAGTGAGACTTTTCCCAATGACTCTGATGGGAGCTGAGCTGGGCCCAAACTCATTACAGAGCCACAACACCAAATTCATTGGGACAATGGTAAGTGTTCCTGATTCTTTCACACCCTGAAGCTCTTGATCCAGAGAGATGAGAGTACAAATAATATCAAAATGCTGAGACTCTTCGAAGACTTTTTCAGAAAGATTTGTGTTTTGTCCTTTCCCCTGAAGATGATGACAAACACTGTCACACAATCTCCCATCCAGCAGGTTTTCAAGCTGTAGATATCTTTCTTCCTGTGTTTAAAGAGTTTACTTCCTCTTTAGTTTAAGCAAATTCATGCTGGAGCTACATTTTTGCCTCCCATCTGACTCTGCCCTGGCTTTGGGGCTCTTTCACCTTTTAGTGCTACCCAGGGCTAAGCACCTGCACGCAAGAAAGCCAAAGTAATCAGCTTCAAAGTACACTTCATGGTGTCTGCACAACTCTGGCATTTGCCACACCAGTTTGTTTTCCTCTCTGAAGTCCTTATTTAAATTTTCCTCAGACAAAAACTTTGTCAAGCTTAATTTATGGGTAAAGAAATGACGAGCAAAGAAAAGCTTTGAAATAATAATAACAAGATTAATAATAGTATTTAAAAAATAACACTACAGCTTCAAGCACAGAACATCAGCTGTTGGTTAATAATACAAGTAGAAAGTTTCAGTAGCTCTGAACAAGAAAAAAAAAAAAGCTTTCCCAATAAAGATATCAAAAGATAATTAAATTTTATTTTAGATATCTAAGTGGTACACGTCTGTTAGGATGAATTGGCAGTGAGAGTAGTGTAATCCCTGAATTAACAGCTTTAATGAAGAATAAGAGTGGGTTCATTCTGTTAGATCTGGAAAACTCAAAAGGATTTGTAATGGGACAGACCCATTTCAGATGTATGCTTCTGAACCAGTAAAGTCTTCCTGGCACCGTCATCAGCAACAGCCTGCTAAGGAACAGAATGGAAGCCTCATTGTATACTTCATGCAAAAGAGCACTGACACAAAATCTCATGTTAAGGTTTAAGTTACTATAAATGCTTTCAGTTTTCAGATGTGCCTAAATTTCAGGAGTATGTGTAAAAGAATAGCAATGTTGTCTCTCTTGTTTGGGCGGAATTAAAGGCATCCTTAAGCTAAACTCTGTGACTGGAAAATGAGGCTGTTTTTCTGTCTTTTGGTTTAGCTTGTGGGAAGTTTTCTCCATAAAAATATCTAAAAATATGTGTGTTCCACAAATCTTGTTTCCAAACTCCTTGACATCCTATGGAAAGATTCATCTTGGTTTTAGCACACTAGCATAATATGTTCAAAATCTGTATTCTAGCTAAAGAGAATGATGTCATATAAAAAAGAAGAAAAGATGTCTTCAGTCATTTTCTTTTTGGCCTTTTTACCTGTGATATTCAGGCAATGTGTCTAAAATACTGTATTATTTTCTTGCTAGAAAATGTATTTCTAATAGCTTTCCTTGGGAACACATTTTTTAGATCTTCCTTTTCTAAAGTTTCAAAACATCCTTCTTTACCCTAAGGACATTAAATCACCATTCTTCATTCTTGGCAGGTGAAATAATGATGGCTATTTACATACCGTAATACAGATAAGGGATCACACTTGACTAAAGTGTAAAATCTGTGAATTAAAGCATTCTCTCCCAAATCATCTGTATTTTCCTTACTGCCATCATTTATTCCTTGATGCTTTTTCTTTTACTTAATGTCAAACTTGCCAAACTAATCAAAATTTATTTATTTACAGAGAAACAAAGTAGAATCTTATGCAAATCACCAGAATAAGAATATACCCACTATTTACTTCAGAACTGAACCTCTGATGGATTAGATGGAACTCTTTACCTTTTTGTGTCTTGTGTGTCACTAAATGAGTCCGCAAGGAAATTTTTGCGAATGATTGGCCGTTGTGTATTACTTTGTTCTGTTCAATACGTGTATGTAAACAGGAAATGAATTGTCAGATTATTTCCCAGTTGCTCCAGATGACATCTCTGCTGGAAAGGTGTGTGCTGAGTACAATGGAAATAAGTAAAGAAAAAGAAATACAGCAATCAGGTTTCTGATTGAAGTACCATGCAAAGCCAGACTACCACCCTACGATTCATGTGTAATGCTTCTGCTAAATCTGGGTTTCAATTATTGTTTTTTCTTATTATTTTCCTTTGGAAAAAAAGAAATGCATTTTTTGAAAATTTCTAAATACATTTGACAAACAATTGTTTGAACTACATGCTAAATCTTTAGGGATTTAATGATCTACATTACAAGCAGCTCACTGAGGACATAATTCCATACAGCCCTTTTTACACTCTCAGAAAAGAAGGAATTTTGGCTTTAGGCAAAATGAACCTACTAAGCTCTTCATTTCATAGCAGTATTAAAAAAATATATTATTAAATAAAATCATATTTATAGGAATTTGAACATGCTGCTTCCTTAATACAAAAAAACAGTTGTAACATGGTCTTATTTAGCTACTCCACAGTCCTGACAGCCTGCACATGGCTCTAAGACACCCATCAGGTACATCATCCTTGCCAGAAACTATCTACATGGTGTCTTACAGTCCCATTCATTCTCAGCTCCCTATTCCACGCTGTTTTCATGTCGTTCCTTCAAACATGATTAAACTCAGCCCACTGGCGCTAGACCTGTGCTATGGTACCAAAAAGCATTTTGCAAATACTGACTGGCTGTGTGCCTCTCCTGCATCGCACCGAGATGTCACGGTGGTATCTCAGCGCAGGTTCACAGAGCATACCACCCTTTTCTTTCAGAAGTTTTGCATTCCTGCAGGTTTACAGGAAGACAGGCTTTTCTTATGATTCCTGGCATGATTCTGTCTTCTTTCAAAGCTGGAAATACTGGTTTCTAAGAGAGGTGGTAATGCGTTGGTGTGTTGAGCCGGTTATTGAATACAGCATGGCAAATCTTACAACAGAAAACACAGGCATGAAATATATCAAAGGGGAAGGTATAAAAGCTGCCTGCAGACAACCCAAAAATTAGCAACAGTGGATATACTGGTCACGCTTCAGCAATTAAACAATATCATAGACCATGGTCCAATTGCTCCAAACCAGAAATCTTTCTGAAAATATTACCGTGAAAGAAAAAGTATTTTGCAAAGGAAAAATGCAACAAATAAGTTTTTTTTCAGTGAAAGTATCACACTAAACAATTATTTTATTGAGATGCTAACAAAACCATCAATTAGTATTTCAGAAGGCATTATGCATAATGTGAACAGTCCTTCAGTTGCAAATTTGAGGGGCATTTATTTAATACTGTTCAAAAGGAAAGTGTGCCATTTACAAAGTAATAATGATATTCAAGGAAGAGTGGTTTTAGTCTTGGTACACTTGAAATAATTGTACTAGATTAATTGGTATTTGCCAGTGATACTGACTATCTTCAGAATTCAAATTGTTGAAGTCTGTTCAAATCACATGACCCATATAAAATATTGAAGCCTATTAAAGTCAAGTGACCAGCATAATACTGAGATTCTGAAGAAGAAGATATTATGGAAAATACTCAGAAAAGCAATTAGCATACTTTTGTTGCAAAAACTGTGTGTACTTGTTCTGGTTGAGGTGGTGCTTTTGCAGATATAGGAGGAGAAGATCACCCCTGGAAGTTAGCTGGGTTACATGACTGACAACTTAACTCAGTGAGCTTTTTGGTTGAAATGATCGTGTGAGACTTGGAAACTTCTCTCATCTAATTTTGACACATGGCATACCAGCACCAACAGCAGAACATAGGAGTTTCCAGCACAGAGATGGAAACTTTTGGCTTACCACTCAGAAAACAAGAATTTCAGGAAATGATCCAGAAGTCACTGAAGTGAATAGGAATCTGACCTATTTAGAGGACTCCCACCAAACTTTGTTGCACTGTAGTAAAGCCATAAGCAATGCATGATCCACAGCAAGTAGACTTTCTTTAGGTGATATTTGTCACCTCTTTATATTTGCCCTGTAAATGCTAGCGCAATGCTTGCCATCTTTTTCCATGACATATCTGAAATTTTCTTTTCAAGAGTTTCTCCACCTCTTGTCTCAATTAATACAAATGGAACAGACCATTTATTAACTAGAGGACCTGTCTCATTTGCAAAAATAGGGAAATTAAATATTTTATTTTAATTCATTATGAAGACCAATGTTTCTGAATCTTTGCACCTAACTGAACAGTACATGACCAGAAAAAAACTAATTAGTAATAAAATATGTTTATAAGCTTTAAAAGTCAATGAAAAGAGTATTCAAATATCTTACAAATATATTAGTAAATAAGTGTACAACGATAACATCTTTTGGAGATTGTGTTCAAAACACTTGTAAGAAGTAAAATGTAGCTTCTAGTTTAAAAATCCCAGTCAAAACAACCAGGGATTGACAACTCATGCATCTACAGCAGGAAAGCAACATCAGATTCCCCACTTCCTGCTATCTGCAAGCAGTTTTTGCTTGATGAGGTACTACTGACCAGGCTGCAATAAAATGACAAGCTGTTTTGGGCTTCAGAACCAGCACATCCCAATGATAATTAATAAGAACGAAATCTTTGAAGGTGGTGGTATAACTGCAATTTAAAATTTCATCATGTATTTTAAAAATAATTTCAAAATTATTTCAAAAACCAGATGAGAACAGAAAGATTGGACATGCATGAAAAATGCTGATTTGGGATGCAGAAAATTAGAGCAATTTTTACCACCAAACTCCTATGTGACCTTGAGAAATATGTTTAATCTTTCTGCACTTCCTTTTTCCATATATAAAGGGAGTGTGGAAATGGAAGCCAAAGAACAAATTTATTCATGTCCTCAAGGGATTCACTTTTTATAACAATAGAAGCTACTTAGTAGGCTGACATCCATCAAAACTATTTCTTAACAAAAAAACCCCAGCAAAATCCAGACAAAATATAGATGAAGAAGAGTTAGTCAAAAGATTCACTCAAAATTATGTTCACTTTTCAAATGTGAGCTAGTTTAAATCTACGGTTTTCTTTAGATCCACTATCAGTGTAGGAGTCCACAACAAAATTTATATCTTGGATTTTCTGCTCCATTCAGGAGCGCTGAGGACATGTTTTGAATCTAATTTCTTTTTTTAAAGAGTGAAAACTCTGGCTGGTATTGCAGTCTTCCAAAAACACCTTACTAGATATCCCAGCAAACAAAAAATATTTCCAAATCAAAATCATGATTCAGTGTAGCAAAGCAAACTCCTCATTTGGTCCCTAATTTATAATTGTTTTTGTTGGTCTTGTTTTGTACATTTTTCTCTTGACAGTAGACTCCGTTTTCATGATCTACATGGGGCAAATATTTACATCTGGTTCTCATGGTTCTCTGGCAGTAGAATGAATAAATATAAGAAACATGACTGTCCATTACATAGTCAAAAAGATTAATCAGCCACCAGCCAACGTGCAGAATTAAAAGGACGCACCAATCGTGGTACTGAAAAAAAAAAAAAGAGGGCTGCAAAAGTATATTGTAAGAACCTGTGTGAGATTCTTCGGTGCAATTGAGATCTAAACTGAGGTAATAATCTCTGTCGCCAGGAAAGAGCTTCTGATTTTGCAAGCAAAGATTAAAAAATCTGCAGCAAGGAAAGATATCCAGCAGTGTTCCAGCTAAGCTCATAAAAGAAGTTCAGTATTGCACAGCAACATGAGCTCTGACTCTCTAAGAACAAGCAATGAGTGCAAAGAGTGAAAATGAACATACCTCGCTCCAACTTGGAGGGTGAAATGGGTTGGAACATTGTAATTTATGTACCTGCTGAGCCCATACCAGCACAGCAATACAAAAAAAACATATCCATTGGCAGTGCACCAGCTCAGACTTTCAGGTCACTCCTTTCACTACTCCAGGCAGGGGTTAGATGATTTCAAAAGAGGTGAAGAAATGGATTTGCAACAAAAACAGTAACCATCAATGTGTTTTGAGGACCTTACTTACTCCTTTTTCTTTCAGTGAAGTCTATGTTTTTAATTATAATAAGCTATGTAAGTATGCTCCTCTTTGGAGGTGAGAACAAAAGGATATTCACAAATAAGCTCTAAAATCTACAAATATGTAGATTGTATGTACAAATATGTACGTGCAAAAGGCAGGGGTTTTATTGCCTGATACACCACACAGTCACCCCTGTATCTGTAAAACACTGGAAGTACCCATATAGGGCATATTCTGCCACTGGGGGCATACAGCTCCACGCTGTGGACACTGCATCCATCTGTATTTGGAGAAGGTCAGTGAAATGAAATACACAGAGCACTGAGGTTGTCCTTCAGGTCCCATGGGCTACTTTCTTTAGGTACTTGGTGAAAGTTTTAGCAATCTACCACATAGATTCATTCAATTCCTGGTGGATCATGCAAACCCTCCCTGTTTTGTTAAAGAGCAAGTGTTCCCCTCCTGCTGCCTCCCAAGGAGCTCTCAGCTGGTTTCTCCAGAACATGCCAGTTCCTGGGAAGGATACCCCTGGGAAGAATACCTCCTCCAGTCCTCTGCAGCTGGAAGTGGGCAGTCACTTGTGGGCCTGGTGGCACTGACGGTACTTTGGCCCTGGCTGGATAAAGCTCTCAGAGAGCCTTGATCTTACCATACTTTACCTTAGAGTCAGTTCAGATTTTTCTTTGCTACTCTGATAAGAAGCATCATCATTCTGATGGTCAGAAGCTTTCCCACACCAGACAAAGTTTATCATAACCACTTGAATAATCTCTCGTTTCTGTATCAGTATCATCCTTTAGCTTAGACAGTGCCGTCTCTACTACACTGTTCCCAACAATGAAGTTGTAACCAGTAACTGCCTCAAGTCTTCATTAATTCTGTGATGCCATATAATGCAACTCTGTTAGTGTCTTCCCCTACTTGTTGAAGAACTGCTGAGCATGTTGTGAATGAAAACATTCAATATTTACTTAGAAATTTATTCAAAATACCTACAGCCAAAAAATCTCAGCATTGAAAGTGAATGTAGATGTTTTCATAGAACCCTGTAGAAGATCACATCTTGAAAATATACCACAAGAAGGCTTTATATAATGCCTAATTATGGGTAGTATTTTTTCTTCTCTTATCAAAATTAGTTACTCCTCTTGCTGATGGTGGAAAAGTAGCACCATACCCTTGCAGATAGAAAAACTGGGTTAGTCAATCCCCTTCTTCAGCTCCTGTGGCTACTAACATCTCGTGTCTTTCAGCAACTGGAATTGTTTCTGCTGTTTTGATCTCTAAGGTTAAAATGCTGCTAAAAACATATGTGCAACATTTGGTGCCTTTCTCTGTTAGTGAATTAAGTAGGAACACCCAATAAAACTTGAGTATTGATAAAGTTAGGGAGACACTGTGATTTTTTAGCAGATCATTGATAGTTTAAATGACAGATCAAAACAGAAAGAACAGGTGAAATGTGATAATTTATATTCATAAAGTCAGTGGCATACCATGCTGAAGTTTGTGATTTCAGCAAATTTCCATTTTTGAAGAATTGAGCCAATTAAGTGGATAATTGTGTTTAGCCCAGAATATCCAGAAGAAATTACAGAGGAAATTTAACCCAACATCAAAACACAAGTATCCAAATCATAATTTAATCATGTAACTAGAGCTGGCAACACTTTTATGCCTCAAAAACCCAGCGGATAGGTGACTTACACAACCTGGTGGTAGCAAGAACCATAGCAAATATGCAGTTTGCACCAGCTGGGAGGAAAGAAAGCAGCCACTGGGAAGCAGCAATGCGTGTGTCTGTCAGAGAGATCTTCCCCCTACTTCTGGCCTAGACTCTGCTCAGGCTGCAGCCTTCCATGAAGGTAAAGTCTCTTTGGTCTGGGTTCCCTTTTCCCAGCATATATGGCATTTATCCTTCAGCCGTGCTCATTCCTGGCCCTGCAGCCTCGCTGAGAGCCTTTGCTGGGCTGAGCACGCGACACAGCTATGAGCTGAGGAGCCATAGCAAACTGCAGAGCACTTGGCTCTCAGCTCCTGCAAACAGCACGTGCTGCTCAGGCAAGGGGAGTTTTTCTCTGCTTACTTACATTTTCACCTGATGTCAAGATTTTCATCCGTGTAAAAGCATGCTTAACAGCTCCATATCAATCAGTAGCAAGTAAGTATGACACATTTAGTAGTTATAACTGCTGCTACAGTGAAGAAAATCCAAGAGGTCATTCAACAGCACAGGAGTGATGGCTATGCAAAACTCCAGCTCTGCTTCTGAAAATCAGGCTGTAAAATGGAAAATTGCTTAAAAATGCAAGATACACTGCTACGGTTATTGAAAGTAATATAAAAAAGCTGCAGCATATCTGTTTATAACTGTTTCTCTATCACAGGGGGTCCCCCTAATGGTCTACATTTGTGATGTTGGTGAATTAGTTTAAAATATGTATTTTTTAACTCTGTAAGAGGAGAACATTTTCATCTTGCGCTATTTTAATTGCATTAACTGACCATTAGGTGTTCAAAGTCCCTTTTATCAAGATGTGATAGAGCACACCAGTGGTCACTGACCCATCCAGCTGGAGTAAGAACAAAGACAGCTTAGAACTTGCACTTGTTTCCCTGGGAGTGATGCAAGCACTGACCCCTCTCGCATTTAGTCCTTGCAAGATCTGGGTGCGGCCTCATCTTCTCAAGAAGAAAGTTTCACATGGTTTCATTTAAGGGAAGCATCTTACAAGGATTTACTGACATGATGGGTACAAAATTGGATTGATGTGTCTTGTCAACAGACAGTTAATCTTCTCCTCCTGCCCCTGTCAGGGGGTTTCATACCCTCAGTTAAAAGAGGATGACATATACACTTGATTTATGATCTGACACTCCCAGAGGGACGGAAACCTACATGGATGTGAGAGTGAGACTCGGTGGATGGAAATGAAGTGGGAGAAGCACTGCTGTGGACACCTGTGGGAAGGTCTTTCTCCCACTGGCAGCAGACCCTGCCCTCCCAGCACTACTGAAGTCTTGAAGGGGTCATGTGGGTAAAAATGTTGGGTTCAGCTGTACATAACAAAACCGGCAAATTTTGGGAGCCCAAGGAAGGAACAGGAAGTAAAAGTGAAGGCTGGGAACCTCTGAGACCATTATAAAAGTGTAAACCGATTATTTTGAGTAGAAATGATAAACAATAAGCTTGTGCCTCTTGAACAGCATCATTGATTTTTATAGGAAGCATGCCAAACTTTATGGGATACCTGTTTGTGAGGGATATATGGTGGGCAAGGGGAGAGTTATATATACACAGCCACACTTCCTAAAAAGTAATCATGCCAAATTTCATACTGGATTTGCTTTCCCGAGCCTATTTCTGGTTTTCTTTTTATCATCAGGTTAGTCTTACTAAATCCAGGGCATAATATTAGTGTGCAGGCCTGAAATTGTTTTGAGTCTCTTATCTCTGCTTCATTTTCTTCTTTCTTTTTCACCCGATGTACTTTTAGATAGTTTTGATTTAGACACATCCAAAAAACTGTTGTCTCCTTCCCTCAGGTGAGACAGATCAGCCAAGTATTTTAGTGCAGTTATTATAAATATGTCTATACTGCTAGAGGAAAACACTAACAATTAGAGGGAAAGTAACTTACATTCCAAGAGCAGTAGAAGTTTTAACCTTTTAATTCTCCATTCTTCTATTACTGTCTAAATGTCACAGACTGAAATCACCAGAGCTATATCAATTTATCAAATGAAGCTATGACGCCCTGAATTCAATTATTAATAAGCCTTCTCTGTGAAATCTTGAATGTATAGATTTACATTTGTTTATACAGTGATGTATCAGAGAAATAGTTACATAATGGAGTTCTTGAAGAAAATGGTCGCCCTCCCCAAAACTGCAAATAAATTTGGTTTTAAATCCTGCTTTTGAAATATTTGGATCCCTTGGGGTTCAGTGTCATGAGTTTTCCTTTTAGCTTTGTTACAGTGAAAGTACACATTCCACCAAGCCAAAATTCTTTAAAACCACCCTGATCCCTTAAATTCATTACTGGTTACTAACAGCTTCTCATGTTTCTCTTATATATTTCAAGTTAGAACCAAGTATGCAATATGGGACAGGTCATATTTTTCAGCTTTTTTCTCTCCTAGATTTATAGTGTGAATTCCTGCATTAAAATAATTCATGATGGATAATAGAACCTTAAAGCATATGGCAAAATTAAGTCTCAAGAATGACAACATGAGTAATTCCATAATAAAAAGATGAGGCTGCCTCCATAGTACTGATTTTTTAGAATATGCTCTGTCAGCTCACTTATTTATTAGACCAGATAGTAAATTTCATCTTTTCACATGCTTTCTTTTCCCAGCTTTTTATTGTAGTTATTTTACATCTTAAATATTAACTTGCACTTCTACTTTGTTAAATATATTTTCTGACACTCAAAAAGCTATGGATTAAGCATTGCTATATACACAGCATAATAAAAAAATTTTAGGATACTTGAATGTAATTATAAATACAGTAAAAATACTTTACATCATCAACAGTATCATTATTGTTAGAGAAAGAACTGGAGTTTCAAGACTTAAAAACACTGGTCCTATTGAGTAACTTTCACCCATAGTGTTCTTTTACAGAACACTCAAGAGTTTTGAGCATATACCTTCCTTTACATGCATTGAAGAAAATCAGCTCATCAGAAAGTGAGAAGGCATTATTTGAACAGCAATAACATTGTGAATCATGTGTTGGAAGGCTATTTTGCCATCACTTGTGATGATGGACACTGTAAACAACTGTGATATTTAGTCAGACTCCAGAAAAACTCAAGGATACCCAGGGGGAGAATAGCCTCTTAAAACCATGACTCATTGCAATCCCATGGGGGACCCAAGCTGCAGAGTCTGTTCCTGAAGAACTGCACCTCACAGAAGAGTGACCCACTTCACAGAAGTTTGTGGAGAGCTGTTGCCTGTGGGATGGACTTGCATTAGAGAAGGTTGTGGAGAACTGTCTCCCATGGGATGAACCCACACTGAAGTGGGAAGGACTCCTCTTCCTGAGCAGCAGCAGAAACAACCTGTGATGAACTGACCATAACCCCCATTCTCATCTCCCTGTGCTGCTGGGGGAAAAGGTAGAGCTGGAAAGGAGGGACGGATAGGGGTAAGGATTTTTTAAGGTCTTATTTTACGTCTCATTGTCCTGCTCTGATTTTGTTAGCAATAAATTCAATTACTATGTCTCATTTGAGTCTGGTTGGCCTGCGAAGGTATTTGGTGAGTGATCTCTCTCTGTCCTTATCTCAACCCATGAACCTTTCACTGTAACTTCTCTACCCTGTCCAGCTGCAGAAGGGAGTGACAGAGAGGCTTTGGTGGGTGCCTGGCATTCAGCCAGGGTCAACCCACTACAGGCTCTTAGGATGAGAAGTGGTCAGAGACACGGAATTAAAAGCTAAAATATTGTGCCTCTTTCTAAAAAAACTGTGGATTTTTCTTTAAAAATTAATGCTGTGATGCAGTACAAAAGCCAAGGATTTGAAAATAGCAGAGAATATTACATTTATAAAATGATGGGGCAAATGTTAGATCTCTTGAAATAGAAAAAGAATTAATTTTCCATGAGACACAAATCAAGCATATCTCATTACTTTCTCCACATACCTGTCTTTAAGGCATATTTTAAAACCAATACTGTCTGCAATATATAAGGTATAGTGTATTGGCATAACGAGCAAGAAAGAGTCTGAAGATATGAACAAAGAAGACTGATATGTTTCTGCCCTTTTTCAGAAGCAGATCAGTATATTTTAAAATCAGAGGAAGATTCAGTATGAAAATATGCCCTTCCAACTTCCCTGAATATCACAGAATTACATTTCGGAATCCGATGGGATTCCATGAAACTACCAAGTGAATAAGGTGTTATTTGACAGGAGTCAGGGTGGCAGCCTGTGCTCCTCTTCAATTAGGCTAAACAAAGTTCCTGTCTGATCCTGAAACATAGATTTACCCTTAGAAAGTTAAATTAATCATCCTTTATTCATACATCTCTGTATAGATACTTTTAATTAGCACATTTCCCCTTGGCTCTTCTCTTCCTTTTAACTTCTCAACATGGTCTTGATGGAACAATTGGTCTTTATTAATGTGTGGCAGCTTAGAGCTGCAGCGAGCTGTTTGCCAGATGTTTGAACTCTGTTGAACTGCTGTTCACTTGTCAGACTAGCAATGAGGAGTGAACAAATATCGCACTATTCAGCCTCCCTCCTGAGCTGCCAGAGAATTTCAAACAACTTCAAGCGCCAGAGCCAAAGGATCTGCTGAGAAAGAATAAGGTATGCTCCTAAAGAGATCAGTGAGCCATGACTTTTCTAGAAAAGCAACTTTGTCTTTTATTATCTGCTGTGCATGTGAGAGAGTCAAGGGCTGAAACATCAGAGGGACCTACGCTACAGGGAGTGAGCTGCTTCAGAATGACACAGCTTTCACAGATCCTAAGGTTCTTCATGGACTATTAAGTAGAGGAGGGAATAGAAGAAAGCAGGCTACTGTAAAGCTTCTCCAAACAGGCACATTTGACTCTGAAGATGATCCTATCTGTGAGCAGAAAAGGAAGCAAGGTCTTTTGTGAAGTATTTTCATTTTAATCACTTGTTCAAGAGGAAGGGGAGGAACATAAGTTTTGTGTCTCCTTTTTGTTGCAGCTCCATCTTCAGATTTACACATAAAGTGCACAGGGGCAAATTAAGTACAAAAGTAGGCCCTCCATGATATCAGGAAATAAAGGGCAGATGCTAAAATGTGTCCCACCAGTTCTGCTAATAAAACATACATACGTACCTTGTATGTGACCATCTTATCAAAGAGCTGCACCCAGTGCGAGAGTAGAACCGTGTCCCATCAGGATGTGTTCATAACCCCAGTCCAGGACAGCCTCTCTGACATCAGTTGACTGCCACCTCCTAGCTAAAAGCACATCTGCTTGTCTCCACTATGACACTTAAAATCACCTCTTTGATAGCAGTATCTGTAAAACCTGGATGGATTCTTTATATGCAGAAGAGTATAGCATGGTTTGGGTAGTCCCAGCACCCACTTTTTATTGCAAAAAGTTAAAACATTGTTAGTTCTGTGACCTTAGAAAGCCTCAAGATTGTTAAATAGACTGAAATCAAAACAGTTCAGTGTCATTATTTTGTACCAAATGTACTGCATTACATTGTTTACCCTGCACTGAAGGACTCTTGAGCAGGATTATATGATGGTTGTTGTACAGGAAGCTTTTGGAAACAAAATGCACCTCTCCTGAAATTATGATAGTAAACACAAATTTTCTTTAATATTCAGCAGTGATATAAACCCAAAGCCAATAAAATGTATTCATTATCTTTGCTAGAATTTTTTTTCTCCTTTTTATTGTGATTTCACTATAGGTTCCAGATAAAATAAAGAAGATGGACTAGGATGTAACAAGTACCTTTTATGCATAAATAAAAAAAGAGAAAAAAACCCAAAACCAACCAACCAAACAAAAAAACCATAAGGAAACTCATCTCTAACAAGCCTGGTCTTATTCAAGGCCCTTCCCTCTTCAAACCTAGTTTAAAGTCCTCTCAATCAGCCCTGCCAAATCATGGGCTAGAATATTTTTCCCCCTTTTGGACAAGTGAGCCCCATCAGCGTCCAGAAGGCCTGGTACCATATAATCCGCTCCATATTCGAAAAACCCAAGATTATGCCACTGACAGCACTAGTCCTCAGGACACATGTGGGCTCTCCTGTTCCTTTCGGCATTCTTCCCTGCTATCAAAAGCATTGAGGAAAACACCACCTTGGTACCTGTCCCTTCAACCAGTCATTCCAGTGCCCTGTTTTATTTTGACTAGGATTTCTCAGCCTCATCACTGTGGACCTGGACAACCAGAAGTGGGTAATAGAGGGCTGTCGTGGTTTGATGCTGGCCCAGTTGCCAGGGAGAGCCACTCGCTCACCCTCCCCTGCCACATCTGGGCAGAGGAGGGAAACGGAAAAAAAGTTAACGAAGGTTTCATGAGTGAGATAAGGACCAGGATAAGCACTTCAAGGGCGAAACAGGCTCAGTTTAAGTTGTGAAGTGGATTTACTACTAACAGAATCAGAGGATGATAATGAGAAGTAAAATAAGCCCTCAGAACACCTTCTGCCCCCCAGCCCCTCCCTCCTTCCCACCAACAGCACAGAGAGGCAGGGCATGGGAGTTTGGTCAGTTCATCACCGAGATTTCCTTCTGCTGCTCCAGGAGAGGAGTCTTCCCCTGTGAGG